>CM052811.1:113446731-113495472 GCA_028533885.1 Nasua narica | reverse complement strand
AAAAAAAAAAAAAAAATCCCTCCTCAAGCCGTTTCTGTGAAATCTTTATAGAAAAAGACTTCTTTGAATGAAGGGGTGAGTTCAGAATCAGCCGGGCAGATGCTCCAGGAACTGCCGTCCCCCCCAACCCCACCCTGCAAGGTCCTGCTCTCCATCTGTATCTACCTAAGCTAATGACACAATTCAGCTCTTTATTTCCCCCTCCTCACTTTCGCGGAAAGACGTTTTTAATTTAGCTGAAGAATTACACAAATGTATTTTAAAGACATAAATCCATATAAAAAATATGAGCTAATTAAAACATTGCACTCCCTGTCGCTCATGGATTTTCAATTTAGCGAAAGAAAAAAGAATTGCATCTGGTTAAATGAAAAGATGATACTGATGGCAGATTGGAGTAAATGAAAAATAATGTTACTCTATATTAAAGCACCAAATTATACACGTCAGGATTGAGATTTCGAAGGTTCCCAACGAGGGGGACAGTGCAACACAGAGGGGGACCGGCGATGCACAAGGGAGGCAAGCCAGATCGCTTGCATAAAAAGGAAACATTAGAACAGACGACACATTTGTTTCTCGCTGGGTAGGAAATACGCAAGTCTCCAAGCTGACCCTGTTTCTGAATTCTCATTTTGTTTCCCCGAAATGAGAGTCAGGATGAGGATCAAAAAAATAAAAATCTGGTACATGTATATTTTCACTAGAATTCGGGTCATTCCTTGGTTGGATGCTATATGGTGAATGTCTAATTGCCCGACTGGCCAAGGACATCACAGGAGAACGAGGATGCTTTGCTTCAGCCTGCGGGCCGGTCCCAAGCCCCTGAGTTTCCACATTCGGTTTGCAGCTGGAGCCTCCGAGACGCTCAGGGGAGCTCTTGCTTATCTCTATCTCGTGTGTCACAGTCACAGCCCTTTTCTGGGTTGTTAGCTGTCCACACGGCCACGGGTAGCACCTAGAAACCATCAGGCAAGGTGGGGGAGAAGCCAGGGGGCCGGAGACGGTGATGAGGTCCCTCTCTGCCCTGACTGCACGCTCGGGGACAAATCACGAAGCCCTCAGAACTTATTGCAAAATCAGAATGGCATCAATCGCCATGCCTGGCCAGTGGAAGAAGGTCCTAAGTGGGGGTTTTGCTGTCATTTGCTATCATCATGATCAAATTGCAAGCTGAGGTTTCCATGGGAGCCCCTGGGAGGAACCCAAGGGTTCTACACACTTTAGGTGAGGCCGAAGAATGCGGTAGAACCCCTTGGGGATCATGGAGGGCTAACTTTTCCCATGAACCTACTAGTTGCCAGGCTTTCTGGAAAAGAGTTGCACAGGCTTACTTAATTCTCACAAATTTTCTATGAGTGGAGAACCGTGTCCCCGTTTTATAGACAGAGAAGTGGCCCATGTCTTAGGGAGAGTGGATGTGTTAGGATTTGCACCCAAGCCTAGGTGCAGCCCGGGCAGCCAGAGGAAGGGCTGATATCACAGGCCACCGGAACCATCATCCCCACCCCCCACCCGGGGGGGATCAGGCAGATGCCCCTCCCACAGGCTCCTGTCAGCATTTATCCGAGGGCCGCCCATCTGCGTGTCTCCCGGGAGCCTCAAAGGCAGAGTCTCCTCTGGTCCCCGGTTTATTCCTTGGGATCAGCGCGGTGTGGGGCCTGGAGGGAGAGCCTGGATAGGTGATAACGAATGAGCGAGGTTATGAGATTGTAGGAATTCATGCAGAATCTCTCTGCCTCCTTTTCCTCCCCTGTTACACGGTTGAATCCACCCCTACCTTATAGAGACGTTTGCGAGAATCGAGTGGAATAATGTTTGTAAAGCACTTGCCGCAGGGCTAGCAAATTTGGCTATTAAAATCAGCATGTTTGCTAGCTCACCATTGCATAGCCATGGCCGAGTTAGAAGCTGGTGTGGACTAAGCAAAGGGATGTTTGCCATAAGATGAAAGAAATACAGGGAGGAGAAAAAGGAGGGAGGGAGGAAAGGAGGAAGGAGGGGAGGGAGGAAGGGTGGAATATTTATTCAATGGATGAATGAAGGGGTGATGCCTCTTATAGACATTAATTAATCCAGCCCATTCTGCTTTTTCCAGAATGCCATAGAATCCATGTTGTTAGGGTTGCCAGACTGAGCGAAGAAAAATACAGAAGGTCCAGGAAAATCTGAATCTCAGGTAAACAACAAGTACCTTCTTCAGTAAAAATATGGCCCCTGCAATGTTTGGGACAGGCTTATTCTAAAAACTTATTTGTTGCGTATCTGAAATTCAGATCTAACTGGGCACCTTGTATTGTATTTGGCAAGTTTACATGCTGTTCACCCTGAGTATGTGTTTTTATCAAATCACCCACAACAAAGGTGGCAGCTTATTGGACTAGAATTCATTCTTGCCCCCAATTTCAAGGCTAGGTGTGCTATAAAACTTGTACACTGTATTACACGATAATGACTATAATTTCAAGTCCTTGTTCATTTTAGACTCATTGATTTGCTCTTTGTTTAATTTCTATTATTCGAGAGCATGTGGTTTTTAAAGGTATATGCAGGTACTTACTGAAATTGTTTTAGATTACTTCTGTCCTAAAATAAGGATGCACATTTAACATTATCTAATTAATTTTTAATGGAAAGTTGCCTTTATATTTGGCAGAGCATTTTGCAGGATTTAAGACCTACTTAAGAAAGGAAAGAAAATTCAGGCCAAAATTTGCGTCTCACAGAGAACATAGATATGGTAAAACTCCCAAATTTTCCATGAAATCTTGACCATGCTTTCTAAAACATCATGTCATTTTGTACGATTTGTGCTATCATGCATAACAACTAAAATTAGAGTTCTGGATAAGAGCGATCTCATTTTGTGAACACTTAAAAACCTATCTGCATAATTCTAAGCAGTGGGCAAGGTACCGCATGAACGCCATTCTAAGGGAGGATTTTGAGGGTGAAGGAATTCTTCCCTCCGTGGCCAGAGGATCGGAAAACCCCCCTCTGTGCAAATGTGGGAGCCAGTCGGGCAGATTGCAGTATCTTTAGTATTAACACAAACACACTGTGCACACGCACATTTTTTGTGCACACACAACAAACGTATACACCTATGGTTTTGAACAAGTCTTAAATCCTCAAACTTGTTTTTTTGTAACCCTATTTCAAGAGCACAGCATCACGGTGTTTATCTAAGAATGGAACTTTGGTTTCATAAAATGATAACTTTGTGATATGGTGCCTCAGAGGTCCAAATCAGAAATATTTATTTTGTACACATGCAGAGGGATGAGAAAGAGCTATCCTATCTATGTACTTAACAGGTTTGTTAAGTGCCTTTTGTGTAGGTTTTTCCAAATGATCGGTTTACCTTTGCTTCCTTAGAACAGACATGCCCGTTTCAGATTTTGACTAAGGCTTTTCCTCCCATCTTTCTATTTATGTATCGCAATGTTTTGGCAGTGATATTAATTTTTTTCAAAGAATGATTACAAACCTAACAGGTGGAAAATTGGTCTTTATTGTAGCACAAATAAACATTCCCTATTTGTCCTCTTCACCATGGTTTGGACCTACCACTACGGGGTTGGAAACATCTCTCTTCTCTCTGTGTATTCTGTGTATATATATATATATATCTCCACCTTTTTTTTTTTCAAGGACCAGAAAAGTATAATAGCAAGTTACATACGATATAAAATGTCATATAGCAAATAAATAGAATGTTGCCAGCCCCAAGCTCACTTATAGATTCAATAGATGAATTTTGGCTTTTCTTTCAATGGCGTGAGCTGACAAGTCATGCTTGGAAAGCAAGAGATGAATCTGCTAGTAACATATTTTAATTATCATGATAAAAACATGCAGACAAAGCGACAGTCTTCATTTGGGCCCACGGAGCCATGAGAGTTATAGCATAGGATCCCCCTTTCATCAGAAGCTCTTAGATCTTCTCAGTGACAGTCTGGGACAGTCCCAGATTTTCACCCTTTATTTCCTCTTGACCTCCCTCACACTCGGCAAATCTACCCCCCTGACCGCAAGGCGAGCCCGAGGCCGCATGGGGGAAGTACCCCTCCTCCGCCTGGAACTCGGCTACCCCTCAGACCTCTGCGGCTTGATCTGAAAATCTCCTATTTAGAAACAACTGCTCTGACCCGAGGGGCTCGTGAGGGCTCACATGCTACACTGACTGTTGATATTCTCACTGTGAAGTGACCCAAAGGACGGACCTGTCACCTAGCACGACGAAACTGGACTCGAACTTGCGGAAGCTTTAAGTCAGGTCAGGTCCCCGTCGGGGGGTGGGGCCCGAGGTGGAGGATAAGCTGAGTGTGTGTGTGGGGGGGGTCCCTACCATGTAGGCGGTATCATGCTGAGAGAAGGAAGCAGACAAAATACAAAAAAAAAAAAAAAAAAGGAGATGAAAGGAGTATGTGAAGACCCAGCCTGGAAAACATTTGAAAGTGGCCGGTGTGGCAAAGTCTGCCAAGGTATTTGACCTTGGTCTCTGTCCTCTTTCCTGGAGGTGACATAGAGAGGGCACCGGTGACTATACAAGGCACAGAACTTCTATGATACATGACGCAGATGATCTTGAAGCTGTGCGACCGACCCCATGCGCATCGGCAATGGGTGTTCAGAAACTCCTCAGCTTCTTTAGGTAAAAGAAACTCTCAAGGGTATGCAGCGCGACTATCTTGGTTAAAGGAGTTCGCGGATATTAGTCGATCCTAAAGCATACGAGAGGACGAGAGAAGAAAATACGCTTCCTCTCTTTCCACCTCAGTGCTCTGCGGGGAATATTTTCCTGCTGTCTGACTACAGGGCAGAAGCTCTTTCCTAACAAACCTAACGGAGGCAAGAAGAAACAGAGGGGCGGGAGGGGAAGGGAGCGATCGCCCCGAAAGGAAGCTGCAAAAAGCATTAATTACAAGTACTAATAACACAGTTCACGAGCTGACGAAGAAATCTCTGCACAGTGGCTGCCCCCAGGAAGGCTAGCGTTCGCTCTGCTCTCCCCCTCGCTCACTTTCTAAGTCATTCGCATCGCTACGGAAGGTGAGGGGGTGGAACGGGACAGTGACGGAAGTCCGTCCGTATTAATTAAAACGAGGCGTAGCCTTGGCTGGACCTTGGGAGCTGGGCCCTGGGTCAGGGAGGGGGTCTCGGATCACGAAGCGGGACTCCGTGAATTCCGTCTCTCTGAACCCATTTCATGTTATTCACCACCGACTCTAACCCGGGGACACTGAGATGCTTAGGACTCATGTTCTAGTCTCCCCTACAGATAAGTCCTATTCCAGCAGGCTACTGTCCTCTTGGTACCGAGAGACACAAGCTGCCTCTAAACGGACCCTTCTCCCGTCAGGAAGTCGCTCACAAGGCTACGGGGGCGTCACCTGGGCGCAAACCCATACCTGCAGAGCTATTCTTCATCCACGTCTGTTACAAACTGTGAATGGTGTTCGGGTGACTTGCTGTGCGTTTTGCTTAGGTGGAGTTTTACCGCATGTTTGCTCACAAATGTCCGACAGCACAACTTACACTTGAACTTAGAGTCCGTGTCCTCTTCGCCAGCTATTGTTTCCGGGGACCTCTGAGCCGACGACACCCGGGAGAGCTCTTGCTCCGCCTTGCTTTGCTGCTCCACGGCCATGCGGGTCATGTCCTTCATTTGGAAACCCAGGTGCGACTCTAAGTGACTGATGTAGGTAGAAGGCGTTCTAAACTGGGAGGCACAGTCACTGCAATAAAAGATAGGGTGTCCTTTGTCCATGTTTTTCAGAAACTTTGTCCCGCCCGTTTTCCTCAGTTGGTACTTGACGTTTGCCAGCCAGTGGCTGATGGTGGTCATGGAAAGCCCCGTGAACTTGGAGATCTGCATCCGCTCCTGAGGGCCCAGGTCGGACAGCAGGTACTTGCCCTCGGACGTCTGGAAGAGGCTCGAGGCGAACTGTGCCTGCAGGATCAGGAGATGCTGAGGGTTCCAGTTGGACTGCCTGCCTTTCCTTTTATGCAAAGTGGACACCTCGCTGGAGACATCCTCGAAGCGCCTGACGTCCATTTCCAGCTTCACGGGCGGGCCGCGCGACGAAGCGGCGGGCTTCGGGGTGGTGGCCTTGGGGAGGACCTTGACCATGTCGGCGATGTCAGACAGAGCGTGCTTCTGAGGCGGAGATGTGCAGGATTGTGCTTGCGAGGACTCGGCTTTCTTGCTCTTGGACTTGGTCAGGTCGATGGGCTGATCGTTGCTCTCGAACACGTAGCGCCTGGACACGCTGGCCGGCCGCGTGGGGGCGGGGCTCAGGCCCGGCTTGTCCATGACGCTGAGAGCCGACTTGTGGAACATGGAAATTGTGCTTGAGCTCGGGCTGGAGCAGGAAGGCGAGCGCAGGGGTTCCGTGGCCTTGCCCAGGTGGTTGTTGAGCACGGACTGCAGGGCACTGAGCGGGTTGATGCACGGCAGGGCGGGCGCCCGCGTGGGGAGCGCGCACCCGTTGCTGAGAGCGGGCGCGGGCTCCAGGGGCGCGCGTTTCTCGGGCTCGCCGCCCTCCTCCCCCAGCCTGGCCTCCTCCTTCAGGAGGCCGGGCTCGGCCTTCTTGGATTCTGACCGGGTTTCGCTTTTGGCGAAAGCGTCCCCCTCGCTGTGGCTGAAAGGCGATGCCTCCTCCTGGGGGCTTTCCTTCCCGCACTCCTTGGCGGCTTCCTCTTTGTCGTCGGGCTCCTTCTTCACTTGAGTGTACGGGGCCAGGTTGGTGGGCACAGAGACCAGCGGCATCACTTTCCACTTGGGGGCAATTGGCCTTAGCTTGTTGGGCAGGTTAGGCCGGATCTGCAGCACCTGGGATCCCAGGGGCAAAGCAGGCTTGGCGCCCTCCGACAGCTGGTAGGCTGCGTGGATGCTGGGGTACGCGCTCCAGCTGGGAGCCCCGTTCTGGGCCTTGTTGATGGCTGTGGTGACGGTATTTTCCAGTGACTTCAGAATGTCCCCTCCGCCCTTGGAGCCGTCCTCCAAATCCTCCTCCCTTAGATACTGATATTTTACGGTGGGGTCTAAAGGCTTTTGCAGAGCGTCTTCGTACTCCTCGCGTTTCATGCCCTTCTCATCCTTATTGCCCTCCTCCGGTTTTTCCTTCTTGCCCTCTTTCTTCAGCTCGGGGGTAGGGGCCGCCCCCTCGGAAGCGGAGTTTCCCGACGGCTTGGGAGCGAGCGAGTCACTGCTGGGGGCGTCCGACAGCGACTGTATCTTCTCCACCGCCAGGGGGTCCAACACCAGCTGCTTGCCCTTCTTGGAGGCCGAGCTGGTGACCTTGAGGAAGTGGCCCGTGACCATCATGTGGGTGGTGAGCTGCTGCAGGGTATCGTGCGAGCTCCCGCACTCCATGCACTTGAGGATCTGGGACTTGCAGGCCTCGAACTGCCAGGTGTAGCTGGCGCCATTCTGGTAGCCGTAGCGGTTATTGGACGGCAGCTGCAAGCCGGCGGGCTTCTGGGAGGAGAACGGGTCTGCCAGCGAGCCCGTGGTCGAATCGGGGGAACACGGCCGGTTGACGTCGAAGACGCGTTTCTTGGCCGGAGTGACCATTTTCGAGGAAATGGTTGGGACTGGCTCCTTCAAAGGCACTTTTTGGTAATGTTTTGTTTTTATCATGTGGACGCTCAGGTCTTGGAGGGAATCGAAGGAGTCGCCACAAAACATGCACTTGAGAACCTTCTGAGCGTCTTCCTTGTCCATATCCTGGAAAGCCCTCTTCCGGGGCTTCGAGTAGCTGGCGGGGCGCAGCTTGTCCTTCTTGCGGTTGTCGTCTTGGTAGTGGCCCGTCTCGTTCATGTGCACGGTCAGCTCGACCAGGGTGTCGTAGGCGGCGCTGCACTGTCGGCAGCGGAAGCGGCTGGCCCCGGTGAACACCGTCCCGCACATCTTGCTGCTCTGGCGGTACAGCTGCACCGAGCTGAACAGGCTGGGCTTCCCCACCGACCGCGAAGGCAAGTTCTGCTGGAGGCTTTTGGACAGCGCGTCCTGGTGCCAGTCGAAATCCGTCTTGCTGCTGCCATTGCGGGTGTCGCAGTTGCGCCGCTCGCCGCTGGACAGCTTGAAGCCGAGGCCCAGGCCCGACCAGTAGGAATCCGACAGGATGTTGGCGTAGACGGCGGTCATTTTATCCATGCAGTTGTGGCTTTCGTTGGGCAGCTTGGGGGGCACGCCGGCCTTCTGGTCCGAGGCATCCCGACCGCAGACGCTCTTGGCGTCTGACACCTGATCGCTGGCATCGCTCAGCAGAGACTCGTTCTCCGCGTCCTGGTTGGACAAGTGGCTTCCGGGAGAGTTCTGGTAGCTGAAGCAGCCCTTCTGCTCTGGGCCCGTTTCTAGCTCCTCGTCTGTCCCCGGGTCATTGCTGCCTTGAAACTGAGCTACCGAACGGCTGTCCTCCTCTTCCTCCTCTTCTTCTTTTATTTCCTCCTCTTCCTTCAGCTGTTCCTCCTGGGCGTAGCCTGCGAGGGAAGAAGAAGAGACGGGATAAGAGGACAGGTGACATCTGCCGTCCCCAGCTCCCCACTTAGACTAAGTGCTTCCAGGACGGAGTGAGATAGCAGCCGAACCTACGCTTTCATGAACTGCAAGCCACGCACACGGGAAAAAGGCCACATGATGTCTTCCGTGCTATCTCATGGTTTTTTTTTTTTTTTTTAATTGACAGGAGTCACAAATCTTTATAAATGCCTCGGATCCCAAGTTAATAATTTTCGCGTCTAAGGAGTATCACTTCAGTGCTCCAACAGTGAGACTTCCAAGAAAGCTGGATGGAAATTCAAACCCTCCAAAGACAGAGCTCTCTAGAGAAGGGCGTTGGTTCATAAGAAAACTAGACTTGACCCTTGGCATCGCCGTGGTAAGGGTTCCCAAGACACTGGGATATACTGGCATACGATTATCTTAAATCATTTTTGAGTGCTCACAGGTAATTTGGAGGCACGGCCATTGTATTTTTGATAGCCAGTGTCTTTTCGTTACAACATTTTTATTTGTAGAGAGTCGCACAGCAGGAAGCGAGATTATGGAGTATCGAATAAAATCTTCCATTGATAGCCGAAAAATTATGTAAGCTCGGCAAACATAATGATTTTAAAATAATAGCAAATGGTGTCGGAATGGGAGATTTGGGGAATATCCTATTATTCTCAAACAGGTTTATGAAGACCTTTTCAGACAAGGCTGAAAATGCCCTCTCGATCTTGTGCCTGTAATTTCAAATGCTTTGTGATTTGTGGGTACCCGTCATGAGATGCCAATTATACATTTGATTTGTAGATGCAAAATGCTATTGGGGATGCATGCCTTCCCTTCTCCGACAGGATTTAGGACCAGTAATTGCATAGGGAAAATGAAGGCATGAGAGAGCGGGTGCAAAGGGAATTAATGGGCAAATATCCATCAACAGAGATGGGGAAAGTGACTATTTATGCCCATGTGTTCATTTCCTTCACCTGGCCTTTTCAGAGCCACGTGGATAAAATGTAACTAAAGCACCAAAGCAGGGGAGATTCAGTCTTAGATTTGCAAGGCTTGCATGATCTCAGTGCAATGTTTTCTTCCCCTGTGAGCCTCTCTCTCCCTCTTTAGTGCAGGTGGGCTCTTGGGAGAAACCCTAGGGTGGGGGTGTATTTCCATTGATCACGGAGAAAGCTTGGAAAAGAGAGATCAGGCATGGAGGTCTGTCCTGGGAGGCAGGCAGAGGGTGTTAAAAGAGAAGAGTTTTTTCGGGGGAGGAATAAGGCAGCTCCAGCCAGGCACTCCAAAGTTCCTGCTGTGGCTGCTGAAGATGACTATTTATTGAGCAATTACTATCTCCTGGGAGCTGAGCTGACCACCGCAAATGCCTTCTTTCATTTTGTCTGATTATCCACACGAAGTGGGAACTAGGACAAAACTGAGGCTCTAAGGTTAAGAAATTTGCCCGACAGCACAGAACTAGGGTCTCAGAGTAATGTCATGTCTCTGGTTTGTTTGATGAGAGAACCCATGGTCCTGACCACTCCACTCCACTCTCTATGACCAACCTCACCTATAAGAAAACTTCACGTAGATCCAAAAGTTAAAGATTCATTGAAATGTCACTAAATAGATAATCACCTTGGAGGAGAGAATTATGGGAATGCTGGAGACAAGAGCCCATGATTTCAAAGGCATGATACAGGGCACCTGGGGGGCTCAGTTGGTTAAGCATCTGACGCTTGATTTTGGCTCAGGTCATGATCTCAGGGTGGTGAGATTGAGCCCCATGTCAGGCTCCACGCCCAATGGGGAGCCTGCCTGAGGTTCTCTCTCTCCCTCAGCCCCGTCCCCCCATGTGTTCTCTCTCTTTCAAATAAATAATTTTTTTTTTTAAAAAGGCACGATACCATAAAAAAAGACAAAATGCAAAAACAGTTTAACCACTAGTTTGGTGGTTTTGCTCATTATTGTATTGTTATTGGTGCTGTGTTTTTGCTTTCCTAGCAAGCTGACAAGTGGATTTTTCATTAAACTGGTGTTGCTGGTCTCCAGTCCCATAAATTGATTTGAAAAAACAAAAGCTACTCCATCTAGTTGAGCCACCATTCATCAGTGGTCACTTCTTGCAAGAAAAGCTCCGCTTAAAATAACTGGATGACTACATTAGACCCTCCCCCTCCCCCATCCTCATTGCATTTGCTTTTTCCAGGACTAATTTGTATGTTTGCAAATTAGTATTTAGTATGTTAGTCATATCATTAAGTTCAAGGAGAAAGCTTATTATAAAATTAATAAATGAGTTGTTACAGAGCCAAGCAAAATATTCCAAAGAGTCAGGCCAATTTTATCAATCACACAGGGTCACTTTTGAGAATTCAAAGACCTTTCTTGCTCAAAAACTGGGACAACACTCATTAGCCAAGGCTGTTCCAGGCCAACAGAGACATACAGTTACCACATCCATGAGCCATATGATCACAGCAACACACGCTTGCACACACACACACACACACACACACACACACACACACCCCTACACATGCAGAGCCAGGGGAAAAAATCTAGCAGGGAAAAAGAGGTCATTCCGTTGCCACAATGGGTTAAGAGCATGGTCGGGTTTTACGCATCTCAGTATTTGCGGTGCCTAGCACAGGGCCTGACATTTGGTGGGAAGCAATTCATGTTAGTGTGTGTGTGTGTGTGTGTGTGTGTGTGTGTGTATAAAATAGATGTGCACGAGTGTATGTACACGAGTGTATGTGTGCATGCACACTCCCCCCCTCCAATCTGCCCAGCCAATATAGTCATTTTCACACAGGAGAAAAGACGTGGGGTTTTTTTTTGTTTGTTTTTTGGGTTTTTTTTTTTTCTTTTCCCCTGCTGACATTTGGAAGCTGAGCTTTCCGGACCAGCTCAGCTTCATCATCTACTTTGTCCTTCTAAATGGATTCCCCAGAAGAAAAGTCAGAGACAGCAAACGCCTCCCCCACAATACAGATAAAATTTTCTGCTTAATTAGGCATTGACATGTTTACTATAACCTTTACAGAAGAGTAACTCGTGCTGAGAGACCCTTTTTGTCTGTTTTCTTCTGCAGAACAGACTAAATCTCCTGCTCCCGATAAGGTAACGCATTGAAAAGCTTCATAAAAAAGTGCCAAAGCATCCGTCAAAGCGAGTGTATTTTAACGATGGCTGAGGGTTCCAAGGAGTTTTGAAAAACACATTTTAATATTATACATTTAAAGCCGCTCGCTTGACTTAAGTGATTTCGTTTGCCACCGGCAGCTGACGCGAGAGGAAAGACAGCCAGAACATGGGCGATCTGGGTGCTTAATGAGTATCTGTCTCTCTCTCTCTCTCTCACTATCGATGATTTGTTTAATATGATTGCATCATGTGTAAATCTTGGTAAAGTGGATGAGTGGCAAGTTTATTCTTATGAATACTTATTTAACAAAAGAAGATGATCACAATTATGCCAAGGCACAATGAAAAGAACTGTTCTCTGGAGAACCTCCTTGTGGATCTCAGGTTCAAGATCAAACTCCGTGGTGGCAAACATCTCCCTTTCCAACTTAAATTTCTAATCTCATCCGTTGCCACTGCCAGATCATGGCCACATGAGGCTTGCCCATCCCCAGGATGGCTGATTGCTAAAGCAAACCCTCTCAGTGCTCTAAGTGATTGACTCGAGGGACGGGTTCCCTAGCACCCCATGACCACTGCGCTGACTGTGCCGCCATTATTGTTCCCTAGGGGGAGGAAACGGGCTTCCTGCTTCTATTTCCTCCAGGCTGTTTTTCAGAGAATGGCTAGAATATTCTAAGAAGAATAAGGTATTGGGTGGTGACATTGTTCAGTTTTAACTGCATTGTCTTTGTGCTGCACTAAAAATTAAATCCGAGGTCAATAGAGCTTGGAGGACTTGGTCTTGACCTCCCTATTCCATTCCTCCATACCCTCACTCCGCTCTCCGTGCCCGAGGGGTGATAGCCTACTTGCTCCTTCCTGAACCTGCCAATGCCTTCCGTGATGTGGTTCTCTGCAGCTGCAGACCTCTCTGCCTGGAAAGTTCTTCAGACCTTCACGTGGTGATTCCTTTTCATTCTTCAGGTCTGTGCTTACAGGATCCCTCCTGGAGAAGCCTGTCTTCAGTCTCCCCTTCTCTGCATAACTCCAGATCACATCCACCTACTTATTGAGATCCCTGTAGCACCTACCCTACTCTGAAATCATCTTGTTTTCCCACTGGTTGTCTCCTCCAACCAAATACAAAGATGAAATATTTGTCTCCCATAAAGACAGAGACCTTGCTTCTCCCAGCGCTCAGACTGCACCCTGGCACAGAGCGGTGTCCACGAATTATCTGAGCGGATGAATGAATAGATCATACAAAAGCAAAAGCCTTATTCCAGCTGCAAACTCCACCCCCATGTCCCCAGATGGTGCAACTGACACCTGTGATGGGCGCCGCTCCCTCCCCTCCCCTTCAATATAGATCAGGTATGAATTACAACCATTCCGAGCAGCTCCTCTCAATGATAAACCTGGAACAGCCCCATAAATCATCTTCTCAGACCAGCATAGCCACCAACGTTCTTGTTGCCAGAAAGCCCTGAGCTGTGAATTTAAACTTTTAAGTAGGAAGACTGAAAAGAATCATCAAGACTGCAAAGCATCAGAAAACGCACTCTTAACGTGAGCAGACTTTGATTCAAAAAAGACTCACACGTGGGAACTTTGAAAGTATGGACTAATTTTGTCACAAATAGTACACTAGCTGTTCCACGATATAGATTCCACAAACATTAAGGCGGTCTTCTCCGGAATTCTTGATTTTACAAAGAAATGTCACCGGAGAAATATATTTTACATGCTGTTAACTTTTTACCCTGTTAGTGTGTGGCTAAAATTCAGAAGTAAACCCTTACATTTTAGAAATTTTCTCTTCTGTCGCAGGTTAGAAAAAAAAAAGAGAGAAGCAATTTTTTTTTTTTTTTAAATTACCACTTCAATTGTTCCAGTAATGTCTCTTCAGAATGACTTAAATGAAATTGTGCAAAATAATTCCTGGGTTGCATGGTGTTAGATAACAGATTTTTTGCAAGGCATACATTTTTGTCGTTGCCTTGAAAAGCCACCATAGAGTGTTTACCGTAAAAACACTGACAGTTTTTAAAGTGGCAGGAGAGGTGGGGACGGTAATAACCCGAGAAGAATATAAAATCCAAGAAGGCTGCTTTTCAAAAAAACCAAACCAGAACTCAACCAAGACCTCATTTACAAACCCATCCAGTGGCGACAGGATCATTTTCACCAATCTACCCCACTAAATGACAGTTTAAAATCACACGAAGCTTCCACAGTGCACAGGGCAGACATCAAGGAAGGGATCGCAAGAACTTCTCGCCATATGCCCAGTGGGTATGCCACACGGTGACACGGAGGAAGGCCTCCCTGTTACGAGTCTCTAGTGTTTTGGTGACTGTGGTCTAGAAATCTGTGAATATGTATATTATTATTGGCACTAATTGGCACTCTTGTTGGCAGGCTGAGTAAAGAGATAAGAGGATTTACTTCAAGGAGAGGGAGTTACTTCCCATGGTGGCCGGGCCAGGAGCGAGGGCCCTGTGGAGCACCAGGCTGGGGGGAGCCGAAGCTCTCTGTGCAACACGTGCGGGGCTAGAAGGCTGGGGGTCCTGGACCCAATTCACGAGCACAGACTTCACTTGATGAGAAGCTAGCTACCCTCGAGCCCGGACTCCTCCCTGCAGACTGGGGAGATGTCGAAGCTCACGTACCTTTCTAAATAGGACCCTTTTCTTTTCTTGTCAAGATTTTATTTACTTATTTGACACAGAGAGAGAGAGATCACAAGTAGGCAGAGAGTCAGGCAGAGGGAGAGGGGGAAGCAGGCTCCCTGCTGAGCAGAGACCCTGATGCGGGGCTCGATCCCAGGACCCTGAGCCCATGACCTGAGCCGAAGGCAGAAGCTTTAACCCACTGAGCCACCCAGCCGCCCCTAAACAGGACTGTTTTCAACAGGAAAAGTAAAATTCACAGCATATGGATTTTTATCTATGTCCCGCTACACACAACTCATTCATATAAAGGTGACGTGTACACATGGGTCCAGAGAGAAGGGCTTGTTTCTTCCAGCTGAAGGTTGGACAAAGAGAAATCCCTATTAAAGACTGGTGGAGAGGGGCTGGGTGCAGCAGTGGGGGGTGGGCATGGGGGCTTCTCCTGAGCCCGTTAGTGCTCTCTAGAGATGGGACGAGAGCTTCTGAAGGTCATGGAGAAAGACACATCTCTTTTATTATTTCCTGTAGACCATTCGGTTAATGGGAACATTTACTTGTACGCTGAGATGCATAGCCGTGGGGTCTGCGTGAAGCAAAAAAAAGTCCATTTAGGGAACGTCCTGCCATCGTGGGCACTTCTCTGAGCCCCTTCCAGAGCATTTTGTACCATAAAGCCATTTTCTAATCACGCTCTGGGGCTTCCTCCGCATCTTGGTCATGGGCGAGGAAAGGACCAAGTGAGTTTACATCAGGGGAAGTGGATCCTCTGTCATCCCCTTGTGGTTCATCTGTTTATTCCTTTAGTCGAGAAATATTTATTCTGCAGCTACCACACGTGACACACTTCAGTCAAGTTTCGCTGGAACGTCCGTCCCCGCGGTTGTGCAAAGGCCGAGGACGGTAGAGGGAGGAATTATGGAGAGAAGTCAGACGCCGCGCGGCCGGCCGGGGAGCACGAGGTCCCGGAAGGGTCAGGCATTGCTGGGGGACGGCCAGGTAACTGAAGTGGGCAAAGTAGGCCGGATGGAAGAAAAAGAATCCTCAGTTGCAAAGGTGAGTGTTGTTGGCTCTCGTCTAGCCGCATAGGAGCTATGGGCGGTGGGAAATTTCCATCATAGCGAAACATGTGGGACTAGCCATGGTGGGGGCGGGGAGGGGGTCTAGGGGCTGCCAGAAATTGTTTGGCTAAACCTTACAGATGAAACCAAATATGTCTGGGACCCACCCGGCTGCACCCTCTGAACCCAGGGATGCAGGGGAGGCAGAGAGTGAGGATCCGGCGCTCTGCTGGGTCTTAGGCTCTTTGACCTTGACTCCTCATCAGATGGAATAGGGGTGACCGCCTCAAGCCTGCCCACGTCCCGGGGCTCTGTCGGGACACAGAAAGTGGATGGCAAAGCTTGGTCCTTGGAGTGGCAGCAGCATCACCTGGGAACGTGTCAGAAATGCAGACTCAAGGGGCGCCTCGGTGGCTCAGTGGGTTAAAGTCTCTGCCTTTGGCTTAGTTCATGGTCTCAGGGTCATGGGATCGAATCCCGCATCGGGCTCTCTGCTAAGAGGGGGGCCTGCTTCCCCCTCTCTCTCTGCCTGCCTCTCTGCCTACTTGTGATCTCTCTCTGTCAAATAAATAAATGAAATCTTAAAAAAAAAAAAAGAAAGAAATGCAGACTCTTGACCCCAGCCCAGGCCTATGGAGCCGGAAGCATTTCTTTCACAAGCACCCCAGGGGGTTCCTCCGTGCAAACAGTTTTGCGGTGAACTGCAAAACTGTTAATTAGTAGCAAGATATTTAGCAATCTGCTTCTCTCTGCCTGTGTTCACACACATGTGTGGCTACCAGCTTTGTGAGAAGACAAGGCATCTTTGAGAGGGCCAGCCCCTGTCCTCTCCAAGGCCCAAGGGATAAAAGGCCTGGGGCTTCGACCACTGCTCCCAGTTTACACTGGGAAGCACGGAGCAAGAGGAAAACGAAAGTCACCGATTCAAGGACTGACCAGTTAACGAAGGACTAGGATGGCCCCCGGGTCATCTGCCACTTCTTGCTTCATGAGATCTTGGCAAAGTTGCTAAACCTGTCAGAGGCTCAGCTTCCTCGTCTACAGAAATGGGAATGATTACAGTGTCTCCCTCACAGGAAAGAGAGGAGTATCTAATACGATGAAGTATGTAAACCACCAAGGCTGTAGGACAACCTCCCAATTTCCCAGGCTTGTCCGAGGCTTTTGATAAACACAGCACATCCTGACCTCCCACCTGAACCCACAGACGGCTGACAGCAGTTGACTTTGGTATCTTTTTATCCCTAAATCCTATTCCAAGCCAACAGCTTTTGGATGATATTTGCATTAGATGTGAACCGCTTTGTGCGTGTGTCATGACTAAGAGAGCCGCTTTCTCCAGCTTGGGGTTTGTTACTTAACATTAAATCATTCTTACAAGAAGCCAGTGGTGTGTGTGCTGGGAACTTCCACGTGGCGGTGTGCAGACATCAAATGGCAAGTTATGACGTCATTGCCCATAATGATCATGTCTGTAGTCCTTCAGAAATAAAGCAACCCACCATCGGAGGGGAAAGGTCTATGTTGGAGGCCTTGGGCTTTGCACTGAGAGAAATGACTAATGCTCAAAGCAGAAGGTGTAGAAAAATGCTCTGCATTTAGCTCCCTACAATATCAGTCTAGTGTTTAGTCTTACTGGGAAGTGTCCTGGTGACCATTTTAAAAAGCAGAAGGAGAAAATATTCATGGAGGAGGGTTAGAAGGGGGCTAGTTCATCAGCTTTCTGGTGGTTCCCATTTACAAGTCATTATCCTTATATTATCTTCATGCCAAGAGGGCCATAAATCGAGAGCAGGGGATAAAATGAAACGGAATTGGGACAAAGAAACTACACAATAGGACTGAGGCTTTCCTAGGAAATTAAGATTTTTCAGGCTTTGACTTTTCAAGTGGTAACAACCGTTTTCAGCAAAATGGGCATCCTGATTTTCCATACATTTTCCTCACACAGGGAGATAGAAACACACTCACATATATAGTTCTTTCCAAGACTGGAAAGTTTGGAGGGTTTTTATCCCCCCCAAGAAGAGGGATGTGAATCATTGTCCAGAGTGACCTTCAGAAAGTATATGGAGCTGAGGCACCATCTGTATTTTTTCAGACATATATTCCCATTTTACTTCAAATAACAGCGCACATATCCCACGGAGTAAGAAGGTGATTTTGTTCCCTTCTTGCCTGGCCTGAAGTCAAATGTCTTTTTTTCTTTTTCCCTTTCCTCCTTCCTTTCCTTCCTTCCTCCCTCCCTCCCTTCCTTCCTCTTTCTCTTTCTCTCTCTCTCTTTCTCGCAAATGCTGCTTTTTTTCCTCTGAAATATTTCATGCAGATAATGGATAATGACCACTTCTCATTGCCTTTTCTCGAAGACGTCTAACTACATTAGCCAAGAGCGGAGAAATTTTAACTTGCTTCTTTTGATAAGTTCATCGCCGTGACCACTTCCCATTAAGAAAGAGAGAGAGAGATAAAGAAAGAGAGAGAGAAAGAAAAGCTCACACTTTCCTCAGAGAAGCTAAATTGGCACTGACAGCGATCTGACCTTTGCTTTCTTGGTGAAGAAGTCTTTGCTGTCCCTAGAATTATAGAAGTCTGAGGTGGAAAGACCTTCTCATATCTTATGGCCAATTTGGCTTTAGCCAGGAAGGATTTCTTTGTCCTGGTGTTCTTCAGTTCTACAATTAATGGCTTAAACATTGGACTTTCCCACTCTTCTTTGTGTTGGATTCCCCACCAACATGATTGCTATGACCAGTCTGGTTATGAGCATTGCCATTCATTGCCACCCTTCCCCCTAGGCGTTGAGCCAGGTTTCCACCATGATACAATAGATCAAAACTAAGGATTGGGGAAAGCTTTTAGTTCAAGCTTTCATGATGTGCTTTCATCATTTTATTCACACGTTAGTCAAGTAACTAACACGTTAGTCAAGTCAACATATACTTGAATGTCTTCAGTAATGGAGAACTCCCAGCTTTGAGGAACCTTATTCTCTATTAAAAGAGAAATACTAATAGCTAATATCTATTGAGAGCAAATGTACAAGTAAGAGGCAGTGGGCTAAGTTTTTATATGTGTTACGTTATTTGATCCCCAAAACACTATATGTCTTTCCAAATTCATCTTAACAGATGATGACATTGCATTGCCAAGAATGTGAATTACATCTCCAGAGTCACATAGCTGAAATGGGACTTCAATTTGGATCTGTCGAGCTCCATAGCTTATGCCGGATTCTTCTTTTTCTCCTCACTCCCTGTGTCTAATTTGTCAGCCAGATAAGTCAATTCTCTTTCCAAAATAAATATAAACTGCACACGGTCATCCACCTCGACTCCACTGCCTTCACTCGTGCCGTTAGTTCTTCTCCGGTAGATGTGGTGACCTCCTCAATTGGTGGCCAGTCTTGCTCTCCTACCGTCCATCCACCTGCGTGGCAGTGACTGGGACCTGCTCACTGGAGGCCCAGCTTCCTCAGCGTAACCCCTCTCAATAGCTTCCCTTGGCCTTCGGGTTCACACTCCCTAATGCAGCCTGAAGCTCTGATCTCTCCTCTCCATTTCACACCCCCTCATCAGTGTCCCCCTGCTGACCTCTAAAGCCAAATTTCTTCCACTTATTCCTGAACTCACCAAATTCTTTGCTCCTCCAAGATCTTTGAAATTCTGCTTCTCATACATAGAAGGTCTCCCCATTTTCTTATGTCTGATTCTTTCTCAGTCTTTCAATGTCAGCTCAAAGGCCCGTCTTCAGAGGGGCCATCCCTGATCACTGTAACCATCGCTCACTCCCCCAAGTCCCCCAATTGCCAAAATTATTTTCTACCTCAGCCTCTCACTTTTTCTTGTACAGTTTTTATCTCAACTTGTAACTATTTTATTCTCCTATTCACTTGGTTGTTTGGCTTCCCAATGGGACCGTAAGTCCCCCAAGGGCAGGTAGAGTCTCTCTTGTTCACCACTGGTTTCCATTGCTACCCAGGGCCCAACTTGTTCAAACATTTGTTGAATATAGGAAGAAATGCGTGGATGTCTGGATTGATAAGTGAATGAGGGAGGGATTGCATCAGGAAAGGGCTGTTTTCTCTAGCTGATGAACTCCGATTTTACCCATTGGTTCCAACCCACTTTCAAGCCATACAGAACAACAAAAAGACTTGTTAATAGGGTATCTCTGGGTAGTTGAGGTTCCACACGGGGTGGGCTGGTCCTCCTGGGAGGCAGAGGAAGTCAGGGACAGATGGGGGGTGTGGATTCAGGGGTGCGGAAGAGACCCTTGCCCCCTCAACTCTGGGACCTTTCACACCCTACTTCTTTGCCTCAAGCCCTACAATGAGACTCTTGTTGATTTGGCAGGAGGCACACCAAGAACTCATCCCCATGAAAATATAAAGACTCTTATCTCACCTTGGCACTTGGGGGTGAATGAGTTTATCAGATCATTTCCTGGGAGCTGGTTTTTGTAGAAGAACGTGTAGCCCCCAGAGCCAGCTGGATCATCATCAGACTCTCACCCAGGGGGTCCTCAACCTGGAGCAAGTTTACCCCCAGAGGGACATTTGGCAGTGTCTGCAGACATCTTTGATTGTTACGACTGGAGAAGAGGTTCTTCTGACAACTAGTGACTAGAGAGGCCAGGGGATGCTGTTAAACACACTACGAGGCACATCACAGTCCCCTAGAACAAAAAAGGATTTCGTTCCAAATGTCAGTAGTTAAGAAATGCTGCAAAGTCAAAGTCAGCTCCATCTTCGAGAATTGGCGATGAGGAAAGACACTCATCCCGTGTCTAGGTGTCAATGAAGCAAGGGACTGCCCGGAGGACAAGGCTCAGGGCATTAAAGGAGAATCAGAAAGCAAAGTGTGGGCGTCCCCTTCATGGCTATCATGAATCAGAGAGCCCAATGTGTACAGCAAGGCTGCCCAGGTTCAAATCCCGTCTCTGCCCCATCTCATATTGTCATCTTGAGACCACCTCTGTGGTTATCTTTTGCTCTATAAATTGGAGATAATAATAGTACCTGCCTCAAAGATGACTAGGAGCTTTGAGATAATTGGAAAGAACTCAGAATGCCTGGTAATAGTAAGCCCTTCCTATATGCCTGTTTTCATTATGATAAGAACAAAGACCTAGCCACAAAGAGCAACACTGTGGGGCTGGATTTCTCAGGATTTTCATATTTATTCTTTCAAGTGTTGGCTGAAAAAAAAATATATCCGTCATGTTCTCAGCATTATTTTCAATCAATTCCTTCTGGATTCATTTAAATCCCCTTATCAGATTGAGTATTTTTATACTACAAGAAACAAACAAACAAAAAGTTAATGATGAAAGGGATTAGCATTTCTAAATAACTCCGGTAACTCTGTCAAATAAATCCTGACCTATTTCAGTTCTTAATTAACTAGGTTAGCTTTTAAATGAGGCAACTTATATTAAACAGCAAGTCTGATCTGGGGCCAAATCCCCAATGGACAGTCGGATGAAGCAGTTCTTGGAAATGACCCAAATTCTGGGAGATACAGAGGTCTGTGATCTTTTAGAATCGACAGTTTGAATAATCTAATAGAAAATTCTCTCGGGTTTTCTGACCCTTCGATTTTAGGTGAGCGTTGGTTAAAGATGGCCTTTTCAAACCTTGTCACCTTTTCTCGCTCTCTGCCTATAAAGGAGTTAGGAAAATAGGAGAAGTCTTGAGGTTACTATGTGAGTATCTCCTAAGAAGTACCGAATTAGTTGTTGTCCCAGGAGAGGGCACTGGGAGAGGTCACTACCTGGTAATATCCTCCAACGGAGAGCACTGATAGGTGGCTCGTAATACAGTCACTATCTTGTCTTTGGTTTTCGTTCTGGCCTTTTTCTCTGTTTTCTGTATTTTCCTCTACTTTGTAAATCTTCTGATGTTGGTTCTCAGCCAGCTCCTGAACTACTCTCATGAAAGCAGAATTCCCCTAAAAAATAATAATATCTGTACTTTTTTTCCTCAACAACAACAAAAAAGGCAGGGTTCAGGTAATTGGTTAGTTTGCTTTTGGGTGTCAAAGGTAATTTTCCTTTTCCTGGAGAAATTATAAGAAAAAGAACTAGAGCTTTCCGAGCTAGAGGAGGACGGTTAAGCATGGGTTGGATCATTGGAAAAGCATCTTATTCGCAGTCTCTAACACCTTCGAATGACCCTTGAGAGATGAAAGGCAAATTAGAGGGTACACCTTGGAGTTTCAAAGAGGACACTAGTGGCCTTCGCAGATCATGTCAATTTTGCTACTTATAGATGTTTAAAAATGAACTTTGCTAATTCTTGGTCAATGCTGAAAAGTCATCAGCGTTCCCAGATACATTATTGTAAACAATGTGGTTGCTCCCCAGTCTATTAAGTATGGGCGGGATAGGCACCACCCAGGTCTGTGTGGGTGTAACCTAATCACATTGTCTAATTTGTCTAACCTCATCACATTGCAACAGTGGCCCATTTAGGAGATTTTGGCCTACCCTAAGCCAATAGGAGATCAATACTCTCAGTCTGATTTGATGGTTAAGAAAGTAAAGATCTCTCCTTTTCCTTCTTCCCTTCTTACACATGGTCATGAATATATAGTCGTATAAACTGCTAGTAGCAATTTCACTACCTTGAAGGAAGTTAGCCCAAGTATTAAGCTAACACACCAGAGCATAGAGCCAAGGACATTACAACAATTTGGAGCTAGAACCTTGATCAGACTCCACCAGAAGTCTTGTTGTCTTCGTACTTTGAAATTTCATGAGCAAATAATCTTTACTGCTTAAGATAGTTTGGGGGCAGTTGCTTGCAACTGAGAGCTTCATGATAAAGCTATCAATCTGTGCACATTTCAGTTTTCCAGTAGCTATTACTTTATGAATTAGACACATTTTTATCAATACATGTACACCTTGCTATGTACTAGCATTGTTTTATTTGTTGGTATGTACATTCTTTTGCTTTCGACAATTATGACTTTTTTTTTTTTTTTGGTTTGACAAAGTGTAAGGTAATCCCCTTGTACTATTTGGCCCGTTAATTATCATGATGATAAGAAGGTCAATACTGTAAAAACTGGGATTCGCGTTCCCCGTCAAGCACCTAACCCATTATTAGCTACACACTGACTATTTTGAATTCTGAACCCAGCATACATGCCATCTCTGCCCTGAGCTCTTTTCCCAAGCTCCCAGAGTATAATCTCCCCTTCTCTCTGGATCCACAGGACTTCACCCATATCTCCTACTGGTCAAGTCAGATTGTGATTCTTGATCTCACCTCCCAGATGGTAAACTCTTTAAAAGCAAGGAGGTTATTGGTGTTCTTCATGTACTCAGCCCTGGGAGTTTTAGGCACACAATAAGGACTCCATAAGTGTTCTCTTTCCTCACCAATTTTGTCTTCTGCAATGTTACACACGGTCTTGTGCATAGTACTTCAAAATTTTGCTCAAATAGAATAGCAGAGACAATGGTTACCCAAGGAGGGTGCCCACGCCCAAGTACATGCTGAATTAGAGACACAGGTGGGCCCAGCACTCTTCCTGGTGAGACCTAACACATTCTTGATGACTCAGCTGGGGGTGATTTTGTCGCTTAGGGACAAAACGTCCGGCGATATCTTGGTGGTCATAAATGAGGAGGTGGAGTGGGTACGCTGCTGGCATCAAGACGGGGGAGGCCAGAGATGGTACTAAGCATCCTACGATACACAGGAAAAAACCCCATAACAAAGAATGACGTGGCTCAAATGTCAGTACTGTCAGGACTGAGAGACTCTGAATTGGAAGTCTTTCTCTCCGATTTGAATGTGAGCCCCATGAATTCATTCCTGCATCCCCAGTGTGAGTCACAGTTCTGGGGGTGACTATTGCCTGCCTTTGCCAGGACACCCTCTACCCGCCCCCCGGTGGGCCACGTTGGTGGGGGTGTTCCACCCCCGTCCCTTGTCTCTCTGGTTTTGCAATTTCGGTGAGTTAATAACTGAAATCATCTCCCCTTTAAATTGAAAACATCTGCCATGTTAAAATAGGACATGTAACTGATTTTTATTTTTTGAGGCATAAGATCAATTTTGGGACTGGCATAGTTATAACACTGTCGGAGTTGGGCTGTATAAATCTGCTCCCTTCCCGGGGCACCTGGGTGGCTCAGGGGGTTAAGCATCTGCCTTTGGGTCACGTCATGATCCCAGGGTCCTGGGACTGAGCCCCGTGTTGGGTTCCCTGCTTAGTGGGGAGTCTGCTTCTCCTTTTGCCTCTGTCCTTCCCGTGCTTGGGCATGGGTGCTCTCTCTCTCTCTCTCTATCTCTCAAATAAATAAAATCTTAAAAAAAAAAAAAAAAAGTCTTCTCCCTTCCAGGCACATTGGGAAGGAACCAGCAGAACATAGATTTTGGTCTTTGAGTGATTAATTTAATGAGACTCCAGTGCATCTGGACTATTTTCCAGTAAGAACAACCCAGATTGTGTAAGCATTTAAATGTTTGGTATTTTGTTTAAAGAACAGGGAGGTAGAACAAAAACATAAGAATCTTCCCTTTTCTTTCTTTTTTATTTTATTTTATTATTTATTTTTTTAATATGGGCATACTACTGCAGCTTGGCCAACCAGACTGTTGTTCCATGGAATTCCAATTAATTTTTTTTAAGAATCCATTTATTGATTTATTTTAGAGAGAGAGAGTGCAAGTGGGGGAAGGAGCATGGAGACAGGAAGAGAAGCAGACTCCTGACTGAGGGTGAAACACCATGGGGGGGGTTTACCCCATGACCCTGAGATCGGGACCTAAGCCAAAATCAAGAGTTGGACGTTCAACCAACTGCACCACCCAGGCACCCTTCGAATTCAAATTCGTACCCCACGACTCAAGCATGGAAGATGGTTGGAGTGGATCCACCTCGACAAGAGCATCAGAAAGGGGTCATCCTTTGATTCTGTGTCCTTGACCTTCTCTTTCAGTGATCCGTTCCACGCTCCTTCCAACACACTGCTTGTTTTGACTCAAGTTAGCCAGATATTTGTCGCTCACAATGAAAGACACCACTGGCTAACAGATGGAGCTCAATGTAGACCTTGAGTAAAAGAATGAACTTGCGCTAATGCTAACAAAGTGACTTCTTTGCATGTTAGAATAAAAGGAACTCAGGCTCTCGGTGCCATTGCAGTAGAGGGTGGTTGAAATGGGCAGAACATAACAATGCTAATAAGAACACCTTATTTCTGGAAATTAGAAATTTCCCTCCAAAGCCAGACTCCCCTCCATTCAGATGTACATTTTTCCACAGTGCCTGGCTGTATGTATGGGACTGGCTTGAAAATGCTTTTTAGAAACATATCATCCCCCAATGACTTGAATGCACCCGTCTAGAGTAGGTTTCCAGCACTCATAGTCTATTGTGTCAATAATCTGCATATTTAAGAGTCCCCACATGCTCATTGAGACGATAGATGGGGCTGGTACAGTCTACTGGGTCAAAAATCTGCTTTAAATAGTCTATATACACAGTCGGTTGAGTAAATAACAGCATTTTCAAAAAGCCCCTAAATATATAATAACATGATAAATCGCGTCGGCTCCTAAAGATGCAGTCTCGCTACCGCTGATCAGGAAAATGATGTGCGCTTTAACAAGCCACTTACAAATGATCTCATCTTTCTCAGCCATGGGAGCATTATCTTTTCCTCCGCCGTATTTTTCATGTGTAGATGAAAGGAACCCAAACACGCTTGCGCGTGCGTGCGCGCGTGCGCACGCACACACACACACACACACACACACACACACACAGAGGCATATATGTGTGCTCGAGATGATCTTGCACAAACAAACTGGGTTTGAGCCACTTGTCCAGATGTAGGGAGGCATGACCAGAGAGCCAGGTTCTTCTCACTTTGGTTTGGTCAGTTCTCCCATCACTCAGCTGTGTGTGATTCAGAGTTAGGATGGGATCCAAGTGCGCAAAACTAGTTCTGCTGAAGTCAACTAGAGGCATGGAGTTGCGGACCTCCTTCTGACCTCATTGTGCTGTCAAGACGACTTACTCCCTACTATTTCATTAGAACCCTGTTTGCTTAACAACTGTGTTTATCAGTACAATAGTCGAGCAGCTTCCACTTACGAAGTGCCGTACAGTTGTCCTACTTTAGTTTCCCAACCCTCCCATGGCAGGGGTGATGTTATTAGTTTCATTGCTAAAGATGGAGGAATTTAAGCTTGGAGGAGTCAACAACGTAACTAAGGTCACACACCCAGAGACTGGGGGACTCAGGCTTTGCAGTGAGCTTATGAGGCTCTGGAACCAATGTGTGCTCATGGCTGTGTATTCAGTCCTCAGCGGTGCCCTGCTTTGTTCTGGTGTGTGGCTGCAGATGTGTGTGTTCCTATCATGCAGTATCCATTTCTTGGCCGATGTTGCATTTTCCAGAAGCTTGCATTAATATTACAGTGTATGGGGTGGGGAAAATCAGGTTAGGGCAGACCACTTCAAAACCAAGCAAGTAGGGATCCAGAGCAGAATGGAGTCAGAGCAAACGTAATAAAAATCCTGGTCCAGTTAAAAACACTCGTTAAATTCACGAAAAATAAAGGAATGTGATAGCAAATAAAGAACCTGGCCTTGTAACTACAGAAGGGATGACATTTGGGTAGAAAGGACTCTTGGGGGGATGGAGAGACTGTGGGGTTATGGGTAGGTCCAATGAGAAAAGTCAGGGAGAGGTGACAATTTGACTTCCGAGGCTGACCATCTGAGCAGGAAGTCGATGGGCCGTCTATGAACTGACTGCCTCTTCTGTGGCTTCCTGCATTCGACTTTATATTTGGTTGCTGTTACTTAGCGGTGCTGAACAATATTGTGTTGGGGAAAAAAAAATCACAAGTGAATCGATGTGACGTCCTCATTATATTCATGTCATTGACCAATTTGCCAATCAGGAATGAGCTAATCCGCTTTACAGAAATATGAGTTGCAATAGAACAGACGTTATTTTATCTTTCATCCTTAAAGACCTTTCATGTTCAACTAACTCAGTAGCTAACATCCTGGGCGCCTTACCAATAAAACCTTAACGTTGAATTAATTACTCAAGCTAACCAACTTAAAATAAGGATGGTAAATCTAAGTATCTTCCAGGGCACAGAGTTAGCATCTTGCGACATCTCTTGTTCGTGGGGACACATACAGGAAGAGCTTCCCCTTTACTTCTTTGAGTGCCTACTGTATGCCCGATAGAGTGCAAAGTATTGGCAAGGCTCTTTATTTTGGAAATAATCCCATGAGGTAGGGGTTTTCCCTTCCATTATAGAGGTGAGGAACTTGAGGCTAATAGAAGACACACAGCTGAGTCTCCAGCAGAGTCTGGAAGAGGTAGGACAGAGACCACGTGGCCCCAAGTCCCAGGCTCTACCTGCCCAGCCTGCATGCAGGAAGACAGAAGGAAAAGACCATGCCAGGGACTGAAAGTGAAGAGTGGTCACCATCACCTTTCCTCTCGTGCTACCTTGACTCCTCAAGGAGCTGATTCCATCCCTGCCACCTACACTCAATTCTGGAAATGCTTAGCAATCAAGATGAAAGATACATCAGATTATGTCACTTCCCTGCTCAACTCCCCGCCCCCCCTCCCCCCAGGAAATTTGTCTCACTCACAGAGGAAGCAGAGGCTCTCACCTTGGCTTCACATTTTTGTGCATGGCAGCTCTCCCCTTGGACTCTAGCCCCTCTTCTCCTTCCCCTCACCCTGGGTTTTCTGCTCCAGTCGCACTGGGCTAGTCGCTGCCCATTCTCAAGCAAACCAGGGACACTCCCATCTTTGGTTTTCGCATTGGCTGTTCCCTCCATGCTTTTCCGCCACCTTCTTTAAATCTTGGCTGACGTGTAATTTCCTAATGACGTTCCCTCTAATTGCCCTGTTTAGAATTGCAACTGGTCTCTCGACTCTCTCAGGATTGCTGATTGATTCTTTTATTCTGCTTTACTGTCTTTTTTTTCCAGAACGCGCCATATTTGAACTTAGCACAGAATGGATGTGTTTCTTACGGCGATCATTCAATGTGATCTTTCTTTGTTAGGCTGTAGCTCCCTAGGAGCAGGGACCTTTGTCTGGGTGGTTGGACACTGCCATGTAAGCACCTAGAGCAGTTCGTGGCATCTAGTAGGTGCTCAATAAATAGCCACTGAATGGCTCCGTGCATATATAAAGAACTTTGAGCATTTTTAACTCTATAAAGTGCACGAACATTAGCACTCACGAGGACCTTTCCGGATTACAATGGATTTGCACTGACTTCCCATTCTCTAAGAAACAGTGGCTCCCAGGAAACCAGTCTTGCTTTGGAGCCTTCCCAGTATGCCAGCCTTTTTAAGATTCACTGTGGTTCTATGTGCAGGAGTAAATTCAGAAGCAGAAACACAGAAATGCCTACCGTAAAGTTAAAGATGCTTCTTAATCAGAAAAATACTTCAGGGGTCCATGCTTCATGGGTTTAGAGACACATAGGCTTTGGGCTGCAAGTGAGACACAACCATGGTAGTGAATATATTTCCTAAAGTTACTTAAGCCGGGCATTTAAAAACTTCTTAGTTGCTTGGAAGAATATTCCAAAGCGCATTCTTTTATCGCTCCCTTCTGTGTTTCTGGTCTTATGACACTGCGATCCCTGGTTTCAGGACACAGGGATTCTGGACGGACGCTCTTCTCTCTTTGTTGGCCTCAGTAGTGATTTGGTAATGTCCGGATTTACACTGAAGGGGCTTCCTCTGATTGGCAGTTCCTCCTCACTCTCTCTCCGTGAGGCGGCAAAAACGGAGTCTGCCCATGGGAACGAGGAGATCAGCGTGTTGTTTGAGGTGGGGGAGATCCCTGCTCTACCACATATTAGCTGTGTGTTCTCGGGCAAGTCACAGAAGCGGTGTTAAGTCTCAGCTTCCTCATCTGTGAAATGGGCATGATTACAGCACCGGCCCTCCGTGGCTGTTGGGAGGCTTTAATGAGGAAATGACACCATTCTCCTTCTGCCATGTTTTTTGCTTCCTAGTCAACATTCCAGTCTTAGCCTAAAGATCCTTGGAGGAAATTTCCTGGCCCCCTGCTGAGGGAGGGACCCCTCCCCTCCACTCTTATCTATTCTCATAGGATTCTTCTCTGGTGGTTCCCATCAAAACTGCACTCAAACAATTATATGCATAATTGTTAAATTCTGAACCTTGCCACTGAGACTCTATGAGGGCTGAGACTTGGTGTTTCGTGCATTGTTCTATATTCAGCATTTTTTTTCAGAGAGCCTGGAGCATAGCATACACTTTACAGATAACATTTCATTGATTCCAAGACCTTTCTTTTATATTTTAACATCTCAGAAATTAGGGTGCATCTTACAATCAATGCTATCTTAAAATGGCTGCCAGGGGGCAGTTGCAAGCTATTTCAGGAATGCCTTCGCCAATTTATTTTGCTTATCTTTCCCTTTTTATATAAACATAAGAGCGTTACATTAGAAGGATCATTTAAAAATAGGCCTTAAAGAGTCTTTCAGTAAGTATAAAATAGAAATTCTAAGTGACAGGAGGAGAGCAGTGTATCACAGTTTAATTGTAACTGTTTTTCTTTCCTAGTGGGGCAAAATATTAGCAGTGCGGTGTACTGAGTGAGCTCTTCGATGAAATACTGTAATTATGTAACGAAGCAAGAAGGGAAAAGCGCTCCGCCCAGTGCTGGGCACCCAGAAAGTACTCAATACATAACTGAGCCATGACGAGTGTGATTCTGTGGCGTCTCTGACCAATTCAATATTTTGAAGAACGCCAATATTTTTACTTAGCGATTTGGATTCCCCTGTGACATCGACATACCTAATGTGTTTTGTTTTTGCTTTTTTTTTTTAAGAGAGAGAGACTGAGCAAGCGGGGGGAGCAGCAGGCAGAGGGAGAAGCAGGATCTCTGCCGAACAAAGATCGGGACTTGATCGCCGGACTCTGGGATCATGACCTGAGCCAAAGGCAGAGGCTTCACTGACTGAGCCACTCAGGTGTCCTACCTAAGTTTTTTGCAGAAATGTTCAATAATGGAGTTTTTTTGGTTGGGTAAACACAGCCCCAGCTGGAAATGGGTTCCTCGCTGTAATTGCTATTTTGTCTTTTCTACCTGATTTGGAAGGCTGCGTGGAACCCAGACTGGGTGCCCTTTTTTCCTCAAAGCCTGGAAGATGGTAGGCTCCAGACATGTCAGGTGGCTGAACCAAAAAACCCCCCAAATGTATGAATTTCTAGAGGAGAACTGCAGAGTGACAGATCCTAGGCTGTCTTCGTTTTCTGGGAAGAAAGTCAGAGACGTTGCTTCGCATCAGCTGGGGCTTCATCATTATTTTGTTTGTTTGTTTGTTTGTTTGTTGGACCTCTAGGACCAATTCTCAGCAGTCTAGCACACAGAATTTAAAATTTTAGGAAAATTTAATAGACCTTTCAAATTGTAAAGCTGTCCGTGCCTTGGCTGAGACGGGAGCCACAAATAGTGTGTGTTTCTCTACATTTTCCCATAAGGTTGCTGACCACAGTCTGCTGAGTATCCTTTCCCTTATGGGTTGGGAAATTTCCTCAAGGCCAGGAAAGTAGACTTCCACTAGGCACACAGTAGATGCTCGATAAATGTGTGTTGAATGACTCAGGACAAAGGCCAAGATCATTGCTAGTATCATGATAATCCCATGGGTGATCCCTTCTACCAGGTATCCTGCCCTCTGCTTTGCTTCTAACCCTTCTAGAGACTTCACTGGGCATCCACCTCCGGACTTAAATACCCTTCAGAGGTTAGTGGCTTCCGGGGCCATCTCCTGGGGTGATCCCCTTGACACAGCCTTGTTGACTTTGTAGATAACCCAAAAAGGACAGCTCTCCAATAAACCAATTCATCCATTGCCAGGTGAAGTCAAATCACTTTACTGCAGATTCTTCCTGAAGGGGTACATGGATTGATTTACAAGTGTAGCTAGTTAGAAAGACATTCAATGATTTGGATATGCAGGATGTCAAGTATGCCCTATATTCTCCCTCCCGTCACGATATGAATGATATCCTCTCAACTGTTTATTCCGTTTGTTTTAGCCAAACATAAATAGACTGCAGACATGACTGGGGCTGAAGGCATTTGCAGAAAATAAGCTTCTTCAACTCTAGCTACACTGACAACGGAGACAAAGTGAAGTTGCTGCTGCTTTGACAAATACCCTCCTTCTCTCAAGAAAGCAAAGCAGACAGAACGTCCAGCTTCTCCATGCTTGTGGGAGACAAAGAGTTAAGGACTTTTAAAAGCTCTTTTCACGTTTGAGTCTCCATGGTTAATTTAATTTTAATCTCCATGACTGTTTGCAGGAACTTCAAAATGCTTTATTTTTTATGGATTTTTTTTTTTTTCTGGGCCAGTGTCGATTTCCCCCTCCCTTCCACCTGTCTGCAGAGGACGGGGTGGCTCATTTCCGTTCTGTTGGATTCCCTGTGCACGAAGGCACAACCTTCACGTGCTCTGTGCCCCCCACAAAGGAGGCAGGTGTTTCCTTCCAGCTGTGACCGTGGAGTCTAGAGACACAGCCACCCTGTGGCAGCTGCTTTGCTGATGGGGATGGACATCTGGGTCAGGGGAGAGGCGAGGGAAGAGGGAAAAGGAGAAATAAAGCCATTATCCTTCCATTTGGATTGTGTAATCTACTTCAGGGGAAGTGATCCAAGCAGAGTTCTGAATTCTATATACTGTTTATGTTTATTCTAGTGCTTGTGTTTATGCGGGGTTTGCTCGTGTCAACTTTCAGCACGGGATGGAGAGGTAGTAGCAATAAATACACGTATGAAAAAAAATGTGAGGGAACAAGGTTGACTCCCTGAGGGCTGACACCGGGACAGGTGAGAGGACACAATGAAAGAGTCTGGGGTCTGTATGGCTCCATTCTGTTGGTCCCACTTTCCCCTTGTCTTCCCGATTGCCAGGTTGAAAGGTGAGGAAGGGATGCTGTTTCCCAGGAGGAAAGGTGATGGGGTTGAAGATGCTTCTAGCCCCTTGATTGAATAATTAGTCATATAATTTGAAATGCTGAGCACCTACTGTGTGCACGGGGCTCAGGACCAGAGACGGCAGTGAAGAAGCCATACGTGTTCCAACCTCCCGGAGATTAGAACTTCGCAGGCAAGGTGGACATTAAGTTAATTAAATATAATCTCATCATTTTTAATTAGGTGTGTGATAAATCGCCTGTCCTTGAATGAGTGACGACCAAGGGTCAGGTGTGGACATAAAAGCATACTGCTTTTTTTGCTGCTTTAAAGCACGAAACCAACAGCAAGGTGGTGTCACTGGAGTTTCTATTTGCAAAGTCGTGGCAAGTGAGCCCGAGCAAGGGTGGCTGATGGGGTCAGCTGTGTCTCTGTGGGGTGAGGATCCTGAAGGGAACATTGACTGAAGTCACTTTGGGGGTCACTCCTTGTGATTTATTCAGCTTTGATGAATAAATAAACGATGCCTCGTGCACCATTGCCACCCAGCCCAGGGCCCAGCCCTTCGGTCTGTTTCTGAAGGTTTTCATCTTCAAGACAGTAAGCTCATGCTCTGCTTTCTGTTTCCAGAGGGGAGCTCTAAAAGCAAAGGTGCGGATAGTGCTGGACTCCTGAGTTTGGGTCAAAACTGTTCCAGAAAACCAACCTGAAACCTGATACTGTGAGATGCCTATTTGGAGAATTCCCCCTTGCTATACTACTTGTTGAAACAGAGTGATCGGTACCATTTCTATCCCAGTGGACGCAAACTCCCACCTCTTTAGAGCACTGTTCTTAGTCAGGAGGCATGAGGGGCAGTTTTGTTCCCCCAGGGGACGGGTGACAATGTCTGGAGACATTCTAGTTGCCACAACCGGATAGGGTTTGCTACTGGCATCTGATAGAAGCCAGAGATCCTGTTAAACAACGTCCCACACCCAGGACAGTCCCCTAGAGCCAAGAAATCCCAGGCCCCAAATGTCCATAGGGCCGTGGTTGAGAAACCGAGTGCAAGAGACAATTTCACTGCACGTAGGTCCTAAAAGACTATCATGTCATTTCAAAAAATAATAAACCTCAGTAGTTATCATTCACAACCTGACCAGAAAACACATGGATAAACATGAACTCTAGTCCTGAATTTTGTGAGGTGCGATGCAAATAGCTTTAGCTGGAAAAAGTCAATTACATGTATTTTTTTTTTTCTTATTCATGGTGCCCTTTCACTGATGTTGGGAGGGCATTCCTAAGTGGCAAATCCCTGAGTCACAGAATTCTGAGTTAAACTTCACAAAATCGGATACAGTATTGTACCATAGCCTCCTCTTCTCTCTCTGTGAGTGTGTATGTGTGTGTGTATTGCGGAGGGAGTGTCTCCCTCCCTATCAAAATATCTAAAGCGATATAAGCAACCGATCAGAATCAAAAGAAAAAAAAAAAAAACCCCACCATTTAGAATTATAAAGATCTGCCGTGTGCTAGATACTTGTAACGATTTGAAATGAACTTTGTTTTATAAAGTAGACCATGGTAAAGCTTTGAAACTTCGGTTTGTTAAAAAGAAAAAAGAAAGAAAGAAAGAAAAAAGAAAAAGGGAAAAAAATGGAAGAAGGAAAGAAAGAAAAATGGGGGAAAATACTGTAACAGCCTCACTCCCTTTGAAGTCAGTACTGATAAAGCTCTGAACAGATCCATTCAAGTTCAACTAACATCAGACAAATGTTTAGTGTATCAGAGGAAGCCACAAAAGCAAGGATTTCATCAATATTTCACAACAGCCTCAGGGAAACTGTAGATTGCAATGCTGTAGGGCAGCTAATGGAATTACACACAAGGGTTTTGTACATTTAAAATAAGCAGCTACTAAAAAAAATTACCCTTCAGTTTGATAGAAACTGTATAAAACTGCAGATAGGAAACAATTAAATTGCTCCCAACATTTATCCATGTCGCTCTGATGGGTCATTTAATAACAGGTATTACTGTGTGTGTGTTTCCCTCCCCCCCCCTTAGGAAGGCAATAATCAAGATTAACATTTATGAAAAGAAACATAAAATATAGCACAGCCAAATGAATAATTAAAGACAGTTTTGAAGAACACTTGCCATCGTGCACCGTGAAGTCTTTCCCCAGTCACAAAATGTGTTTATATAAAATATAATTATAAGTAGGCAGAGGCTGCAAGGGAGACCCACTGACCCTTGTTTTGTTACCCGGACCCAACGCATGTGTTATTATCTAGTGGGACTCAGGATGCTGCGGCTGCCTTTCTCTTTTGGAAAATTTACAGAGGTAGACCAGGAGCTTGCAAAATGCCATCCGATAAACCAGTGTGAGATCAGCGTTTTCTCCCCCGAAGTCCTTTGCTCGAGTAAAAAAATTCTGCATATGAAAGCAAATTGCATTTTCGAAACTGATACTTCCGTGACCACAAAAACATCACCTGACTTCCCTTACCCTTGGAACTTCAGGTCTCTCAGCAAAGACCCTGCTATTTGTTCACATTTCACAGAAGGAGGGGTTTTTGGACGCCTCTCCATCAGGGGTTCTCAACAGGGCGATTTTGCCTGCCAGGGGACAAGTGGGAGTACGTGGAGGCATTTTTGTCTCCCATTAGATGGGGGAGAGGGGACAGTGGCCACGTTACTGGCATCCAGTCAGTAGAGCCCAGGGTTGCTGGAGAACATCCCACAACGTGCAACATGGCCCACAACAAGGAATTCTTTGGCCCCAGGGGCAGTCCTGTCGAGGTTGAGAAAACCTGTTCTAAGCTATTCGCATACCTGAGCTTTATTATTTTAATAACAGCCTTGTTAATATGGTGTCCTAACTTCTCAACCGTTCCCTGGTTTCACACGGGTGTATTAAAGAGTTTCTACATGAAACTTACAATGCTAAGTCCTTTGGAAAAGGCAGAGAGGATTTGACATGGTTACTGACCACAGACTATTCTAATTAAAAGGCAATATTATACACACACACACACACACACACACACACACACACACATATATACACATGTATATATATACACGCATATAAAATTATACATACACGCACACATATACATGCGCACATACATGCACGCATTTGGTAACAATAGTAACTCTTATTTCCTGACCACAGAACATGTGAGAGGTGCTTTGTATACAATATCTCCTTCTACTTTTACAACAAGTCTGGAGGGAAGTATTTTATCCTACCTTTTATACAGATAAGGGGACGTGGCTCAAGGTCATTGTCAGAATTGTGGCTGTGGCCAGGCTGAGACCGAGACCCCAGGCCCGTCACCAAAGCCCCATGGCCGCCGGGCTTATTTGCAGCTCAGCAAGGAGCATGTGCGTGTGTATGCACGCGTGTGTGCACTCGCCTGTGGTGCAGCGTGCAAACGCCGCTCCCCTCTCGCTTGCAAGGGAGAAGTAAAGGGTGACTGATGCAGGAGCGAGGAGAGCACATCTCACCTTGTAAGAGTTTGGGGGTTGCAGATAAGAGCGGCAGCTAGAGCAGGGGCTGTGGTCCAAGGGGGGAAGGCTCACGCGGGGGGCAGTCCTCTGTCACATTCGTTTGCCTTTAGAGGGAGAATGTGTAAGCCTGTGTGCGGAGGGACATGTAACTGCTGCCGTCAGGTAGAAATGAAGGAGCAGGAGGGAGACTGAGAGGTGAGTATGCAGAAGCAGGTGGGGATGTCACCTGGTCAGAAGAAGTTTATTTTCAATTCTGAGCCAGCAAGTTGAGAGAAACGGCTGCAGGAAGAGCCAGAGAAAGGGCTGGAGAGACGATCCGGAAAGTCTCAGGGCCCATGGTAAAGGAGGGAGACAGGCCATCTGCTATGGAGAGGCGCCGTGAGGGGGCCCCATGGCGGGGGAGAGTCGAAACAGGACTCAGAGGGGAGGGAGGCTGGAGTAGGGACACGCTGGGGAGTCTGCGGGCCCCCGCGACAGAACTGGGCGAAGGTGCAGGTTTCTCCGGCCACGCCTGGCTGTCTGGGAGTCAGAGAGGGAGGTGGACCACACCCACGCTTTCCCTACCATGTCTCCGCCAGAAAGTCATGCCCAGTTGAAGGAAAAAGTTGGAGGTGTTTGACTCTTAGGTGAGGAGGACTGGAAGGCCACTTGGGACTCACAGGAGCTGCAAACAATCAGAGAGCACGGACCCCTATGGGGAGGTCATGCATGCAAATTCACCGACACTTTGCAGGTCGACCACATGAAGTCGGACTTAAATCTCACCCATGAGCCATCTATTTCAAATGCCTGGTCTGCATCCTTTTTAGGGTGATATGTGTATGTGCACATATATACTCTCTCATATATATATGCATATTCTTTGTATCATACAGATTCCTTATCATATATTATAATTTATGGTATTACATATGCTTTGGAACAAATGGGATTCTACCACAAATAAGCCGTAGCAGAATTTTTCACTTACTTGTGTCCAAATAACACACAAGTGGAGGGTATTTAAATCTGTCCCCACTTCCTCTTTGGTAGTTTAGGGTTCACACGGTGGTATTACCGGGGTAGCGACCCAGGCTGCGTTTCCACCGGTTAGAAACTTCTTCAGAGCATTTGTGACATCGTGGCAAAAGCCTTGAGTCTGAAATTGGGACAATTAGTTTGAAGTCTCAGTTTTCTCAGTGAGTAAGCTGCACGATTTTATCAGAGCTACTTGGTTTCACTAGGTTTCCATTTCCTTAGCTATAAATCAAAGCCGCAACTAGTTGCCATAGCGGTGGTGTGACGATTTGAACAATTAGATGGCATCATAGCGAATAAAAATGTGACAAGTTGAAGTGAGGGCTATGTGCGTACGAGCATTCCCTATGCTCTTAGGGTGAGGCACCTGGGCAGGACTGGCCTTCCAATCTCTGTTAACCTTGTCAAGATTTGCCTGTCTCCATGAATGGGTCAGTCAATCGCTTAATATATTTTGAGAGCCTACTATGTACAAGCCCCGGGAGACCCTTGATGGGCATCCCATCCAGGGAGGTACACATGATAAGACCCATAGCAAGTGTATTTTGACCTGACCTCTGGTTGGCGTATAATGGGATGGTCCTTCAGCATGGGAGAGGGTGGGTGAGACAAAAAACGAGCAAGGATGCGTGGGTCAGCCCTCAATAGCCTCTCCCTCTCTCCAAGGTGAATAGCAAAAGGTGATTCAAACCAGGGATTGGCAAGGTATGGCCCAGAGGCTAAACCCAACCTGCCGGTTGCTTTGTAATTAAAATTATTTTACAGAGCCACACCTCGTCTTTAATTATGGTTGCTTTTGTGCTTTTGTGTTAGGCAGTTGCAACAGTTGCAACAGAAACCATATGGCCTGCAAAGCCAAAGATATTTACTGCCTGGCCCTTTACAGAAGAAGTTTGCCAACCCTGATTTAAGCAATCCCGTGAATAATTAATCATGTTGAACTTTTATGGAATAAGGTGCACATATCCAATGATAACAACCATTTATTAAGTTCTCAGTGCAAGCTGAGGAAGGCCTTAGAGTTTTACCTATATTCTCATACGTAGCTTCAAAACAATAGCATGAGAAGAATACCATCATTCTTCCCATCTTGTAGTTCTGGAAACTAAAGTTCAGTGACATTAAGTAACTTGCCCAAGGTCGCACAGCTAGTCTATGGGATTTGATTCCAATTTGGTCTCATTCCAGAGCCTGTTTTCTTACAATGTCAGAGTTTTCCAAACTTCAGTCTCTCATGATTTTCTTTGAATAATGGATTGTCATGGCATTGGCACCTTTAAGCTTCATCTTAAGAAATGACACTCAAGGGCGCCTGGGTGGCTCAGTTGGTTGGGCAACTGCCTTTGGCTCAGGTCGTGGTCCTGGAGTCCCGGGATCGAGTCCCGCATCTCCCCCTGCTGAGCGGGGAGCCCGCTTCTCCCTCTGACCTCTCCCATCTCATGTTCTCTCTCTCTCTTTCTCTCAAATAAATAAATAAAATATTAAAAAAAAAAGAAAGAAATGACACTCAAACCGCTTTGATTTGATGTGCTCATAATGTATATTTTTAAACGTTTTTTGGAGATACCTGTAGAGTCACATGCAGTTGTAAGAAATAATACAGAGAGATCCTCACATTGTGTGTAACTAGAGCACAACATCATGGCCAGGAAACCAACGTTCATAGAACCCACCAACCTGTTCAGATTTCACCAGTTTTACCCACACTCGTGAGTGTGCAATTTGATCACATGTGTAGGTTTTGGTGATTCCCACTGCCACTGAAATACGGAAGAGTTCCATCATGAGGAGGAGGACCCTCCCCCACCCACGATATTCTTTTATAGCCCCAGGCCCCTCCCCCACCCCTGCTCCCCGGTCATTCCTAATCTTCTCATCTCTATAATTTTATCATTACAAGAATGTTGTATAAATGCAGCAGGTAGGCTTCTGAGTAGGTAAGCTTTTGAGATTGGCCTTTTCCACTGAGCGTAAGTCTTGTCATGTATGCTTTTTAAATTCACCCTGAAATAACTATATAACTTTTAGAAGTTAAAAAAAAAAAATTCTTTCACGTTAAAAGGACCTTGAGTGCCACCAGGGGTACCTATGCTGAACCTTAGGAAATCCTGCCACAAGCCGTAATAACGGCTGCCAGACAAAGAGAAAGGGAGATAATGCAACCATAATGACATTTTCGACCAACAAAAATCTCTAGATCAAGGCTGCTTCATAGAACTTTCTTCAATGGTAGAAATGTTAGCTGTTTGAACCATCCAATATGGTAGCCACCAGGCTCCCGCAGCCACTGAGGGCGTAGAATGTGGCTCATTCTAAGGAAGAATGGAATTTTTCATTTTATATCACTTTAATTGATTCAAATTTACATCTATGTTGCCACCGGTGGCTAGTGGCTTCTCTGATGGACAGTGCAACTCTTCTAGATATTACGTGTAAAACATCTAATAGAAGTAACTACATTACTTCTTTCCCTATATTTCATTTTGTCCATGCAATGACGATCTGAGACAGTAAGAACTCTTTTTTAAACTGCCTTCTAATGGATTTGTTTGTTGGGAATCTCACCTCATTCTAGAAGTTTGCATGTGGCTAAGTCTGATACTAGCCCTCCTGGCACCCTTGCTGATTCTGGCCATTTGGCAAATCTCATCGCATCACCAGATAGCATTCAGAGTGGGCCCAAGGGAGCCTACTCCCAAGGTTCCCGCTTTTAAGTGATACTGTGTCCCTCCAAGTGACAGAGGCTTTGGACACACAGTCATAAATTAACTCAGACACATTTAGCATGCGGTCTAATGGACTTCACAAAGGACGTGAAAAGGTCCTGTTGATTGTGAAGGACTCAGAGCGGCGTGCCTTCTTTAGGAAGAGGCACATTCAAAGCCACTGCTGCTGGTAATATTCATAAATCCTTGCTGATTAACAGGACCTGCTCCTGATGAATTTACTTTGCACCACTGGTCTGGAACAAGGTGCATCATTGAAAGCTGGTGTCCAGGGAGATGCCAGGATGTTGAATTTTCAGGGTTTGCTGGTAGCAGTGCCACGGAGAAGGAAAAAAAATAGCAATGACAACTTTGGGCACCTGGGGACTGACTTCTAAAAAGTCATTTGGCAAAAGAGGTGGAATTAGTGGGGAGGTGGGGGAGAGTGGACTGCTGGAAATATTGCACAAAGCCAGGTTCCTCGAAATAGGAAAAAGTGTGGTCTCCAGCTCTTTCTTCGTTCTTTTAGCCTGAATATCACAAGCAGCAAAGGCTAGCTTTTGACCATTCGCCATCCACACTCTTCGAGACACGTACCCCTTAAAACACAACATCGGCATGAAGGTCGTTACCCTGGCCAGTCTCTTATTTCGCCTGACTTCACGGATCTGTAAGGCGTTAGCAGTTGCAAGAGATTGATATGATAGTTTGTGAGTAATTTGGATGAACTATAACACTAACCCAGTAAAGTATTATAATTTTAAATGTGTCCAGAAAATAATTGAAATTCTGGCTTAGCTTCATCATAATGCAAACTGCTGGGTATATTTAACAGCTGACTAGCTTAGCATGAATATTGCTTTAGAAATGGGGTCATATTGTTTTTACGAAACAATATTGCTCTCAAACACGTATAGGAGGGGAAAAAAGCAGGAGATTATGAGCATACTTTTAACCTTTCTGTCTCTTTCTATCTGTGCTTACTACGGTGATTCAGGTATTTGGTGTTGTTTGAAGGCAAACGAAGAAGGTGCTGGCATTTAAAACAGATCTGGCAGTGAGCCCTTGGCCATCAGATTCCTTCTTATTACTACTCTGTCACAAAATCTCAGTTGCCATCAATTCATTTTTCTGGATCCTGTTCAGGATCAAGAAACATAAGATTATCCCCTCCTGACCACAACTGATATCACTAATAGGTCGCCCCCTATAGTTACCTACAGGGTAACATTTGGTTTTCATTTTTCAAAATATTTTTTTGCCAACACTTAAAAAATGGAACATTTCACAGGAAAATCCAGATTTACGGATATTCCTGAAAAGTCCGAGGATTCGGCAATAGTGGGCCTGCATTCCTGCTAGAGGAAAAAATCCCAGCACGGGGCAGAGGCTGTCACCTTGAGATGCGCAAAAGGCATGTTTTAATTTCCCTCTCTGGTCACTTGAGTTTCCGATTCCTGGTACCCAATATCGTGTTCCTAGTCCTTCACACACAGTTGTGTCCTACGATGCATCAGGGCGCATGATCGATCTATATCTGGCAGAGGTCAGCAAACTTTTCCCATAAAGAATGAGTTTGTAAACATTTTACACTTTGTGGGTCATACTCTTTCTGTTGAAACTACTCAACTCCTCTATCGTAGCACCAAAGCCGCCATAGGTGATATGTAAATGAGTGGGCGTGTCTGTGTTCCAATTTATTCATGAAAACAGGTTGGTCCATGAGCTATGTAATTTGCCCACACCGGACACAGGAGAAAAAAAAAACAACAACCAACCATCTGGCTCTGAAACAATAACTCTGTAGAGGAATTCTTCATCAACAGAGAGCTTTTAATACATGTGGAATGAATTCTTCCAAAGATGGGGCTCAATCTCTGAAACCACCATCTCCAAGCATGTGTGGGTGCATATACACAGATGTGGACGTGTGTGTCCTTAACTCATGCCCCATTTTGTTCATTCTGAAAAATATTTACTGAGTCTTCATAGTTATTTTTCTCTAAGTATCCCTATTGGAAAAGACTTTCCTCCTGAGGAAAATGGAAAGACCTTAAAATCTGTTCCTTCATGCAGGATGAGCTGCGATAGATGATTCTGACTATGGGGTAAGGAGTTTTGATTGAGAAGAGAGTTGTCATAGTGACACCAAAACTGAGAGAGCTCACTGCTCCTCATTGGAGAGGGTAGCAGTTTTCTTGTTGTCTCTCATACAACAAGCGTCAAGCGTCACCTTAACTCTCCAGCTGGAGTGAGTGTGAATGCCAGCTCTCTCTCTCTCTTTTGAGTGTCACTTAATAGGTCCCCAGCTTCCATTTTCAAAAAAACTAAGAGCTGGAACCAGATCAGAGGTATCTTTTTTTTTTTTTTTAAGATTTTATTTATTTATTTGAGAGAGAGCGGAACGGGGGAGGGGCAGAGGGAGAGGGAGAAGCAGACTTCCTGCTGAGCAGGGAGTCGGATGGAGGGCTCGATCCCAGGACGCTGGGATCACGACCTGAGCCAAAGACAGATGTTTAACCAACTGAGTCACCCAGGGGCCCCTGGAGGTTTCTAAATGGTAACTTTGCGCCATATCTGGTACACGTACGTATTTAGTTTGGTCTAGAGTATTTAAAAAAAAAAGCAACAACAACAAATTAGTTATCGACCTTGGGAAATGAGAAGATTGCATCCCAGAAAATCAGATTTTTGGCCTCTTAAAAACCATTTAAAGATCTAGTGACACGGAACACTCATTCTTCCATGTATATAACAGGTGGGGCTGTGCGGAGGTACTTCCTTTGACCATTATGAGTTCATTACTAGTCTTGCTTCACCCACGGAAGTTAACTATGCTGATAAGCCTTTGAGTTTATAAGCCAAGGACCAGATAATTTATAGATTTCCTTAAGGACTCAGCATCTAGGATTCTAGTCTCTCCAAGTAAAGGCAATAGACACAATCGGTCGGCCCATAACATCTCCCAAACTTTGTCAACTTAAGGATGAATAACTATGACCTGATCAATACAGTGGGGAGTGATATTGCTTACTGTGGTTCAGTTACAAATCTAATACAAAATGATGCAGAAATGGGAATACACATTTCATTGTCAGCCCTTCTCAACTGCGGGAGAAAACAGCAAAAACAACACTTGCTTTCCGTTGGGGGATGTCAAGCTTCACAAATTTTATTTCTCATTGCTGGCTAAACTGCTCAAGACTGTTTTTATGTTTAAAAAGCCTGAGGGAGGGACACAGAGAAGAGAATGGATGAGGACACCCATCTTATGGGGGAGCTCATTGCATTGCAAATAGACTTGGCGTTTACTTGCAGTCTTGGGCCAATGGAGAAAAGAGGAATTGGTGTCTCATGGAAATACTGTGAAAGGACCTTAGAGGAAGGAACAGGGTAAGAGTGCTTTCCACCGTGATTAAGTTTCCCTGTTGACCATGGCACCTACCACGGACCTGGGGGCTCTGCAGGCTCGAGCTCTCATTTTGGCTTGTCTTGAGTCAGCTAATCCCTAATACCAGACTGATGAAGGCTATATGGGGCAGATCCTATTACTGGACTAACATACATTAGACTCTATCAGATGATGTCCAAAGTGGGGTGGCAAACTGATGCTGAATAGAGACCAGAGAAGCAACACTATACATCATTTAATAAATATGGTGGAATATTCTTCACCTCCATGAAGAAAGATGCCCGCTCCCGTTTTTCTTGAAAGCTCTCAGCCTGTTTTCTCACATTTAAGAGAAACCACCACAGGAAACATCTCATTTTCTTTATGAAAAGAATGACAAAAACACAATGATAAGTAGCTTTTGATATGTGGCCTCGGGGAGGCAGCAGAAATAGGTGGGCACTGGGAATTCTGGCTAAGTGCCACCCCGTGGGAAGGGGATGGCTACAACCCAGCCCCAGCCCACCTTGCCGTGCACAAACAAAGAACTAGTGAGACAGAGTTTTAGATTTTGCAAAAGCAATATGGCAATCTGGATTTCTATGGAGAATCTCCTGATCATTAAATTTTGGCAATACCCTTTACTTTATTATTGTTATTATTACTGCCGCTGTTGTTCTTGTTGAGTATTTTGTGTGGGCCAAACAAAATCTGTCCGCAGCCCAAATTCAGTTGCCCCTGTGCCAACTGCTCTGAAGTGTGATCTTGCTTAATGCATCTCAATGCTTTCCCATCTCTCCATTTGAATCACAATATGTGATCTGAGACCCTGTGGATGTGCACGCGCACGCACAGCTCTGCTACTGGAAAGCCACTCAAAGCAAATGTTCTGAATCGCAGGTCAGAGGCCCTCAGATGTAGTCTTTAGAAGACAAACTTAGTGCAGAATGAAAGACAACACCATGCCTTGAAAGCACTGGACTTGAGGCAGCTGACCTTGTACAATCTGCCATTAGTCCGTCCCTCCTCGGAGCCTTGGCTTTCCTATTTTTCAAAAGGAGAAGTTTCTCCTGAAGTAAAATACAAGCCTGTGTTGCTGGATGAAGACCACCTGGTCTTCTTAATTTTTTCCAACATGAATTCAATTTGCAAACCTTCCCTCGGTCCCTGTGGTTGTGAGGAGAAAAGAGCAGCCATATCCCAGGACTTCTGTGAAACCTAGTGACTACGGCGGCTCCAGGGAAACTGGGGGTTACGAGACCTGGGGCGGTGGGCCGGATGCACACTTCAAACTTGCTTCGTTCAGCCAACACATCATGTGGAAATGGGGAAATTTCACACTTAGATCTAGATGGGGTCTGTCTTCTGAGCACCGACTTCTGGCACTACTGGTCCCGCCTTGTTGCCTGGCCGAGCTAGACCACGGCTATCCTCCCTAGAATGAGCAAGAGGGGTCGACTACGGTTCCTACCCACTCCCTAAATTACACCCAGCTCTCTGCCCACTGCCATTATTATCTGTCTGCTATTGCAATGTGTCGCCCCTGACCTCGGGAATCTAAAGCACTAGGCAAAATGTCCTTTCGGGTTGTTATTCTAATTATTATTATTCTTTTCCATCCATAAACCCCTATGGACTGGGAGCCACATATTCACTTCTCTGGGGCTCAGTTATCTGGTCTTTAAAATGGGAATGATAGCCTCCCATTCTCCTGGAGCTGTGGGGCATGGGGCTCCCGGAGCTGCTGGTCTGTGGGGCGTCCGGCCAGCAGAGGGCGCTGGTACAAAAGGTTGCAGGTGGATCCCGCCGGGGAGGGGGGAGCAGACAGGTAAGGCTGCTGGGCAGGTAGGAGCTCTCTCTAGCACATTCTGCCTTTCCCGACTTGGGAGGACACAACTTTATAGAGTGGACATGACAGTGAGCAATTACTCATCTATCGATACAGCCGCACATCGCCAGCAATGTGACTTTCTGGAATATGTAATGTGACCACAAAGTTTCTAAGGCAGCAGGCTGACAATCAGGCACTAAAAATAACAAACGGGCTGTTCTGGAATAGAAAGAAATGGCCCCTTTGGAAACTGGAGACGGGCCATTTTTTGGCTCTGCTCGCTGCCAGGGGCCTGCGCAGAATTCTCTGGGCGGTGGAGAGAGCCTGCGAGGAGAACTCTCGGCATCTGAACGGTGTGTTCTCTTTTAGACAACCTGGTCCCGGCAAGATGTAGACAAATTGGAGCAAGTTCAGAGAAGAGCAAGCTAGATGATTAAGGGGAGAAGGGATTGATTTATAGGGAAAGATTAAAGCAGCCCCACACGTCTGAGCTGTCTTCCGCGGGTGACAAACCTGGGAGTGACAAGCTAGAACTCCACGCACCTTTGAGAGGTGTGAACACCAGAGAGGAGGAATTAGCACAGTGTGAGTGGCTTTCAACAGGATTTTCTGGGATGATGCTGACACCAGAAAAATGTCGGTGGCCACTAAGCGCTGGTTGAGCTCACCTATGCCTGGGAACCGTTTATTGTCCCGATTGCGTCTGCCATAAAATGACATTTTCTAGCTTGGCGTGCGTGGCCTCTGTAATCTGGCCCTGGCCTACATTTCCTTCTACTTCCGCACCCTCCCCTCCTTGCCAGGGACCCCCCGCCGTTCCCCCAGCCCATGTGCACCCCGGGTTGTAGCCGCTCCCCGCTTTTGTCTCGCTCCCCCATCAGGAACTGAAGCGTTGAGGCGCCAGCGACGGCCCGGCTGGGAAGAAGGGCTGACAGAGACAACAACAGCTTATGTCTGCAAGGCCGGAGCTGGTGGCAGTGACATTATTTGATATTATTTCACATACCCTGAAAGACAAGTGTCTTCCATTCATTGGCCTCAGATGCTGTTCTGGATACAAGAAGGCCAGAGACCAGAGCTAATCTGACTTTTAGGTTTGAGTCTCTGAGAACCTGACTGGAACTTGGCTAAAATAAAGAAGTGTGGGAGATGAAGATTCCCACCTTAGAGGCGGGCATCTGGTCCTGGGGGTGGAGGAGGGGACCGCAGGGACTCCAACCCTCTTATAAAGGGACACGTCAGCCCTAGGGCCCAGACTGGGCGTTAGGTCTAGAACCCCATGGAACCCCTTCTTTGCCATTCCCACGACACCGCTTTCTTGTATTTCTAATACATTCCCTTCCCCACTCCTCCTCTCCTGAGGAAAACCTATCCAGGAAGCTGGCATTATGGAAATCTGGCTGCAGACCCGAGCCAAAGCAAATCTGGGAAGAGAGCGCCTAATAAAAGTGGCTCACTCTCTCTTGGGAACCAGGAGAGGCGAATGAAAACAGCGACAAGATGTCCTGGAATGGTTTAGCCAGGGCGCGGGGAGGTGAGAGACCTTTGAATATGGCACATAAGTATCAAAAACACTGCAGTTTGGGTCTGTCAACGAACACAATATGCTGAATCTTGAAAACTGGTATTGAAGTCATGGGATGAGGGGTGGAACAGCCCAGATAAATGTTGGCCAAGTGGGGATGTGGGCTCGCTGCTGCTAGCTTTCATCATTTTGTTCACTGTAGTCCCAATTCGGGTTCTGATGCGCTAAGCTAAAACAAAACACAGATACAAACAGCAATTCTGCAGAAGGGTACACGCCAAGGGGTCTGCTTGTAGCCATCTCTTGGTCTTAGTAGGTTTGGACTTCCAACCAGGCGTGTCTCATTCAAATGCCATCGCCTCCACAAAGCTTTCTTTAATCAAGCTAATTGCAATTACACTCTCCTCTCAGATTCAGGGCTCCTTATTATAACGGTGATAATAATCACAGTAGCGTTTACTGAGTATTTACTAAGCACCAGGGCATTGGGGCAGAACCCTTTACATATTCTCCCTTGATTCATTCCTTTCTCTGTTCAAATGTTGGCTTAGAGACCTCCCCTGAATTCTTTCTTTCTTTCTTTCTTTCTTTCTTTCTTTCTTTCTTTCTTTCTTTCTTTCTTTCTTTCTTTCTTTCTTTCTTTCTTTCTTTCTCTTTCTTCCTTCCTTCCTTCCTTCCTTCCTTCCTTCCTTCCTTCCTTTCTTTCTCTCTTTCTTTCGAAAGAGCAAGAAAGTGTGAATGAGTATGGATGGGGGCTGGTTGGAGGGAGAGAGAGAATACCAAGCAGACTCCCAGCTGAGCGCAGAGCCTGAGGCAGGGCTCCAGATCTCAGGACCCTGAGATTTTTTTTTTTTTTTTTAGATTATTTATTTATTTATTTGACAGAGAGAGAGAGAGAGATCACAAGTAGACAGAGAGGCAGGCAGAGAGAGAGGAGGAAGCAGGCTCCCTGCCGAACAGAGACCCCGAGGCGGGGCTCGATCCCAGGACCCTGAGACCATGACCTGAGCCGAAGGCAGCGGCTTAACCCACTGAGCCGCCCAGGCGCCTCTCCCTTGAATATTCTTTATGCAAGTGCACACCCCTTCATCCCCGACTATGCCCTTGCTTCGCTAGTTTCTCTCGCACAGCATTTAGTAATCTGAGATAGCTTATAATTTCTTTGTTCAATTGTGCACCGCCTATGTCCCCACTAGAATGTAACCTCCACGAGCACAGGGGTCCTGAGAGTTTTGCTTATTGCTATTTCCCCAGTACTTTGAGCCAAGCCCATTACATAGTCATAAGTAACTAAATAAGCACCTAATTACAATAATTTGGCTAATTTCATTTGTTTTGCGCTGCTTACCACATTTTCCTTTGCAAGTAAAGTAAAAACCATGCACGTTTTGGGTCTTCATACTAGATTTGAAGCAGCATGAGGCCAAGATCCACGGCTCATCTGTGCACCCAACTCCCCCAAGCACCTAGCAGAAGGTCCAACTTAGCATACGTCCTGCCTTTATTGGGCATTGGGACTTTCTCTTGGGAATCACCCTATACAAGTCCAGATAACAGAGCAGTTTCCCTTTAATTCTTTCCTTCAGGATCTTTCCAAATCTTAAGCATGAAGTACAACCCCTTCAGGTTGGTTTATCAGTGTTCATTGGCATGAAATTGCAAAAAAGTCCAATTTGTTGACGAAATTTTTAATGGTATCCCCAATAATGGTGTTCTCAAAAGAAATGAAGGCCATTTCTACAGGAAATGTTTCTCCATCAAATTTATCTGGGTGTGTATGAAACCTAGTGCCAGGTTTAACTCAGGGTTTGGAGCTCAGTTTTTCGTATTGACTAATTAAAATTTAAATACTTGTGGCTGTGGATGCAAGGAGCGTTAGCTGAGCTCAGGCACCGACAAGTGCTGGGGGGCCCGGGCTTACTCTAGTTGTAATCGTGTGTCTACATACAGCTAGAGAAGGAATCCAGGGGCCAGCCTTCTTCGAAGACTCCCCCAGACTCTCAATTGTCACGTTTCTTTGGAGAAAGCCAAGAGGTACAATTTCGCATGAATTTTCAAGGCATGAGCAAGGCAATGGTAAGAAGCTTTCAGCTGGGATTCTCTGATGGCTAAACCTCTAGCCACTTGAAAATTTATTTGAATGCTAACTAACGTGAATTTAGATTAAAAATTGGGAAGAAAAGAAAAGCAAAAGCATGATGGTTTAAAAACAGCAACAAAAAAGAAAATTTATTTGAAAGTTTTTGCTTTTGCTTTTGCTTTTCTTTTCTTTTTTTTTTTTTTTTTTTGCTATTTGCCATAGAGCGCAAAGCTCTGTAACTAAATGCTATAGGGACACGGGATTGTTATCCTCCATACTATCAATTACATCTTACACTAGGGCATCTTTTAAAATTTTTTTCCAGTGCCCACTGCTTTTTCTTTTTCTTTTCTTTTCTTTTCTTTTCTTTATTTATTTGACATAGAGAGATCACAAGTAGGCAGAGAGGCAGGCAGAGAGGCAGGAGGAAGCAGACTCCCTGCCAAGGAGAGAGCCTGATGCAGGGCTCGATCCCAGGACCCTGAGATCATGACCTGAACCGAAGGCAGAGGCTTTAACCCACTGAGCCACTCAGGTGCCCCCCACTGCTCTTTTTCTGATTGATAATGCCTTTGTTTGGATTTTCCTTTGGAATAGAACCCAGTCACCCCGACTGTCAGTACGTGTGATTCAGGGGAAGCTAACCCTCCCCCCTACCCAAGCCACCTGCTGAGCGTGTGCCCCAGCCTATCATCCTCCCGGCCTCAGTGAGTGGTCCAGAGAGGGGTTTCTGACCCAATTCTGAAAAACAATGGTTGCAGGAGAGCTATTTGCCTCCCGAATCCAGCCAGACCCAGAGCCAATTCTATTACCACACTATTTGGTTAAAAGACCCCAACATGTCTCTGTTGATGCCAATTTGAGTTGGTTTTTCCATCCTTTGACACGGAAACAGTCCTATTATATAAATTATATCCCTCCGACATGTGTCCTGTTCATTTGCATTTCCACTTGGAGTTAAAAATTCATGGACGAACGCCCAGCGCACCTTCATCTGAAAATTACCCTGTGTTCTGGGGAAGAACCGTAAGAAAGAATTCTCCCCGCAAGGATCCGTTGCTGTCCTTTGCCCTAGCTCTTCATTACAGGAGCCTCACCCTGAAACCAGTAGCATCATTAAAGCAACCAAGGGACCAGAATTAGGTTTCTCCAAACATTTTTTTTCCCCCTAAAAAAGCAGCTCAAGAGTCTGCCGGTATTTTGTCACGGCCTACATAACACTTTCAATTACTACAAGGTCGTTTCTCTTTCATTTCTATGTTCCATGTGCCTGGTCACGCAGAAGGTTCCAGGGGATGGCGCTTAAGTAGATGGGGGCAGCGTTGTGTGGACACTGAGTCCTCCTGTAGACAGGCCTT
>CM052811.1:113410950-113446631 GCA_028533885.1 Nasua narica | reverse complement strand
GGGGGGGGTCTATGGAGTTCCTGTTTTGCTTTGCTTTGTTTCATTAAAAAAGAAAAAGAGAGAGAGATTTTATCTTTCATCAGAGATTTGATTTTAAATGGAGATCTTAGATAACTGTTCAGTGACCTCAGGCAAGTTCCCTAAAGTTTCAGGGCCGGTTTCCTTGTATGTAAATGGTACATAAGAGTAACCGCCCTCCCACCCCCTCCGTTATTGTGAAGACTGCATGAGTCAGATCAAGTAATGTGCTTAGAAGAGACTGGTGTGCAGAGAAAATCATTTAACAAATACCAGCTACTAAAACTACAACTATCGTAGTAATACTGATGGAGGGCTTTCCGTGTAGCTTTCTTAAACCTCCACAACATTGCGCTACCCATCAGTATTTTTTGTGGCTAGACAGTACTGATGTCTCTCAAGTTCTTGAACTACATCTCTAATGGTGAACGTTTAAACAGGTTCCAGGAATTCCTAGCCCCAGATAGAGCTGTGAGGCTGCAAGCCAGCCATGAACCCTTCCGCACTGCACTTAGGTTCCACCGAGGGAGGAAGCGGGACTTCAGTCCCGTACGCGTGTTAGATGTGCTTAAGGAAAATCATCACCATGTCACGTGTTGTTCTTTAAATGTCTTTTTCACCGCTCAGAGAAGTGGATTTCATGCCAAGCCAGAATGGGTAGGTTGAACAAGTGACATGTCCTCGTGGGGGTGAAGCTCTTGGGGAAAGGGAAGGCAGTGCATTGTTAGAAATCTGGAGGCTCTCCTGGATCAGCTACAAAGCAGCAAAGCTGTCCCTGAGATGCTAGAGAGCCCCTCCGTGTCACTCACTGTGCTCGCTGCGATATGGAAATTAACCAAACAATTGAGATAGTACAGATCATGGTTAAGGGGGTGGGGAAGGAGGGTCTAGAATTTGCCGCCGTCTAGCTGTGTGACCTTTGGGGAGTTGGTTAATTGTTCTGAGCTCATCTCCTTGTCTATCAAACAGGGATAACAGCAATATCAACCCTACAGGATTGTTGAAGATGACCCCAGCCCTGTCATGTAGGTAGGCATGACTCGGCACACAGATTGCCTAGCACCTATAAGCATGTAATAAATGTTGGGTGTTATTATCAAGCGACAAGTGGCGGGACAACATGTTCTCAGAGGGGTTGATCCAAGTTCCAACACTTGAATTCTTTATTTCCCCAAGTTTCCGCTTCCTCATTTGCAAATCTGCGTGAATCGTTCCTACTTCAAAGAATTGACCCGAAGATTCAATGAGAAACATGGGTAAATGTCAGCACAGAGGAGGTGAGTTTTTGAGTTCCCATCTCCTCCACTCCTGTACCTTCCAAAGGCAGAGAAAGTCGGAGCAAAAGAAGAGAGCCAGATGGAGTGAACCCCCCACCAGCTCATTAGAACCCCTGGGGAGTCTGTGAAGAGAAAAGGCATTAGGGTGCCTTCGACTTTCATATCAGGGTGGTCTTCATCTTGTTGTTGTTATTTTAATTAACTAAACTAAGCCTTTACATTTTCCAAAGGAATTGGTCTTAGGGCTAATGCCAGGCACTCTTAGCTAAAGCGGGAATTGGTGGGAGAATTCACACCCAAGCGCATCTTGCAAAGGTCAGTGCTATTTACATCCGTGTGGTTTCACTGGCTTGTTTTGACCTGACCTTCCAGTAAAGAGTACCAAATACCGATTAGAAGAGCCTCAGCCTAGAATCTGGGATCTGGAAAGGTATCTAGAGTGTAAATCATACAAGTGGAGTTTAGGGCGCTGACATCCAAATATGTGTCAGTGGGCAAACGTGGGCATCGAGACTGGCCCCCCAAGGGAGCGCCATGATGGGGGAAGGTGAGCAGCCGCGGGCATCTCACTTCTACTGACCACACGCTTCTGAGATGTCCCCTGTAGCTCCTCGCCACCCAACTTCAGGATTTCAAAACATACCTGGTTTGAGAAGGGACCTGGCACTCCCTCCCGCTTTTTAATGACAGCAAAATAAGACGCTGGACCCCCAAAAGGACCGCTGTCTGTGAATGCTGACCTCATTATTGGTGGTGCATGAATTTCCCAGCCATTCCCACTGCCTTCCAATTTCTCCCTCTTCTTTCTCACTCCCTTAGCTAGTGAGCCCTGGTGGCGTGCTTGAATTTCAAACAGGGCAGGCTGAAAGAGCAACAACTGTATGTTTATTAGGGCATCATTATCCCTCTGAACTGCATCATTTATATCCCTGGGAAGAGACCAGGTCGGGTCAGAAGCAACAGTTTGAGTCGATAATTTGTCAGGTTGGAGCAGGTGGGAAGGGGTGGTGTAAGAAATCACCCGAAAGGCGCCACAAACTGAAATGGATGGCGGTGGAAGAATAATAAGAAAGTGATCAGTGAATCCACAAACAAGAGCAGATAAATCAAACAGCGCCAGGTGGATGGGAGCCAAATGGGAGAGATTCAAATTAGCAAGACCCGAACCTTATCAAGGCAAGGTTAGGAATTCACTTCCCTGTCACTGTTATCCACCCTGGGCTGGAGAAGTGCCCACAAGAAAATGAATCTTTCCCGTGCAGGGAGCTGGAATGGAGGAGATTTCCTACAGAGTATCAATTTGGATTATAAAAATCCCAAGGTCTCGTGCACTGACAGGGTGAAAGGTAGAAAAATGGACGAGGCTTCTTGCAACTGCCACTCCCCGAGGAGTGCCTGATACTCTTCAAATGTTTGCACGTTCACGCAAACTGTTCGCAAAAGCTGAGAGACAAAGGACCCAGCTGCAAAGCCTTGAAGAGATAAGTGCTTCATCCGAACACCCATGACCTTGGGGGCTCGTAGATGAAATATTTTCCCCTCTCTATTTGTCTTAACTCTTTGATAAAGTTTAGTCCTGAGTAGTAGGGTCAGGAAAGCAAAGGCAAAGGCTGGGAAGGAAAGTACCCTCACCGTGATGATGATGATGGTGATCATTTAATAATAAAAAGTATTGTATTTGGGGACCTGCTCTGTGCCAGTGTCTGGGCTCAGTGATCTTAGACCTGATCTCTTTTACCCCCACAACAATTATATATGCTGGCTGTTCCTGCCTTTATTTTTCACATGAGGAAACTTGACCAGGGTCACAGCTCCTAAGTTATGCCATCAGGATATGCGCCCAGGACTCTCTAAACTTGACCTCACACTGACGTGCCCTACAAGTGGTCCTGAATATTTTTGGAAGCAGAGGAAGGCATTGGGATAGAGCAGAATGGGTGTCCATTCACAGCCCCCCCCGAAGCCCATGACACACTCGTGAATCTATGGCATAAAAATGTGGACAAACATCAGGTCCAGATGAATAGACAGGCTTGGGTCTCATGTCTAACAAAATCCATAGGCATAGGTTTAACCTGGCCAGATCGACAACGTGGCCATGTGTTTACATAAGGATAAAGATGGAGATCGTCTCGTGTGAGTGATAAAAGGACTCAGGATACGGTTCTTAGCATTTGGAACTTCTCTCGTGCTTCAAATCACAGATACTTGGTCTACACTCAGCATAGAAAGAGTATGTATATTCTGCACAAAGCGAAATACACCTGTATGGAAATACGTCCTCCCTTCTGAATTTACCTGAAGCACTGCCCCCAAGTTTCAAGTCGGAAAGAAATAATGATTTCTTGGGCTTGCTCTGTGCTATTTTAAGCTAGAGCACATGTCTGAAGCCAGTGACCAGCACTTTTCAGATTTGTCCAAATTCTGCGTGTATGTGTGTGTTTAATTTAGTTAGCATGGAGGTTAATGGCTCGGGTTTTACTATCTGAAAGACCTGTAGGCAAATCCAGAATTGAATCTGTCATGTGCCGTGTGACTCTCAGCGAGTTACTTAACCTTCCAGCTAGCCTCGATTTTCTCATCTATAAAATAGTGATAATACAAATAAGCTCAAAGGATTATTTTGAGGATTACATAAAAGGAAGCTCAGAAAGGGCTTCGCACAGTGGTACGCAGTAAATGCCCGGTAACTGGGAGCTGTGATCATTATCATGTCTGTTACAGAGAGGGATGAAAGGCTTCGAGCAGTGCTGCCCAGCGGATGTAGAATGTGAACTCGGTACGTAATTTTACATTTCCGGTGGCCACATTAAAAAGTGAAAAAAAAATGCGTAAAACTAATTTGGAGACTATATTCTATTTAGCCTGATATAGCCCAAATATTATCATAGCAGCATGTAATAAATATAAAAAAAACTAATGGGATATTTTATATTCTGTTTTTCTGAAGTATGTCTTGGAAATCCAACGTTGTGTTTTATGATTCTGGCACATCTCAATTTCAAGCGTTCAGTAGCCACATGTAGCTACCATCTTGGACAGTGCAGGCCTGGAGACTCAGACTAAATCCTCAATGCAGAATTAATCGACTGGATCCAGCTTCTAGGTGGGTTAAGTTGAGGGCATGCAGTTAAAACTAATGAATTACCAAGATCTAAAAATCGGGAGATTTCAGATAAAAATTCAGTTTTCTGGTTCCTCTTGGCAAAGCCTAGATGTGGCCACAGGGCTGCATTCCGTGGTATGCAGGGTTCCCTTCACTGGATCTGAGTCACAGTTGCCCTCTTGGAGGTGGGAAGGTGCTGGAACATCGACCTGCGTCCAGCCTGCTTCAGAGCCCTTCACGTGCAGCCCACAGGACTAATAAGCCACACCTACCTGCCCCCGCCCCCCCGCCCCCCGAGACCCCTGTGCCCAAACCAATGAACTCCAAAAGGAGAAACTCGCATTTGGTTCTGCTCAGACCCAGGTCCCTACTCTCCACCTGTGAACTTCATTTAGTTCCCTCTCAGTTCACTTAAAGACGAGTTGTGCCCATGGATTCATCCCCGGGAACAGCTAAAGTTATATAAGGACAGCTACCGCTCAGAACATGACAATGATTCATATCGAAAAGGATGGAAGAGACCAAACAGCTCATATCGTGTCCCTTGATCTGCCTATGTATGATCTGTCTGGAATGACTTTGTACACGGCCATCGCCGCTAAGGGAAAAAAGGCAGAATGAAGACAGGGAGTGGCTGATTCCTCTCCCAAAATGAGAAAAGCACCCCCTGCCCCTCCTTCTCCAAGGTCGGATGTGTTAGAAGCTCACACATCACACGTCAAAACTCAAAGCCTAAAGCCATCAAGAAAACAGTTAAGTCTTGTTAGGACCTCACGCTAAAGTTGACTTCCTTTCATTGGATCAAAGCACCCTGGGCCACCTAGAATTGAGGCAGTAGGGTATAGAACATAAGAGCAAAGGCTTAGAATTCAGACAGTTCTGAAATACATCATCTGTCTGTGCTCTGGGAATTTGGCTGAGTGGTTTAACCACCCTTGGTCTTACGATCCTCTTTTATAAAATAGGTTTAATGTTAGTTCCTATTTCTTCAGATAGCAAGCAGAGTGCCCGATATATAGTAAATGCTCAGTAAATGTTAGGGCTGATTAAGAAAGCAGATCAAATTATGAGTAATGACTATCTATATGCATACTGAGAAGCATGCACCAGGAGGCAAAGTCTTTGTGTTTAGTTTGTGTTATTCATCTTGCGCATGGATACCAAAGCACTTAGCTAACTCGGAGTCTTAAATTCCATTTGGAGCAGAAAGTGATGCCCGGGATATTAAGTTCCTCTCCCATGACGGTGAAGCAAAGGTGTAGGGAGACTATAATTAGGAAACCAAAGCCAGTAGGCATTCACTGAGATCTTACAAAGCTCCGGCCTCTGGGGTAGGTGGTGAGTAAAAGGAATAAAGCCACTGCCTTTGTCCTTGAGCAGCAAAGCAACTAGTCGGGGAGAAGAGTAAATAGGCCCAGGACAACAGGTGTCTGCCGCCATTTTTCTGCGCCCACACTGTCCACATGACTAACACATCCCCAAAGGGAATTTCTCTCGTTACTGGCAGTGCTTAGCAATGGGGGCGAGGGAGGCTAGCAAAGCCAGTGTGTCTGCCACCAGAATATAGCCAGGATCTGGTCACTTCTCACCATCTCGGCCATTATTTCCTAGTCCACAGGCTCTCAATCTGGGGACATTTGCCAATGTCTAGAGACATTCTCAATTGTCACAACTTAGTGGGGGAAGGAGTGCCCCTGGCATCTAGTGAGTCAAAGCCAGGGATGCCATGAAACATTTAATTTAATTCAGTTTTTAATTTAATTTTTAGAGAGCGAGAGTGGGGGGAAGGGCCAACAGAGAGCTGAACAGAGGGGGCCGATGTGGGGCTGGGTCCCATGACCCATGAGATCATGACCTGAGCCAAAACCAAGAGTTGGATGCTCAACCAAGTGAGCCATCCAGGAGCCCCGACCACTAGACGTTTTACAATGCTCAGCGTAGCCCTCTACGACACAAAAAGCATCTGGGCCAAGACGTCAAGAGTGCTGAGGTTGAGAAGAAACCAACAGCCCTTTTCCACATGGATGCCTGCAAGAGCCTCCTGCCTGGATGTTCTTCTCCAGCCATCCCTGCCATTAAAGGCAGAATAATGGCCCTTCAGAGATGTCCACATCCTAATCTCCAGAACCTCTAACCACATGACCTCTCAAGACAAATGGGATTTTGCTGATGTGATTGCGTGAAGGACTTTGCGATGGGGAGAGTATCCTGGATTATCTGGGGGGCACAATGGGTAAGAGGAGGGCAGGAGGACCAGAGTCAGAGATGGAGATGGAGGCAGGGGTTGGAGTGACACCACTGTTGACTCAAAGACGGAGGGAGAGGCCACGTGCCAAGGAACGTGGAAGCCTCTAGAAGGTGGAGAATGGCAAGAAAACAGATTTTTCTCCCAGCCTCCAGAAGGAATGTAGTCCTGCCAACAGCTTGATTTTAGCCCAATGAGACCGAGTTTGGACTTCTGGCCCTTCAGAACTGTAACATAATAAGCTTGTGTCTTTTTTAAACCACTAAATCTGTAGTAATTTGTCACAGCAGCAATAGGAAACGCAGAGAACTCTCTACCCTCCGTGCTGACACAGCGGTCACAAACCTTGAAGAACACACATCAGGTCAAGTTACCCCACCGCTCAGACCCAGCTGATGGTTTTTCTGCTGTTCTTGGAGAAAAAGTCATTTAAACAGGCTCCACGGCCCTCTACGATCTGACTCTTGCCATTTCTTTTGACTCAGTTTCTTTTCTTCTAACATTTCTTTTTAAGTGGAGAATTTCAAACATATCCAAAAAGAGACCCAACTGAATAATGTGCCTCCGTGTACCATCGACCCGTTTTAATGTTTATCAATTCAGGGGCCGTCTCGTTTCATCCAACCCTCAGTCACTGTCTCCACCAGGACTATGTTGAAGCAAATCCCAGACTTCACATCATTTCATCCATAAATATTTTAGCATGTATCTCTGAACGAAAAGAACCTCCTTATCTGAAACAATTGTTCTTACATCCAAGCAATAATAATTAATGATAATTATAATAGTCCCTTACTCTCACCAATGATTCAAAGTTCAAATTTCCAATCCGCCCATAAATTTGACTCAATTTCCTCCCCTCGCTTTGTTTTCTGCACTTTGTCATATTGTTCTCCTTGGTGTTTCTTGGCAATTCTGATGGACTTGCACCTCAGGGCCTTTGCACCTGCTGTTCATACAGTCACACCCCCCCAAGTTGGCCACAGGCCTCCGGCTCTCTCAGGCCACTGCTCAAATATCACAGCAGCTGCAGGGAAGAGGCAAGACTGTAGGCTGATTCTCAAAGAGATAATGCATCCTCTGAATAAGCCCCCTTTCGTCTTCCTGCAGGAAGCAGCTCTTTTCCTTCAATTGCAGCTTCTACTAGTTGTCACTCAATGCCTAGCAAATTGTCTTGCTGTTCGATAAAATGTTCCTGCGGATTGAATGATTTTTCCTAGGGTGGAGCTCCAAATCTGCTTCGTCTGGTTAATTATTCCACGTTCAAGCTTTATTTTCCCTTCCAGGGACCAATAGCTACGATTTACTGCAGGGGTATGTTACATCAGCCATCGTGGCAAGTGATTTATATGCATTTAATCCTCGTAAACATCTGCACCATAGGTGCTATTGTACACCCCCATTTGGCGGATTAGGAAACTGAGCCTAGGGTGGGGAGAATTCTAAGACATCCCAAAGACTGCTGGCCCCTGGTGGATACCACATATGCCACCTCCCAGGTGGGATATCAAACACTAATCTAGGTACCGCTGCGAGGGGACTTTCAGATGCAATTAAGAGTCAAATCAGGTGACTTTAAAATAGGAAGATTATCTAAGGGACCTAACCTAATAACATGAGCCCCTTAAATCTTGGTCCGGAAGTCAGGAACTTGATGCCCGAAGGATGAGATGAAAGAAGATTGAGGGTATCTGGCTTTGAAGATGGGGGTATGTAGCTTTGCAGGTGTCTACACGGAAGAGACAAGATTTATGCATCTTGATTTTGGTTCTAGGTATGCTTAAAATAAGCATAATTCTGAAAACCAACATATAATGAATCATTGCATTGTGCTGGGCTCTGTAACGGCGGCTTTGAATAGAATCTTTCCCGTAAGCCATTTGTATGGGAGAACCGTAAGATTTGGGTCAGGGCTGGAGTGTGTGTAAAATCACACAGCTTGTGAGTGTTGGAGGTGGGATTGAACGGAGATCTGACCACGGCAGCTTATTATTTATTGTGAGTTCTAGTAGTAGATATTAGGATTAAGACAGAGATGGCTCCCATGATCCTTTTCTCCTAATATCATTAATGTGTCCAACATATTGGATAGATTTCAAAATCAGCCACCAATAGAAATAAGTTCAGGCCTTAAGACCATTAAGGAAATGATACGGCACTGACCACCAAAGCGGGATCCAGGGTCGGGATAAGCCAGTCCCTAACCGTTTAACCTGGGGAGAGTCTTAGGGCTTCTCTGGGCTTAGTTATCTCAAAGGTCAAATGAGGGAATTGGACAGGAGAATTTCCAATATGCTTTACAGTTCTAAAATAGTAAAAACTAGAGAGATAAAGACATACAAGCTTTTTTTTATACCTTTTGCTTTCACCCAAATCCCCCCAGTTGACTTGGTCGGGAAAGCAGACTATCCAGATTTGACTAAGAGCTCCTTTGCTTGTGGCTATGCGACACGGGGCACATCACTTACCCCTCTGAGCCTCAACTTCCCTACCTGCACAATGGGAATAATACTCCAACCTATTTCTTGGAGAGTTCTGAGGATCCAGGGCGATAACGTGCGGTAAGCCCTAGAAGGGCATCTGGAGCACGAGCATGAGAGGTCCTGCATCCACAAATCCTACAGCCTATCTTGTTTCCTGTCCTTCCATGAGAAAAAAAGGACAAGCATGCCGTCTTCACATAGGAAAATCACGTAAGGAACTGAACAATCACCCGTTTTTCACTGGGCTCCCTCCCTGGGAAGACAGGCTTCCCAGGCTGCCAGGACCTTGAAATCCCAGGTAATACTTCTGTGTCTGGTGCCCGAGGAGACAGTGTGGGCTCCATCACTGACTCCATCACTGACCTCCACGGCTCTGGAGAACTTACTAGGTTTGCGTTCCGTGAATACTCATGTCTTTTGCATATTGTTTTCAAGAGAAAGAAAGAATTGAATTCTGGAAAATAGGATCATTTCTGCAGAACCGTGGAAGAATTCTTGGCCGGAGAGAAACTCTGTTGCCTATTGGGATACCGGCCAGCCAAAACGTGCTTACCTATTTCAAAGCAGATGGGCTGAATGCTATCCCAACCGCCGTATATCAACTCCTCCTTTGAGCCTCGGCAAACAGCCTCCCTCACCATTGCTGCTGGAGAAAACCACATAAGCTCAAAGGAACAGCCAAATGAAGGTCAGAAATTCAGATGTCTGTCTCTCCCAGCCCTGTATAAATGGGCTGATGGGTAGGAGCAGCTATGCCTACAAGAGCATTTTGCAGAGATGGGAAGAGCAGGATCCCCCATTTGAACTTGGTAACATTTAAATATCAAAAAGTTTGTTTTCTAATGAGGAATGTATTGAAGGGGGAGAAATAAATTATATGCTTGATGGCGACTGAAGGTTGGGAAAATTAGGGCCATTTCCCACGGTGTGAATATAGTGATTTCAGTTTGCAAGAGTAAATTAAACCTTTGGGAGGATTTTTCTTCCATTAAATTGAACAGCTAAACAGACGCAGAAGATGTTAATGTCACCACCAGGAAACCCCAAAGGTTACAAATAAAAGGAAAACGCAGTGTCTTTAAAAGTCGCCTCCTGTCGCACCAACTACCTAAGAAAACGCAAAGCCCCAAGTTGCATGTTGAGAATCAAAATTAAAAAAAAAAATTAAAGATCATAATTCCATTGCTATACCATATGTTATTAATGTCTGTCAACACTGTTTAGCTAGCAACTGCTGACAGTTCCATATTTGCTATCTAAATACATCATAAATAAATCAGTAATGAACCGCTTTGGTAAACCTTCCGCGCTGATTGGAAATACAGATGGAGTAAACAAACTCTGTTAAAAGTATCTGCAACTGTTTAATGTCAAAGACAAAGTCACACGGTTATTTAACAAAACAGAAACGGAAACAGGGATGGGGTTGAGGGCAGGAAAAATGGGACTGATACAGAGACAGAAGGTAGAAGGAAGGGATGTAACTATTGTCTCTGGGACACAATCAACTTAGAATTGTCTGTGTCGAACGAAGGTCCCTGGGGAAACGGGACATGGGGAGGGGGTGGGCCAGGAGCCGAACCGCCTATGCCTGGCTCGTAGCCAGTGGGTTGCGGTGTCTGAATGTGGACAATTTCTTTAAATTTGCCTCCCCCCTCCCCCTTGCAGTTCTGGCAACTACGTATCACCAGCTAGAAGTCTGCAGAGATTTAAGCCACAGCGTTGAATGCATTAGACGCACCCAGAATTTGACCAGCAAATGCTGACCCACATGTTGGGTGAACAGGATTCCTTTTCTGTCTGCTTTTTAAAAGGTGGGTGGGTGATTCACCATTGGGAACTTGTCTGCTTCAAGCTGGACATCCCGAAACCAGGCATCATGCCAATGGGCTAGGTGCAGACAGAAGTAGCTGGACCATTTTAATTTAACAGCATTTTCTTTTTCTTTCTTCCTAGAGTCTTGCGTATACTTCAGCTTCCTGCAAGTGAGAGGTCAAGGTGGGCTGACTGTAATTGGGCCTCGGAGCTTTACGTCCGGGGTGGCCTGTTAATCCAGAGCTTCACTAGGGAGCGTATTCCAATTGGTTGAAAGTGCGTTTTAGCAACCGATTCTTGATGTCTCCGGGATCATGGCCTCTGGGTCTAAGATCTATAGAAATTTCTAATTATTCCAGGGATGGGCAGTATGGAGAAAGGGGAATTCCTCTCCTTCCTGGTGAGGGAGAAGGATCCGAAAGTATCTATTAATCCCATGAACTGACCAACTCTTCCTATCATGGCGCCTTGAAATGCCTTGGATCAGAGGCCCAACGAAATCCATGTAGCATAAACAAAAGGTGTCTTATTGACAGAATTCAAATAGCGCTGGCAGACCACACAACAAACCCGACAGAAGTCCTTTTTGCAATAGGCTGCAGGTAGGAGACAAGATTGGCCTCCTTGTTATGCCTTACTAGTAGGCCATCAGCACTGCTCTGAGCACAAAAAAATAGAATACATCATTCTGAATGGGCACATTAATCTGCAGCCTTCCCGTTTCTAAGTCACCTGTAGTTAGGTCTGCAGACACTGTGTATACCATATAAATCTGATTTCTGAGCAGGGGGGTGGGCAGAAGGAGAAGGGTTTCCCAGTGAAATACTAGTTCGCCAACAGTTTACCTGCCTTCCAAGGCTGTTAGGAGGATTAATAGCTTCTGGGTCATTTAAAGTTTGAAAAGATCCTTGTGCTCTTTCCAAGAAAGATAAAATAATAAGACTCGCCATTTTGTATGCTGGAAAGTGAGCATAGCAGGTAAAGAAGGGGCTCTTGAGGGTCACTATCCTAGTAAACTCAGGTACATTAACCCTTTGGGTTAAATAAACCCAGGTTTTTGCAGAAATGGAGACAATAGGCACATCTTGCACTCTGTGTTTGGAAACTTACAAGCCCCGAGCCTCTCGAACACCATACAGGGAGGGTTCATATTAAAAGGGAAGAGGGTAGCACTATTTGGATGACAAACGTTCATGTTTTACAGCCTTTCACTTTATTTACCTATATATCTTCTGCCGATATATTTGTTGTTTTCATCAGCTTACCCGGGTAAAACAGAGCTATGCATAACTCAGGGATAAAATTGCTATCAGTGGGCTGCAGACTCTGAATGAGTAGATCTCAAACATATATTTTTCATTAATGACCCTCGATTACTAGCTGCAGACTTCCCCTAGGAGAGCACCCACCAACCATTAGTTTGTTGCGTGCGGTTATACAGATTTTTACCCCTTTCAAGTGTTCCACGTCTCAAAGGCTTCAGACTGGCAGACCGAGTTTGGCCATTGCCCGGAACCTGCCAGCAGGGGAAAAGTCCTACAAAATTCCTGCTCTTCTGCCTACGATTTCCAGTCTTCCACCTCACCCTTGTCGTCACTGCCCACCTTCCTGAACACGAAAAAGGGACAGAGACTTGGAAAAAAACAGAGCAGGAGGAGGAGAGGGCTGGTAATTTACAAAGCCCGAAATAGCAGCTGCTAATGGGTCTTTGCACTCATGCTATAATCTTTGCAAGGTCACAATCAGAACTAGCCACGATTGATTCGGAAGGGAAACTCAGCACTTCACATCTATAATGGACATTTCAAAACAGAGCAGAGCCCATTCAGGAGTCCGTGTGGTACTCGAGTGGCCCCCGCATGAGCTTCTCATCCTGCCTGGGCTGGGTGGAGCTGCGTCCAGGCTCTACCCGGGACTTAATGATGACCACTGGCTTGGTGCGTTTCCCCCCTCCCAAATGGCCCAGGCAGGTCCCCTCAGCTGCCATTCTCGAAAGTTTCCTTCTTGGAGAGCGACCCTGAAACACATCCCTAAAGGGTTAAGGGGAATGAGTGACAACCCTTCGGCATGATTTACAACGCGGAGCCCTGTAGTGAAACCAGGACTTGATGGATGATGCTGAAAGTCGGAGACTAACCATAAATCATGTCTTTGAATCACTGACAAAGATAAAGGAGAGAAAGAAAAAGCGGTGGCATTGACATTCACTCTCCCAATAATGTACATTGACTAGTTACAATGCGGAGCCTTAATTAAAAAAAGCCAACTCGAGGTATTCACCTCGGTGGAGAGATCCTACCTCTTGGGAGGCTGCTCTTTGAGATTACAAATCAGGGTTTGAGGTTTGAGCCTCTTTCCAGAAGGTCAGTGCCACCGGCCGGAAGACTTCCAACAGGAAAAGCGCCAGGCTCCCCAGGGAGCGAAATAAAAACACCAAAACACCAAACAAAAGAGTTTAAGGCACCTGGTCAAGTACCCTGCCATTGTGCTCAGGAAAGGCCATCACTGGAAATGGCAAATATCAAGAGGGAATTAACTGACGACAATCTGATGCACTGCGCTTTTCATCAGAAAACACCCAGATCAGATAAATGAATCAGCAGAGGTGACCAGAAGACACAAAGCAATATAACTTGTGTTCTGAAGTCAGAGCACTGAGGGGAAGGAGAAGGAGATGTCTGCCAGCTCCTCTCTTGGCTTTTTCCCAGGATGCAAGAGACACGGATGGACCCTTCCTCAGCTTCGGAGAGAAAGGCAGGCCTCTTTTTTTACAACTCAGGGTGGGTTTCCTCTTAGTTCAGGGAGAGACCCACCTTCCGTGGGTGGCAGAAGCAGTCTGGGAAGTGCTTCCTCCGTCTTCCACAAACACCAAAGGTGAACCATCTGGCGCTGGACCATTCCTAGGCCACGGGCATCGAGAACGAAAGGGTGGGTGCCTCTATCAGTTTGTTCCATTAAAAATATTTATTTGACATCAGCGGAGTTCTAGGCACGTCGTTGGTTGGCTTTGGGGAAGAAGGTGATGAACCAGACAGATCTGGTCCTAGTCCGCTTTTTAGAGGGAAACAAACAACAAACAGAGGAGATAGTGAATACGATGAGTACTGTAGCTAGGGGGCCGCCGAATGGCAGGGGAAGGGCACAAAGCAAGGATGACAGTGGCCGCCTGAGTGTGAGGCCACTGAGGACACACACATTCGTCTCAGCACAGCCGGGATGGGAATGAGTCTGGAGGAGCGGCGAGCCCAGGAAAAGGGAACAAGACAAAGAGAGTGAGAAGGAGGAGACTAGAACATATTCTCACTTTTCTCCAAATCGCTGGGAGTTGGTCCGAGAGCCTTTTCTGAGCCACAGGGAACCAGATGCAGTACTTTTTAAAACCTATTTTTAAAACCCTTTGCCCCAAGTAAGAATATTCTTCATGATTCTGTACAGACAATGCATACAGGTCAATCCCTGGTTTGAGGCCTCTGCACAATTCCGTGGACGAGCGGAGAGCATAAAAGAACTCTGCGTGTCCTCGCCGTCCTATCTGCCTCAGGAGGCTCAGTGGCTCCGTTTGCAGGCAAAGATTCTAGAAGATCCCTACTTCGGACTGGATGACACCTTAGCATCTCTGGTTTATGCCCAATCTCAACCTGATGAGTCTTTATTCCAGCTCTGAGAAAGATCATCCTTCTCAGCAGGACCCAGGAAAAATAATGGAAAGAATGGAAGAATCACGTGACACTGAAAATCAAGCGGGGTGTGCTGAAGTTGTGGGAAAGGGACCCAGGCTATCTTCATAGCCGGGCTTTGCCATGATGTGCTGGGTGCCTGGGGAATAAAACACTCCCCCTCGTGCACGATCATCTCCTCTCTGCCCTGCTCCTTGCGTCCCCTCTCCTAAACCAGCTCTCATTTCTTTTTTTTTTTTTTTAAATCTGGCCAGCAGCATGTCCTTGTTTTTGTGCTTACCTTAAAATTGGAAAAAAACCTCATTTATTTCTCAGCTCCCAAACATCCACCGGGGATCTGTCTCCGTACCTGCTTCTCCCTTTCTTTCTCATTTTATATTTCCCGAGCTTCTGCTCTATTCCAGGCCCCATGTTTGGAGCTGACAATATAAAACACACAGGCAGAGGTCCCTGTCCTCTGGAAACCTTCTTATCTGATGCACACAAATAACGTTTTCTAACCAGGCAAGGCTTAGAATAACACTGATCCCCAAATGGTCCATAGCATTGCTCTGACACTTACATCTTGCTGCTGTCTTCCCGGCATCAATGGTGAAAGCAACCTCCTACCACATATCAGCTGTGTGGCTTTATTCTAGTGGATTAACCCCTCTGAGCCTCTGTTTCCCCATTTGTAAAACTAGGCAACTAACACGATTGACTTGCAGGGTTGTTTTGCATGTACGGTCCTTTAAGCACTGCCTGGGCCATAGAAAGACCTCACAAAATCACGGCTCTTATTGTGATACTCTTATTTTATTTTTTGAACCGTGTCCATTTTGAATTAACTAGACCGGACCCAACACAATAAAAGCGGAAACCCAAGCCCCCTCCCCTAACATGAGAAGGAAAGGAGGAAGGGAGGGCTCATCCATATAGAGACAGTTGTGTGTGCACCTGTGCCCACTGACATGTATGCCTCTTTCTCTGTAGCATGAGTCATTCCTTTGTGTCTCTGTCAGACTTCCTTACAGCACTTCCTGTTCAAAACTTGACAGGTCCTAACATTCAATCAATGTTAGGCAACAAGTGATAAGACAAAAGAAAAGAAGGGCTCAAAAAAGACGTGTAGTTTAACTCTGTAACATCCCATTCTCGGGCATTCACCGGAGGATAGAAACAGATTCTGCTTAATTGAGCCTGACTATGAAAATTCTTAAAGCCTTGTACTCAATGTATATTACAAAGAGGTAATATACAGAACCGATGAACTGCGTGTATAATATATGTGACATATATTATACAATATGTAACATCTTCTATATCACTTATAATTATGTGCGCATGTGTTTATAATACGTAAGGAACCCACAGGGAGCCAAGAAGCTATGAAGTATAAAGCAAGGGCTTTTGCAACACAGCTCACCTTCTGGGCTCCCTGAATGTTCCCAGGAGCATTAGCCATCTTCCTTGGCATTGATTAGCAGAAGTAAATAGGGATAGTTAGCCATTCATGATTCGTTGTATTAATTTGAAGGGGAAAATGTACTCAAGGACCTGTGACGTAAATGAAAACATTCGAACATTTGGTCCTTGGAGGTCCAGTAGAAATTCACTCCTACTGAGGGTGCTGTCCACTTCTTATTTCACAAGATTAGCAGAGTTAAGGGGATGCTGGGACTCATCCCTGGAAGAAATGAGGGTTTGGATTCTAACGTTCGGGTACCTTGCAGCTTTTATGTTGATTTTGAACTTCACATACATTAAAACTGCATCATCTATCAATCTTACATGTCACTTATGAAAATCTACTGAGTATTGTTTTCATCTTGCCTTACAACAAGCCGCAAAGCCTCATGAATACTGAATAGTGCTAGAAATACAGCACATCTTTTATTTTTAAAGGTCTCGACAGTTTGGAATGGCAGGATTTCTTTGTTGAAAGCGGCCCTTCCGCACACCGACTGGAGGCTTTCTTCTCCCTTCTCCATTTCTGCCCAAGAGTGAGAGGCAACCTTACCTCGCATCATTAGGAGGACTGGCAGGGTCCTGCTGCTGCCAGTGCCACTTCCCCGGGTGTGAACCCTGTTGGTGTAAGTTTGGTGGGGGGCTGCGTGGCTCAAGGGGGGCACTGTTCTTCAGATATCAACTCGTGAGGGAACAAGGGGCTGGGCAACCTCCTGAACCGTTTTACCAGCTTCTCCTGGCACCTTATTCTCATCCCTATTTTAATTTAATGAGAGAGAAGGAGAGAGAGAGAGAGAGCGAGAGAGAGAGAGGTATACAGAAAGATACACACAGATAGGGATATACAAAGAGACAGGGGCATTTAAGAAATTAATCATGCAATGATAAATGTATCCCATTGTACTCCCTCTTCAAAGTTTCCCTTCCGCCATTTGTGTATTCTATAAATATTTCCTGAGCAGTTACTCTGTGTTGCACACAGACGATACAAAGCTTAGAAAGAAAGCTAGTGTTTATTCTCCCTGGAATTCATGTTCTAGACGCAGGAGATGATGGTGATAATGGTGATGATGATGGTGAAGACATCTACCGATCCTACCTGAGCGTTTGCTGTGCTAGGCACTGTGTCAAACACAATGTTCTGAGCACTTCACCGATTGCAATCCATTTCATTCCCGTAACACCTGTATGAGGTATTATTATAACTACCCCTAATTTTCCCATTTTACAGATGAAGAAACTGAGGTATGGAGAGATGAAGTGAACTGCCCAGGAAGAAAGCATAGCCAGGATTTGAACTTGGTTATTTGGCTTGAGAATCTACCTTTTTTTGAAATCGTTACACCTGCAAGCTCTATAAACAGGTCAATGGAGAAATATATGAGAAATCTCAGGATATTGACAACTGATATGCAGAAAACAAAATGAGGTGAGCTGCAGGGTAGTGACCGGCTGGGGTGGGGGTCAGACTGCTTTAGTTCAGTAGTCAGGGAGGAGGTGGCATCTGAGCTAAGGCCTGAAGGCTGAGAAGGAGTGGGTTGGCGCAAAATTGGATGGAAGGTCGTTCCAGGAGAAATTGGACTGTTAGGGGACATGACAGCGCCAGGACCTACAGCAGGAAACAAGCTTGGAAGGGTTCTTTGAAGAAGAAAAAGAAATCAAAAGTTGCTAAAGAGAAATGCATCCGAGAGAGGTGACAGGAGGGGATGTGACCATGACCGACTGAGGCTGGGGCATATAGCATCTTATAGGGTCCTGAGAGGTTGGCCCCAGGGGCCATTTGCTGAGAAGGGGACACATGGTAGAGTTCTTATCATACCTACATCTTTAAAATACAAAACAGCCTAGAGCCCCAGAAGGTGAAGGAAACACAGATAATCCAATCCAATCTGGACCGGTGAAGTCATCCCAAGTCACGGAGGATGGGAGATGCCCTCCCCGCCGTGGCGTGAACCCGTCCATTTCAGGGAAGACCTTCTCATGCTTATTTTATTCCACCAATCCACGGTGAGGAATACGGCCCTTCAAACCCCAGAAAGGAAGCAGGACCAGCAGGATGAGTGAACAGAAGCCAGGGGGTCACCGAGAGGAGCACAGGCTTCCTGCAGAGGTTGGAAACAGGGTTTCCCGAGGTCATTGTGAACATACACTGCTCACAAATGTATGCTTTGGAAATTGAAATTGCCGGCCTTTTCTAGAGAGGTGAATTAGTTGCCAATGTTTACAAGTCAGGAAGATAAGGAAAAATGTCCAAAGCTTGTACATAGGACTTTCTCTGGGAACAAACAAATAAGCATAACCATCAGGTGATCTGGTAATATTGAGCCTAGACCCTACATGGTCACGGTCAGCAGGAACTCAGCATCACTCTCTCTCTTTCAGTTTTAACAGGTGCCCTGGAGTTGACCGGAGTCCACACCTCTCCCTCTTGCTTACTTCCATTCGACTCATGTTATCTCTCTGTCTCTTACAGCGTTTTACATTTGCTGGTTTAACGTAACGGGAATCCTAAGGTTCAAATATCCTTGGTCTTGGAATCTCATTAAAAAAAAAAAAAAAAGACGATGGGACTATTTTTTTCCCCCCTGGAACCTGGCAAGCCCTTCATCTTAGAATATCTGGGAGGAAACTTTTCTGTCCATTTGCACACCTCATCATAATTGCCAACATGTACAATAAGTGACCTGCAAATCCTCACGTGACCTATTAAAAATGGCACAAGCTGAGGATCTGCTCCTTCTTAGCTGTATGCCTTTGAGTAAATAATAACTCTTTCCAACCTCACCTTTGTCATCTGAAAATTGGGAATGTTCCTACTTCCTTATAAAGATCTTAGGAAGATAAAATGTAATAATGCACAAAAATGGTGGCATATAGTAGGCTTGTAATTTTAAAATCTCAATGCATTTATAGGACATTGTGCCCCTCAGTTTAGGGAACCGGTTTGGATATCTATATAGCATTGACGAGTATGAATGTTTATGAATATGTATGAATTTGTATGTTGTGTGTTTGAGAGACAGAGCTCGAAACACGTATCTAATTATATACATATTTGGGTTTATTTCTTCTGTTGATTTAGGCACCAAATCCTAATGTGAACTTAAATTTTTTCTGTCTCTCACCCATTCTTTATTCTACAAACCCTCTCTCTTGCCTAGAAAGTGCATTGCATGAGATAAAAATGATATCGTTGAGAAAAGTACGGACTTACAATAAAAGCGCTGCCCAGGAGAAATCAGAGTTCGGGGCCAGCTCTGGGAAACAAGGTTTCTGATCATTTCCTCATCCCCCTAGTGGAGCGTTCATCCCACATCCAACACTGAAAACTTGGTGAACTTCTCTAAAAACCGAGGAAGGCACGATTGTCCCCCAGGGAGGGGGTTCCTGCTGGACACTTCCCCGCACATCCCTTCAGAGTCAGAGCTGGGGAAAGTGCCCGTCATGCCATTTCTGCAGTCATATGCGGCCGGCCCCTCCCTCCCCCTTGGAGAAGGCGGATAGAAAGGACAGCCGTCGCCACGGTGCAAACCACATTAAAATTGTGGGAGCATTTTGGTTTTCATAAATTTCGAGAAGGGAACTGTGGGCACAGAAGCATCACTACGTGTTCTAAAAAAGTGCCTTGATTGCTGCGCATCAACAGCTTCAGGTCCAGGAACAGAGAACCTTCCAGAAGTACCTGCTGCCAACTGGCAAGGGGTCCCGTGAGGTATGAAGGGTCCTGTCCTCGAGAGGTGTGTCACCCCCTCTGAGGGTGCCTGGGGCTGAGAGAGGCAGGTGTCGGGTCAAGCAGGTCACCTCCGTCCTCCCGTCCTCCCCAGGGCCCCACCCCTTCCCCCCAAATCGCTCCTTCTCAGAAAGCCTTCGTTGGAAGGCAATTTTTGTCTAAAGCACATTTTTTTTGGTCCTTTTTCCATCAGCATTTCCTGTCCTCTCACCTTAAAAAAAACAGCGCCGAGAACTTTTCAACCGAAGGCAGCCATGTGGAGCTCGAACCATTTCAGATTCCCACAAGCCCCCTGCGAACCTCCTGGCGGGTGCGAAAACCCCACAGCTGTTCTGCGAGGACCACCCGGCTCGCCATGAACCACATCTGACAATACGATACTGCTCGCTTCCAGAACCCATCACACAGTTATTCTTGGATAAAAGGTAAAGCAAATAGCCAGCCAACTGCTCACTGCTGCAGAAACAAAGACCATCGAGCCATTTATCAAAGCTCGAGACATAGCTTTGCTTTAAGCACAGACACCTCTCCCATTACGGCTTTAAACGGTAACACGGTATTATATCAGAAATGACAAATGGTACTGGGGGGCCCAACCTATACACAATCGATTCCTGCTCAGAAGTAAGAACCATCTTGAAAATATCGACAGAGGGCAGGAATTCTCATAACACTGCCATGTTTTTGGGGGGTCGTGTTGGAACGACAGGCCGACAATCCTCATTTGGGCATGACAGTTTTGTTTTTTGTTTTGTTTTTTTCCCACCGGCCCCGGGTAGCCCCCAGACGCGTGGCAGGTGTCAGATCATTATCGCTGTCTTGTATCTATGTTATATTGGCTTCTAAAAGGTTCCGGCCAAGGAAATTGATTAGGTAGCTGCCCCCACAGCCTAAAACTCATTTTGGCTACATACACGCAAGGGCAGGGGCCCCGGGGACTACTAGGGACTACTAGGCTCTCCGTGACAAATGGCAAAAGTGTCATTAGGGAGATTATGCCCTAGGGAGTTCCCTGGGTCTGAACATTTTAAAATGTTCTTTTAAAACCCTCGCATCCCTGCCCACATCCTGCTCCCAAGAGGGGCGGCAGGCTTTCCTGTTCAGATTTCGGAGAAGTGACCCACCCTTCAAGTGATCAGAGAGGGAAGATGCTTAAGCCTCTCCCTGTGGTTGTGTTCAGGAGGTTGGCAGACACAGAATGACACGGAAATGAGTAAAAGGGCTCAGAGCAAAGGCAGGTGCAAAGAAAGCATCTCGACTACCTTGGTTGGACACCCTGCCCCCAAACAGTACAGGGGGTAAGAATGGCAACCCAGGACCCTTCAGGAGAAGTGAAATGCTCGTCAGTACATTCTCTGAGTTTTCTTCCTAGAGCTGACCCCTTGATGGGTGGTCCTTGAATCCTCAGTTTCCTGCAGGGTTTTATCAAAGACACAGATTTGAAGAGCTTCCAGCTTGGAGTTTCCGATTCAGTATGTTTGCAGTGGGATTTTGAAGTCTGTATTAGGGGAAATTTTTTTCAGGCAATTCTGATTTTAAGCCAGGTTTGAAAAATCAATGGCTTAAAGCAGCAGTAGGTTGGTAGATGTTAAATACATAGCTCTCAAAAAAAAAAAAAAAAAAGCCTAAACTGTAGCATTTGCCAACTTCCATAGTGGAAATACTTCTGCTGTGGCCAATTTCAAGAAACTGCTGAAGGAGTTAGAAGGAGATATACACAATCAGTGCTAGCTAGAGAGTGCAAGCTGGCAATGTTAATAGGAGCTCGTGATGAGAAGTCACACTAGTGATGGTCACTGTAGGGGAAGAAGGGACGAAGATAGTGGACAACAGAGCTGCGCAAAGTCTTCCTTATGTTGCTGGGAAACCCATCCAAGTGCCAGGTCCTAAGGATGACACCATTCATGGTCATGTTCAACTCGCACAATTCTCCACTCTGAGCCATGAGAGCCATAATAAGGGAATACACGTCGAGAGTCAATAAAATGATTGTACTAGGATAATAGATGTAGAAATACATCATTTAAAAGCCCTTAATTAAATTACTGAATCAGGCAAAGGATTACTAATTAGTGTTAAAATCATTAAGTGGATGGTTGATGGGGAACTAGACATGTATTTAGTATAAAAGTAAAGCCATAAAGAGTACTTTCTAGTTGCAAGGGGGTAAGTGCACCCGTACAATGGAGAAGTCCAACTGACGTCACAGCTCAGGAACTAATTTGGGGGCAAATAGATTATGTGCTCGAAAATGTGTGGAGTCTACACCTCGGATGGAGTCTGGTAAAAACAAGTCCCTTTTGAACCCATGGGGGTTTTATGGATCACTTTTACAAAGGATGGAGGAGCAAGCTAATGAGAACTCCAAGACAAATTTGGAAGGAAGATGTCCTTCAGGACAGGTGGCCCTCTGTTCTACAATTCTGGGTCATAAAGAAAGGGACCAAGACTGGATTAAAAAAAAAAAAGATTTATGAGACAAAACCATCAGGTATAACATGCGATCCTAGATTGGGCAGTATTTTGCTCAATTCCTCTGAGAACATTTTTGTGAACTGGAAAAATATGATTTTGGTCTGGGTATTAGAAAGATAAAAATTATTGAAATGGAAAAATAGATCTTGTTGACTAGAAACAGTAGGTAAGAGAGTGTGTCTATTATCATCTCATTTTATTTAAATATACATGTAGAGGGAATCTCTGACTCAGAATAAGGTAATTTATTTTCTTATTTTTGTCTATGTTTTCTAATGTTTTACAAGTCACATGTTTTGTTTCTGTCATTCTTATTTTATTTTGGGGAGCGCTTTTCATTTCATTTTTTTAAATTATGTTGAAGAAAAAATTTTTAAAGGAATAAAGCATTCAGAAAATCAGGTATTGACCTCTGAAAAATATTCATAGGAAGACACGTTAAAAATCCAGAAAATGTCAAATGCGTTCCTCTCAGGAACCCGAACGAGTTCTGGCTTTGTTCTTAGAGTCAGGACAGGGTAGGCACATGGTAGGTGCTCAGTAAATTTTGGTGGAGGAATCTCATCCACAAAACATCCCCAGACCCCACCCCCACCCCAAGGGACAACAGATCTGATGACAAGTGGAAAGACAATCGATTTGACGGTTCTGTGTTGTAAAGTCTCTTAGCACTGAGGGCCAGAAGGAAAAAAAGGAAAGGCAAGATAGAAAGACAAAACGGGACAAGTTGGAGATGCTCTAGCCTGTGAGGAGGTAAAGGGACCGAACAGGAACTGATTACTTGGCCTTGGCATCTCATGTCTTCCCGAGAGTCTAGGGAGCAGTTGGCTGTGAAGCCTTCCTTTATCTTTCTCAGGCTAACACTCCCGAGGCCGGTGGCCTAGAATAGGGAATACACGTCGAGAGTCAATACACGTCGAGAGTGAAGCCACGCACACACCCAGAGCTTTCCTCACAGCGGCTGGAGCCCACAGAGTGGCCCACTTCTGACTTGGTGGGGGCAGGAGGTAAAGTTCCATCTTAGCTCGGTAATCAGGGAGAAGGCATGAGGTAACATCATTAAGTGCCAGTAAATCATGGTTTATGGCCAAATTGGGGGATATCGGCACATCGAGTACACGTAAGCTCTGTCTGTCTTTGGGGAGGGGCAGAGACAGACAGACAGATGGAGACTTTCCTATTCAAACCATCTGGGAACAAAGGTTGACAGAAAATTCTCCTGGTAATTCACACGGATTTGGTTGCTTTTCACCCTGGGCACGTGTATCAGAGGGAAAACGAGGGGCGGGGGGAGGGGGCTCGTATTTCCAGAAGTGAGAGGAAGTCTTTGGTAAAAGGTGTGCGGTTCTCATTAATCGTTAGCAAGCGTTACATCAACTAGTCAGTTAATGAATTTAATCATGTTATGTATTTAGTGAACAATTTGCAACAATCCACTTAACCACCTGCTTAGACTGGGAACTCCACAAGGGCAAGTGTGGCCCGGCTTCTCACGGTGGCATCATCGGAATAGGTCAGAGTCCTGAGCCTGTAGTTGTTCCAGGAACAACTAAATGAATGACTGAAGCTCTTAAAACAATTCTGGAGTCGTAATGGAGGCGTACTAAATGTTGAAGAGGGGGAGGGAGGGAGGCGAGAGGGAGGGAAGGTCGGACACACTGTGTGTCCCGTAGCAGGACTTGGATCAGACAGTACGAACAAACACGTGCATCGTTAACTAAGATCCTCACTTCTTAACCTCCTTGATTCATCTCGTTTTGTTTTCTTTAGCCACATTTTGTTGAACCTGGCGTCTGTGGTCAGCACAAGGCCTGTCCCAGGACAACCGTCCATTTCTTTCTTTGTTTTTTTTTTTTTTAAAGATTTTATTTATTTATTTGACAAAGAGAGAGAGAGATCACAAGTATGCAGAGAGGCAGGCAGAGGGAGAGGGGGAAGCAGGCTCCCTGCTGAGCAGAGAGCCCGATGTGAGGCTCGAACCCAGGACCCCAAGATCATGACCTGAGCCGAAGGAAGAGGCTTTAACCCACTGAGCCACCCAGGCGCCCCCAACTGTTCATTTCTAAAAAGCACCGACCAACCTCCACTCTGTACTCCTTGGGGTTCCAGATTTGTCAAAGGCTTGTTCTGCTTCTAAAAGCCCAGTTCCCCCTTCCAGACCTCTCTTTCGCTCTAACACTATTTGTTTTCGAGAGAGACACCGAGCTTCTATATATTTCCCTTGATCTGCTGGAGTGCACTCCGGTCCTCTTTCTTTTAGACTCAGTGTGTGCAGAGCAGCGACCATGCTCCAGGTGCTGATCTCCGAGCCGGGGTCCCTGGGTGCAAACAACGACACCCCGACCCCAGGGTTCCTGCTGTCTTGTTGGAGAAACAGCCAGGCGAGAGTGAACGGAGGTCGGTAACAGTCACCTGGGTGCGATCCCCGAGAAGGGCTCTGTTTCAGCCCAGGCTTAAGCAAATTAATTTGTAGACCCTGAATGAACCCCAGCTTGGCTGAAAGCAACCAAGCCTTGGCCATTTCCTGGTTTCCTCCACTTCAGGGTAGCTCCCTTGGGGTCTTGGCTTTAGACAAAGCAAACTGTCCTTCCACTGCACACGCCATCATTCTTAAAATTAGAACAAAGTTCGAATGATGTAATAAATTCTACCCATATGCAGAAGGGTAACAAAAGATCGAATTAATGCGCTCTTTCTGCTGATGTGCTAACAAGATACAGCACGCAGGTCTATCAACAGGCTCTGTAGAGGGTCCGATGCCTTCCTCTCCCTCCGCGTCTACTTTTCATTATAGCGTCTCTGAAGCCAGCCAAGTAATTAATGGGAAAAGTACCTAATGCCGCATGAACCTCACCCGATCATTTCTAAAATGGATCAAAATTCTATAAATGACAGTTTATGCATCTGGTGAAATGTGTATTTTCTTTTCAGAAGGTGTTTCTATTACGGTTGGTCTGAACATCATGTGATATTACAGTTGCTAAGGTAACTCCATTTTTTTTTTTTTAAAGAGAACAACAGAGTAAATAAGCATGTAAATCGACTTTGGTGCTATGTAAATTCTAGTGAATCTGTTATGGTTACCTTGACGATGAAAAAAAACTGGCATTTATCTTCTCTGGCCCCCAGTATGATTTGGTTCGAACTTAAAATTTATAAGGTAGCCATGTGGAGGTGCCGAGGGCTCTGGAGGGACACGGGAAGCGATGCTTTTAAGAAGCTGTGTTTAATGGGAAAGGGGGTCTGGACAATGGGGATGGGTCACACGAAGACCAGGGGAGAGAGAGTACGTGAACGTCTGGATGTTTATTGTCAGGTGTGTGTGGCAGAGAAAGCCAGGTTGGAGGCTACCTGAGTTTCTAGGGCAGTCAGAAACCTTGTCAGCTGTCCAGACCATGTGTCCCCCTCATGTCTCACCTCTGACTTGCCTGGATTCTTTGGCATTCCAGCAGACAGATCTGCAAAACTCCTTGTGTATTTTCTGGTAGGCGAAAATGTCTGATCCTTGTGACTCAGGAGGGCTAACTACAAGTAAAGCTCAGTGAACATTTCCAAATATCTTCCACATTTCCCGTCTGGAGCTTTGAGGATTCCTCCGCCCAGTTTTGTGTGTTATAATTGAGGTTGGTAGTGGAGACCGGGACTGGAAGGGGTGTGAGTAAATTCAGAAGAATTACGTGGAAGAACAAATGAGGAAAAGATGCTCAGATGGAAATCCCTTTTGAGGAAAGAGATCCTCTTGTAATAAAAAGCATCAGTGTTTCCATCAAGAAAGGCACTATGATCAGAAGATACATCAAAGAGAAAGATTTAAGATCGTGATGAAGATACCCAACAGAAAACAGTTCTACCAACTAGCAGAGTTTTGACTTGTCTCCCCTTTTCTAAAAATCATACGCAAGGTTCAGCTAGCGCTTTTAATGAATGGATGCTTTGAATCTATGCAGAGGGCCCATGAAAACTTGCGATCTGAAATTATTAGTTCAAAGACTACGTGTCATAGGAATTCCTGTAGGAGGCAACAAAAAAAAGGGAGGGTGTACTTTGAAAATCCAAATTTATAGCAAATTCTGCATCTTTCACTTGGCACCTGGATACCATGATTGTTTGGATGTATCAAAAATATTACAAAGGAAAATTAAGTGCCATCTTCTTATGAAGTGATGCTGATGACCTAGTGATGACTGTCTTCTTAATAGGACTGGGAGATTTTATCAAACCTCATAAAATACGATTGCATTCCTTTCATTCTGAAGCCACCTTATTTTAATTTTCATGTGAAATTGAGTTGCAACTGCAATGTGTGTGTACTTCTAACACACTAGGGTTCTTCCCTACCTCTCACCCCTCCCCCACCCCCAAACAAAGCTTTTGCTAAATCCCAGCATGCCTTACAGTGGAGGGAGGTGTCAGAATTGAGGAAACTAAAAACAACAGGCTTCAGGAGCTAAAAGAAACAAAAGAACGGGGAAAGAGCGATGGCAAAGCCCTATGGTTCCTTCCGCATCCCTGAGTGACAGGCAGTGAAATCGACAGCTAATTCAAGATCCATCAGGGGCTGTATTGCCTTTCTATCGAAATGATGAGTTTAGAGAGTGAGCTGCAAATGAGTGCCTGAACATTCTCAGGAGGTACTGAGTGTCACGGCCGAAGTTAGTGTGGCACTGCTGTCTGCCGCATCCAAGAGATGATGGGGCCCTTCTAGAAGGGGAACAGCGGGGTAGCACAGAAATGGAAGGTAAAAGAGGTTAATTTATGGAAATTATCCAGGTCATGTAACCAGTAGGACATATCAAGCAGAGCTTTAAGAGACGAGCAGTAATGTATGTAAAATCTGACTTTCAATAGGTCGTGAGACAATAACAGTTACCAGGAGTAAGGCAACTTTTCGTAACAAAAGCGAACATTTTCCAAGTGTTTACTATGCTCTGGGCACTCCACAAAGACAGACCGCAATAGGACAGGTCCCATGACCCCCATTTTACAGACGAGGAAATAGAGGTTCGGAGAGTTTCAGCACATCATTAGCAAGGGACAGGGACTGAATTGTATACCTTGGGCACCCCAGGGACAGTGCCTGGGAACCACCAGAGGGAACCATCTGGGAACCATCAGAGGCTCATGAAATATTTTCATTTCTTTTAAAATCAGAAGGGAAAAAAAAAGAGCTTTGAGAGAGAACATGTTTAAATATAGGCTGTTAATACATTTGTCTTTGCATCGATGTAGTCATAAAATATAATTTTTAATATTTCCTTTTTAAACAAAATTTTAATATTTTCTTATGGAAAAAAACCCCAAGGGACAGGAATGAAATGTCAAGTTTGAGCTCCTGCTTCTCGAACTGTGGTCCGAGGACCAGAAGCGTCTGCCCCAGTGGTAGCGCCTTGGACATGCACCAGATCGCTGACCTAGAACCTGCATTTTAGTGAGCTCCCACGTGCTTCCCGTGTACATTAAGGTTCAAGACGCACTTGACTCAACCCATAACCAGTAGTTTATACCAACGCCTCATCTTCTCTTAAGCCACAACGGTCTTAACCGATATCCAAATGCAAAGCCATGCTAGGTGCCCAGAGAGTTATGCCTCTACCTGCCTCCTGATCTTTCTCCCCATTCATTGTAAGGCCGGTAAGCGACGAAAATGCAAAAAGCAATACACTCTTAAATAAAAATGCAATTTCGAGATAATAATGTTAATTCAATTGTGAATATTCTGCTACCTTAACTTAAGCCCTGGGAAATAATTAGGGAGTTTTCTACCAATAGGGGTCTCCAATGACAGCAATCAGCACCCTAAGTATGAAAGGTCCTTGGGTTGGAAAGGACCTTTCAGGGAAGGGGAAGTCGCTGGCTTGGTTTCTTATCATGAAAATGCTCCTGAGATACCCACAACAGAAGGGCTTTGAGGAACCTGCTAGCTGATTCCCTGCACTGGGGACTGAGGTCAATGGAGCCCAGAAGCCACCTCCTCCCAAGAGCCTTCTAGATCTGTCTCTCTGATACCTGCTGGCTACAGGGGTCTGATGACTTTTATGGGCATTAGTCTAAGAGGTGTTCTTTGAGGTCTTTTAGGAAGAAGCTAAAGATCGGGGGGATGCAAAAGAAAGAGGCGAAAAGATTGGAAGAAAAATGAGAAAAGAGATGGACAAAGAAAAATTTGGAAGTTGAGAAGATGAGCTAACATTAAGGAATCACAACTAAGAGTAGCAGATAACCCCCCTGTGGTCAAATACCTTGTTGGTGAAAGAATGAAAGAGTGAGGGGAAGATTTAACTGTCTCGTGAATGCCGAATAAAAACTAGTCGAACGAATGTATTCAAGGTGGGAGAACATCAGTTTGAGCGACACCCTCTAACCAAGGCCACAGATCTGGAACCACAGGTGTGAATTCAAGAAATCTGGATGAGTTGGCCGAATCTCTCATTCTGGCACTAATTCCTAGTTTACTGCATGGCCTGGACAGCTGCTCCCCTCCCCGCCCTGCCCCTGCCTCTGTTGCGCGGGCTCTGGAAGTGGGACCATGCTTCGTCAAAGAAAGAGAGTAACACTGGGGTGTGGGAGACATCTTCCTCCTGTCCCTGGGTTCCTGCTGCCTTTTGAGCATCATGCCAAAGCCTCCAAAGGCCCAGGCAGAAGAAGCAAAGCCTGGGTGGCTATTCCATGGCCGAGAATCATCCACAAGGAGCTATCACTTGGTCAGCAATAGAACGCTTGTGGGTGAAAAGCCATTGGTAAAATAAAGAGAAAACAAGACACCAAAGAGTGTTTTCCATTCAGACCGTTAGAAATGGATGTTCTGCCATTTCCTATTCATCCTTCTCCCACTATGGGTCCATTTCCTTCCTTCCCACTTCCCGCCTTCCCATCCTTGTGCCATTTCTGTTCAGGATCCCCCAACAGCTGCTGTAGTACTCAGCATTTGTCTCACTATTGCTCCAAGAATTCCCTCTTTGGCCTTTCCGCCACACCAAGTTCCATTTCTTCCAAAGGAGAAGAAACCTGAGAACGTCGTATCCTGTCAAAGACACGTGCATGGTGAGAGCCAATGTTCGACGGCCAGGCTGACTCCACACTTCACGACACCCCATCGAGGCAAGCATTATCGTCAGGTACAGATGAAGAAGACATACGGGCATGCACCCAGCAGAGGCAGAACTTGAAAAGGAGCCCAGGCCACCAGCACCCCACCCTACTGGCTCCTTTTTTTTTTTTTTTAATGCTGGAGCTTTTCTGATGTCTCCTTGGAAGGATTGTGTTTGAAAATGGCGAGACTAATGGTCGAGTCTCCAGTTCCCCAATTCTAGCGGGGTTTGTGAAGGTGGCAGCTTAGATTTGAAGCTCTAGTCAAGGAATCTCTTACTTTGTTTTCTCTTTTTGACTTAATTCTATTCCTCATAGATTTAAGTATTAGAAAGGGGCTGCCCTCCCCCTTTATTCTCCACTGACATCTTTCCCCTTCACTCTGCCTCATCTGCATGTGGCAGCAACTTTATCTCAGCCCTAATGCTCTGCTTTTCCTCTGGTCCTGTGGACATCTTGTTTCTCTTGTTTCAAAGCCATTAAAGTGAGTACAACACATGGATAAAGCCACTCCTGGCTCCAGCATCCAGAGATGTCTCTCCCTTTCCTCTCCTGAATTTCCCTTGTGATCAAGACACTATTCTCATATGTGTATGTGCATGTGTGCATGTGCATGAGTGGGCGTGTGTGTAATTTGGAGTTTTACTTAGGATTAAAAATGCAACACAGACTTTGGGGGAGAAAAAGCACATCACATAGGAAGGAATAAAGCAAAAAAAAAAAAAAAAATCCTGTCTGTACCTTCCACACAATCTGTTTCTTACAATTCCAATCCTCAATCACTGTTAATAGTCTCTTGTGTATCTTTCCAGAACATGTTCATGTATTTACAAAAATGATCTCTACCTACCCGCCCACCTACCTATCTATCCATCCCTTTCTCCTTTACACAAATGCTAAGCATGTTCCTTTTTTTTTTTTTTTGCTTAATAAGCTTAAAGCTCGATCCATATCATAATATATGGATCTGTTTTATTATTGTTTTAAAATATACCTAGTGTTCCATCAGGTCGCTGTGCCATAATTTCTTTGGCCAATCCTCTACTGATGGATGCTCAAGTGTTTTTATTTTACTTTATTTAATTTTGGTAAAGCCATTCATTTTTGCTCTCACCATTGACTCTTGTCTTCAATTAGACTGTAAACTTCTTGAGAAGCCGTATTTAATAACTGTCCAAGCTGCAGTCTACACTCCCGCACACAAGGGGTTGTGCTCACCACCTGGGATGCACTGACCCATTGATACACTGGGTTACTGGGGATTCCGCATGCTGCATGAGACAGGTGCAATTATCCCCCCACTGTACAGAAGAGGAAGCCGAGGCTTACAGGTGAGGGTGATGCATCTGAGGTCACACAAATACTTACGGGGATACGAGCCTGTGGAATTTGATGGCAGAGTTGGTCCTTACCACTCCTCTCTGCTTCTTGTGTGGGGTCCAGCTTTGTAACTCCCACAGGTCTGGTACTGTTTCTTTTTCTTTTTTTCCTTTTCTTCCCTTTTTTTTTTTAAAGATTTTTTATTTATTTATTAGAGAGAGAGAGACTGAGAATGAGAGGGGAGAAGATCAGAGGGAGAAGCAGACTTCCCGCAGAGCCGGGAGTCCGATATGGGACTCGATCCCGGGACTCCAGGATCATGGCCTGAGCCGAAGGCAGTCGCTCAACCAACTGAGCCACCCAGGCGCCCCCCTTTTTTTTTTTTTTTAAAGATTTTTCATCTATTATTTTAGAGAGAGAGAGAGAGAGAGAGATGGAGGTGGCAGAGGAGGAGGGAGAAGCAGGCTTCTCACTGAGCAGGGCGGCTAACGTGGTGCTTGATTCCAGGACCCTGGGTTCATAACCTTAGTCGAAGGCAGACGCTTAACCAACTGAACCACCCAAGTGCCCCCGGCAGTGTTTTCTCATAATCTGATTAAGAGTATAAAACAGAATATTAAGTCCAGAGACAACTTTTGGAATACAGATCCTGACTCTACTTCTTTCTCGAAGTGAAATCTTAGCAAGTTACCAGAATGTTCTGTGCCTCAGTCTCCACTTCTGTTAAATAGAGCCAATGGTAATTCTCACCTCACAGGACTGTTGTAAGGATTTAAGAACATAATAAGGCTCAGAGGAGAAACAAAGTAAATTTTACAAATCATTCAAGCCTAGATTCCAGAATGAAGACCCTACAGATACTTGCCGACCATACTAGAACCTAAAATTGTTCTTTTCTCTCTTATTTCTTCCTCAATTACCCACAGAGCACCTGCACCATAGTTTAGTGGGTACTGCATAAAAACTGTTGATGGACTAGAATTTTTCTAACATAGCTTTTGAATATTTTAAGCCTGGAAGGAAAGCAGCTAGAATTCAGACATAGAATTTTTAAAATAAAAGAGCTACAGAAAGGCTCGGCAAATTGGAGAAGAAACCAAAAGAAAAAAACAATCCTCAAAAGTCTTATATTCATCGATGACAGGTACCATATACCTGGAATTGAGCTAAGAGAAGCACTTAAATTCTTGTCCTCTTGGGACTTACACTTTAATTCACTTAAATTAATGAAATTGATATGGTTCAGAGTTTAAGGTAGAGAGGTGTTGTTTTATAGTTCTTCGTTTCTAAAATGACCCTCTTATTCTAGGTAAAGTAAGATAGAAAACTGATAGGCAGAGAAACTGAGATACGCAAACAATAATTTTTTTTTCCTGGAAAGTTACAATGATTTTTAAGGCTTCTTATCTTTGTGGTCCTTTTTTATTCCTCTTATTTATTCACCTGAGACAGGATGACTTATTAATCTAACTATAAATTTCTTCCTTAGATTGCCATTTTCATCTGGAGAGAAAAACCTTTTCATATTAATGATCTGTATCATTTGTAGTAACAATACCTTGCTCCCTTTGTTTAAAAAAAATAATAATGATAGTAATAAAAAAAAAGTACAGACTTCCTCTCCATATCAAAGTCTGTCAGGACATAAATGAGGAAAACATATATTTGATGCCATATTTTAGCATGAGAAAAATCAACAAAATTATTTTTATTATATATAGAACATATAGCTCATGCATATAGCTTAGAATCAATTAATTTAAAGTAATAATTTGTACAAACACCTCACAAAAATTTTAAAGGATATTAAACACCCTGTTTTATAAACATAACACTTAATTTAGGGAAAAAAAACATTTAGAAGGTAATGCATTTAGGATAAGTGCACAACACATGAAAATAATAAATGAAATTTTCCCAGTTTAGAAAATGAATGTAATTAATTAACATTTAAATTACATTTTTAATTGCAATCATGCCCTCCCAGGGGACTCATAAGGGACCATAATTGCAATTAAAAGCATGTGGATTAGATAATAAAACAATGCACACTGTCTGAAATGTGCGATTTAAAATGGAAAACAGACATTGTTATCGGCACATCTAACTTAATTGTAGCCATAAAGCAAATGTGCTGTACAAAATAAAATTCACATACGGGAACATTTAATTCTGGAGTCTCTTAAAGGGGACACGCTTGAGAGCACATTTTATGACAGGTTCTGTTGGAAACAGCCCTTTAAGGCTTTCGGATCGAGGGCTGGTGCCTTAATGTTTTTGCATTAATAAAAGCAAAGCTGAGTGTTCCTATTAAAACACACAGATACATTTAAGTAAGAGATGAAACTCGATGTCTAAATTTAAGCTGCGACACATGATTCTATTAGCTGGACAGACCGTAAGGCCATGTAATTTTGACACTATGTGGTTTTTTTAACTTTTTTTTTTATTACCATCTCCTCTTTTTAAGAGAATCATCACGAAAGGTGTAGGGATTTGAGACCAGGGAAATGAAAGCCAGAGAAACGTGTGTTTCGCTCGGTGAGAGCAGAGCCAAGACATGCGACCCAACCCCCATCCGGAGAGTCTGATGGCCAGCCTCATCCCCCCCCCCCCGAGGAAGCCAAACCAATGCTTTTTATTTACAGAAAGGTCTTCTATTTCATTAGCACGAATCTCACCATTATTTGATTAGAAACCTTTTCAACACCGTATATATCAGTGTTTTCAGTTGGCGGTACATTTGGTAATGTCTGGTATCTCAGCTTGGGGGAAGGGATGCTGTTGGCACTAGGGGGGCGTGGGGCAACCTCTGTTTAGAATATACACAAGTGCATCCCAAGAGGAGATGGTCACAGATCCTTCAGAATCCCATTCCAGTAGATACGGGGCTGCAGTCTTCTGCTTTTAGCCTAGATGCCGATTTCATCTGCTTATTAATGAGAAACAGTGACTGCGTTTACAGTACAAATGTTAGCATGAAATTAGAAGCGGCACGGCTCTAGATAGGCTGTGTGATAGACAAAGATCTCAACTTTGGGGCCAGAGAGATCTCCGTTCAAAACCCAGTTCCGTGTGACTCTGCTCAAGTCAATTTTCCTCTGCAAAGTCTCAGTTTTCACATCTGTTCTACATTCGCGGTGGCACGAAGATTTTAAGAAAAGCATATATATGCAAATATACAAATATATAAAGGCATATATATGCAAATATATATGCATTATATGTATATGTACATATATACGTATATACATATATACGTATATATGTATATATACATAATGCATATATACATTCACTAAATATATTTAAGTATGTATATGTGTTGTACAATAGATATAGAACACTCTGTATAAAAGACCTTTATGTAAGTATAATGTACGATGTATATAAGCATGTATGTGGATGTGTGCGTGTGCAGAATTTATTAATATGCAAATTTCCATGAAAACAGAAAACTATTCTTAAGATGAGAGTTCTTGACACTGCAAAGAACTGAGATAAACTGATACCGTTTAAAGGGGAGGTAATTCCTTTGATCTGTTTATATTTGCACACACGCACAACTTACTGCTTCCTACAAGCTCATTCACTCAACAGGTTTTTTGAAAGACCTACTATGCACGGGGGACCATGCTCGCCTTGGGGGTGTAGTTGAAAAGGAACCCGGAAAAAGATGTTTTAGGTAGATGACAAAACATCTGGACTTGATCTCAGGGCACTAGGAAACAGTTGGTGAGTTTAGGCAAAGGATTAAAACCAACAGATTTGCATTTCCTAAGAAATTTCTGTGTGATGTGGTGCACTGGTCAAAGAAATGGGGCATCTTGGCGATGGTGGGGGGCAGGGATGTCGAGAAGCCAGGAGCTGGTGTCTTAGAGCTTGTTGAGTTTACCAGAAAATGAGGAAGATCTGAAATCATACAAAATTATGTAAGTTATGAAACTTACAATAGTTTTTGTCTTTAAGAATGCCCAGGAATATAACAACCGACTTGTAAGCTGTTACCCTAATGGAGGGCAGCAGAAATGAAGATAGAAGACCACTCGGATTTGAGACCAGTGGCTCCAAAATGTCTATCCATCATACTTTTCTGGGGCAAGTAAAATTACAGATTCTTAAAGCCCATTCATAGATCTTTAAAATCAGAATGGATGAATAGGGAATGGGGAGTCTTTGCAATACTAATTTGAGGCATATTTAGGGAAGACTTTGCATCTAGACCACCAGAAACAACAAATAACTAGGATTTTGATCACTCGAATCAGCTAAAAATCTAATATCTGGGACTGTGGCACAGACAATGCTCTATGTTTGCCATATCCTGTTTCCTTTTCCTCTTCCTATAGAAAAACTACATTTCCCAGTTTCCCTTGGAGTTCAGCTGGGGCCATGTGGTCTGGTTTGGGGCCAGATTGGGCAGGACTGATAGACGTCACTGCCGAGACTGGTCCACACATTCTTCAGTGGCTTTGGAAGCCAGAAATCCAGATGTTCCAGATGGTATTGTTATACTTCTGCTGGAGACCAGCATTAGACATTATACGCAATATATATATATATAGATATATATCTATATATATATATATATGTACTGTGTTGAGCACTGCGATGTGGGGGTTGTTAGAGTAGCTAGCATTAATTATCCTAACTAATATAGGAAAACAAAAACATCTTTCAGAGCATTGCATAGATTTCTTACAAATTCAATCCATTTTTCCAATGTCACCATATTTCTCTACGGCAAAGTCTTTAAATAGCCATAGATGCTATTTTTAGTTTCAGCGTTGGTATATTTGAGTGTATTTTTAGTCTTTTGGAATTAAACGCAGGATAGCTTCCATTTGCAGTAAACCAGACTATTTGAATTAGCCAGTGTTTCTGAAATTATAGGAGGGCAGGTGTGGCCCCCGCCCACCCCGAAGGGACCTTGGGCTATATTTAGACACATTTTTGGCGGTCAAGACTCAGGGGGATAGAGTGCTACAGCATCCAGGGGGTAGAGG
>CM052811.1:113336014-113410450 GCA_028533885.1 Nasua narica | reverse complement strand
CCAAGAGAGGAGTCACTAAACTTATGTGACTATTTAAATTTAAATAAAGTAGAACTTTGAGCTTGTTGGTCACACTAGCCATACTTCAAGTGCTCAGTAGTCAAGGTGGCTAGTGGCTACTGTAGTAGACGATGCAGATGAAGAATACTTCTGACATCACAGAAAGTTCTCTTGGACAGCACTGCCTCAGGGGAACATTTAGTTGCTTATCTTAGTATTTCAATCCTTCTATAATTTCTGTTTCCTTACAAAGAGAGGTTGACTGTGGAAATGATCTCTTCTTTTAACATCTGTAAGACAATGACACACTTTGCCTATCATATTACCAATAATCAAATAAAAGAAGAGATGAGATGAAATGGAGATTTTTCAAATATTTCTGATGGTAGTATACTGAGTTATGCCAACTGAGAAAAAGTTGTGCAATGGGAATCTAGAGAAAATTAATATTCTCTCCCTTTGATCCAGTAATTGAAGCTGATTTCTAACCCTAATGCTAATCCCCGACTATTTTAAGATCATGGCTAAAAACACAGAAAAAGCTCTGCATAATAAGATGTTCACCACAGTGGTGCTTATACTGGCAGACAAATTTGGAACAACATAAATGTTCTCGAATAGAGGAGTGATTAAATAAACAATGGTACTTATACTTGATGTTGCACCGACAGGATTATTACAAATAGAATGTAGCAACTTGGTATGATACCTAAGGCAGAATCAAATGGGGAAATCAGCAGAATACAAAACATTATTCGATTTTATCGCTATGTAACCAGTTACTCCAAGACTCAGCAGCTAATGACAGACAATGAACCTTCACTGTCTCGGTTCCTGTGGTTCGGGAGTCTGCAAGTGGCCAGAGTGCCTCTGGCTCAGGGTCTCAATGATCTTCAGGCACGCCATTGCCTCAGGACGGTCGCCCTCTCAAAACCAGGGCTGAAGTGTCCACCTCTAAGTTCACCTCTGTGGGTTTTGGTACGTGATTGCTGGTGGGTTATCGAAAGTGTTCGATTCCCTGCCACATTCCCCAGGCTTCTCTGCAGGATAGACCACAAGCTGGCAACTGGCTTTCCTCCAGTGTGAGTGACTCAAAGGGGAGGATCGGAGGACTGGGAGGGGGGCATGGGTGAGATCTAAGGTGGAAGCCACAGTCTTTCTATAGCCTGCTCTTGGAAGGGACGTCCCAGGACACTTGCCATGCTGTCACTACAGGTGAACCAAAAAATCCACTGACCCACCAGGGGAGGCGATCCGGAGCAGTGGGGATCACTGGGGTCACCCTGGGAGCTTTATCATAGAACTCACCTATGCAATAGAGCCACGCCATTTGAAACGATAAAAGAGATTTGCTTCAAGATTTAAAAGAGGGAGACAGGCAGCCAGACAGAAGGCAGAATGGATCTTCTCTACAGCTCTTTCCCTAAAGAGTATTACTAAGGACTCATTCTTTTTTTCTATATTATTTTGCCTATTTTCCAATAATGAGCTTTTTTTTTTTTTAAATTCTTACTATGATGGAAACACTTGATGAATGTGATTTAATTGAAAAAAGAAACTCTGTTAATAATAATATTTGTAACTGATGAAGGTCATTTTAAACCTACTTCCAAGTCTGAGATCAACTTTTTCATATTCCCTTTAATTTTTTTTTTTTTTTTTAAGAGGAAGTCATCATCTGAGGTCCCTGCTGTTGGTAGTTAGAAGGCGCTGGCTAAGATCATTAGAATCTAAATCTTCTCCACACCCCCGCCTTCCTGGAGCTCCGTTCCTCCCCTCCCGCCGGCCTCCTGCCAAATTCCCAGAGCACCCTCTATTCGAACGTCTGCAAGGGTGAGGAAGCCAGGATTGACGGCCCTGCAGCCCGGGCCGAGGCTGACACAGGCAGCGGAGGCTAACTCATGCTTAGCACTTGACGTAACTTTCTGATGACTGAAACCTGATTCCATCGACCGATCCCCCAGTGGCTGATCTCATCTCTTTACCATCAGAGAAATTGAAGCAGAGTTACCAGCAAAGATAAAAAGAGGAGGCGAGTGGGCCATGTCTCAACACAGAGAGGAATAAGCTTGTCTTTGATCCCTTGTCCAAAGAACATTCCGGATTCTCACAAATGGGATGGCTGAACCCCAAATATTGCCGCAGCCAGTCCTTCCCCTGCTGCTCAGCCACATTTTTCTGAGCTGGGTGTCCATGCAGTCCTTCAGAAAAAAAACTACAAGTTCATTACTATTATTATTATTATTATTATTATTATTATTTTCAGTTATGACTTCAAGGCAAATCTCTCTTATTTATAAAGTTGAGCAGAAAATAATAATGCAGTCGGCAAAACACAGTGGGAAGTGTAAAAAAAAAAAAAAAGGGTAACGAGTAACAGCAACCACAGGGAGAGTCTGTGGAGTGTTTGGAGCTAGGAACCCGAGGCGGGGGGCTCGGGCTGAAGCCGGGCTGGGCCACGCATGCTCCGTGTGGCTCCCAACAAGCCGTGTTGCTTTTAAGCGTCAGTTTACTCCTCTTAACAAGGATCGTAATTGTTGCTATTCCTTGATTTGTGGTGAAGAGGAAAGGACATGACCTGAGGGGGTGTATAGTGCCTGAGTTATAATAATTGTTTATTAAAATGGGATCTTTCTTTACTGAAACTCAAAAAAACATCACTCAACGGCTTCCAATCCTATAATGGCTTCCTAGTACAGAGAATGGAATCAAGAGTCCTTCACCGGGGCGCCTGGGGGGCTCAAGCGGTTAAGCAGCTGCCTTTGGCTCAGGTCATGATCCTGGGGTCTTGGGATCGAGCCCCGTGTTGGGCTCCCTGCTCAGCGGAGAGTCTGCTTCTCCCTCTGCTCCCTCCCCTGTTCCTTCTCTCTTTCACTTTCAAATAAATGGATAAACTCTCCAAAACAAAACCCCAACAAAACAGAACAAAAAAAACCTCTTACACAGCCCTATAGTCACCAGCTGCTCTTTCGCGCATGCTCCGTATTCCAGCCCGCGGGTCTTCTCTCCAACCCTGTGGTATGCCTTCTTGCTCTGCCCCCAGGACCTTTGCACCTGCTGTGCCTCTGCCCATAACACCCTTTCCTCAGACATTTGTCTGGCTGGTTCTTTCTCAATATTGAATTCTTGAAACAAATACCACCTCATTAGCAAGCCTTCCACGACCTCTTTTTACTGAAAATAACCAGAGTTACTTTCTGCTGTTTGCAATCAGAGAATCAGAGAATGAATTCGGAGAGCAATCTTGTTGAAAAATAGATTTTGTCCTTTCTTTCCCCTCTTGAGCCATGAGCCTGATGGTATTTGTTAATGTTTTGTGGCTTTTGTTGTTGTTGTTAGATTCTGCTGTTGATCTGCTTTTAGATTAGTGGGAATTTTTGCTTGGGTTTGTTGGCACCTCACAAAGAAGTAGACTAAGAGTAGGGAATAAGTGGATGAAGAGGGGCATTTAAAGAAGACAGGACTGCGGTGAGTGAGAGGGAAGCATTTGCAGAGAAAGCTTGCAGGATGGTTAGTCTAGAAAGAGGAAACTGAAAACGGCTTCCTTAAATACTGTACTTATGCTTTGCATGGCTCCAGCAATATTGTGAGTGCCTAAATTTGAAAACAGAGATGATTATAGGATACAGAGCAGGGATATTTTGCATGACTAATGATTAGAACTGTAAGGGATTTGTTCTTGACTCCTGAACCCACGAAGATGAAAGATCATCTCCTAAGGAGGCTGCACTCCCTTGAATGTCTGGGCCCACGAGGGTCAGACCCATGCTCCTCTTTCTGACTGCTCTGCAGACCCACAAGCACCTAGTGCCACCATCTTCCCTCCTACCACTGGGCCTTTGCATATGCTGGCCCCTCCTCGGGGATAATGGCTTTCCTTCTGTTTTTTACCCACTGACCTTTCAGTTCTTACCTTATACATCTCATTTTCAGGAAAACCTCCTTTGACCTCCCTGACTAAAGCTCCCATGAGGTCAAGCTCTTACGAACAGTATGTCCTCAACTATCCAGCTCTTTCCACAGGTTTAATTTTTTCATCACTTGATTAAAAGCTCTCTCTATCACCAGCGCGTGAGCTCTGTTCGGCAGGAAGTATGTCAGATTTTGCTGAGCATGGGATCTGCTATTGCTATCCCAACGATGGGCTTCATGTTGTGCAGACATTTAATAAATACTTGTTAAATTTAAAAAAAATGAATAAAAGAATGTATTTCCAGTACTGACTGTGAGAGTAAAGCCATAATAGCCATTCTTATTTTGAATAGGCAACTTATTGACTTTAGCCACGTAAGTGCTTTTTAACTCCATTTTTCAAATCATTTCTTCAGAAGCATTTATTTGGCTTTGACTATTCATTGCTGTCATAGGAAGGGTAGTTGTTCCGTGTGTTCCATGAACTATAACTTTGATTCACTTTGATTTACTTCCTTTTTTTCCTCTCTGGAATGAAGGCTGGCCAAGTTTTCTGTAAAGGGCCTAATAATAAATATTTAAGGCTCGGAGGACCTAAGGGTCTCTAAGGCAACTTTTCAATTCCTCTGTTGCCACACAAAAATGTCACAGATAATGTGTGAACAGATGAGGGTGGCAGGGGCCAATAAAACTTTATTTACAAAAAGAGGCATCGGACTGGACACGGCCCATGGGCTATACCTCGCTGGTTCCTGTTACTGAGGTTGGGGGAGAAAACAAGTTCAAAATACGGGCTCAGCCTGGCACGTAACCCAGGAGAGTTGTGTGCTACATACAAGGCCCCGACTTGCTCTGGGAGCTCTGGCTCGTGAATTCAGCTTTCTGGACCTCAGTGTACCGAGGTATAAAATGGGGACAACCACTCAGCAAAACATGGTTGTGAAGACAAGAGGCCGACAACCGGGTACGTTGGAATCCTGTAACCTTGGTGAAGATTAACCATACTTGTTTTTATGTTTCCTTTCCACCCATAGTCAGTCATGCTAATTTTCTCTTTGCGATTCCCTTACAGAGTTTCTTTAGAAAAATAAATGCGTTGAAGGAAAAAAAAAAAGAGGGAGTCAACATATAGGATGTTTGAGATTTAAAAAAGATTGTTCTGGTTCTTGTGCGGAGGGTGGGCTGGAGGGGTCCAGGGTCGGGGAGACCACGTAAGAAGCTATTTGCAGGAAACCCAGGAGGGCAGCCGTGGCGGTGTTCATAGGCGGCATGGCCTGTGGAAGGGAGCGGCTTGTCCCTTCAGGGGCAGGAGCTCCTTGAGGGCAGGGGTGTGGCCGTACCTGGAGATTCTCACCGCCGGACACATTGACGGGAACACAGTAGGTTCTTGGGAAATGGGTGTTGATAGAATGAATATAGTAATTACTTTCTGGAAGCATCTAGAATAGCCTATTTAAAAGACATGTGGTTACCGATGCATAACTTATTCCTTAGCGTCCTGTTCACTTATCTGTAGGCACAAACTTCTAAAATTCACCCACAACCCAACTACCGCTCCCAGCCTCTGCCACAATCAGCCCAGGCCAGACCATGGCCATGTGTCACCTAGACGGTAGCAACGGCCCCAGCACACCTGTCGCTGCCCTCCCGGCCCCTTCCCTTCGCCATAGTCCACTCACTACCACGGTCAACCTGCTCGCGTGTTAGTCAGACAGTGTTACTCTCCTGCCCCCCTCCTTCTAGTGCCATCCGTTGCCCTAGAATGAAATCCAAAGGCCCCCAGACTCAGCACGTCCTGACCTCTCATGACCTCATCTACTCTCCCCTCCCGGACTCTGCTCCGCATACCCTGGTCTGCTCTGTGCCTGAGATACCCAAAGTTCACAGCAGCCACAGGACCTTGGCTCTTGCTGTCTCCTCTGTATGGGACCTCAGGTATCCCTCAAACATCCATCACTCCGTCCAGGCCTTGTTACAACCTCACTTCCCTGACCTCCCCATCCGAAAGCCACACTCCATAACCCCCCGCTGGAGTTCCTCAGTTTCTCTTTGCATCTTAGTATCTGCTAAGATTCTTTCCAAACCCCCTGGAGACACTGATAAAAGGTGGAATCCTTAAACACAATCAGAATGCTTTACACCCACAAGGATCTAAGCTCTAAAAATATATGTACACATATACATATACATATATATACATATATATATATATATATATACTCTTAGAATTACTGGATTTTGAGCATAAATTAGGAAATTGGCTTCTTAGGTCATAGAGGGTGGGATCCTAGCTGCACTGAAAAGTGAAGAAAGGCAGATTTGGGGAGGGGTTCCAAAGGGTGCAGGTTAAAAGTATGCCCCGAGGTTGTAACTCCCGCAGAAATAGAGCTTGCCTGGGACTCAAGGAGTGGCAGGTAATCAGTAATGCGTGCATGAAACATCTAATATTTCTCTGCCTCGCAAAGATTTGGGGTTCTCCGCTTCTCTAGGCAGATAGAAGTAGAAAGAGGGCATTTGTCCCTGGAAGTAGAGGACGCTCAGGTCATTTCAACTGCTCTGATTTTCGTCCTACCTCTCAGAATGTTATCTCCTAATCTCTGACCACCTTTCGAATGTAACCTATTGAAGAAATGGGATAGGCCAAAAAAAAAAAAATCAGGAAATAAGTATTCATCAGCACAATGTGAAATCACTGCATTTGCTCTTTCATGCTGAAATGTAGGACAAACCAGCAATTCTTTCTTTCCTGGGCTCCACCAGCCTCGGGCATCCTTTGGAGTTGGGAGATTTTGCATCTGATGCAGTGAGACCTGGGTTTTCATCTCGACATCTGCTTACTGGGTAACCTTGGGAAACTCACTGAACTTGTCTGAGCTTCTCCATCAATTAAAGGAGGGCAGTGAACCCAACTCTGCCTGTACCGCAGGTTGAGACGATGTACATAAAAGTGCTTTGCTTCTGGAAAGTGTGGTTCAGATAGGAAGGGGTCAGTCCCTAAGGTGGGAACTGCAAACCCAGGGGCCTGCATGAGCCAAGGCAGTAGGAGAACCTGGAGACCCACCGGGGTACAGTCTTTCTATGCAGACACTATCGATCATATCATATACGTAAGTGTAGGAAGATTCTTGGCTTCCATAGAGACCTATGTTTTCATCAATTTTGCTTCAAACACACGGCCTTCTTGTACTGGCTTTTGTTGGTTCACTGTCGAGGGGGCCATGAGTAGATGGAAACACTACATAAAATTTAGAGTACAAGAACAATGCCAAAGACGAAGGACACGAGTCTGCCGATGGTGAGGAGGGGCAAGTAGGACACTCACACTTCCAGTTGTGGACACGTGTTTCCACGAAAATATGGGACTCATTGCACTAGATTTCCTAACTTGAAGAGAAGCCAGACATTTAGAGCATAGAGAAAGCTTTCTAATATTTAATTAATAGTCAACCCACCGATTTAAGTCCTCAAAAGCACTAGAAACACATCTGGGGTCAGTATCATTTTGTGGGCTATTGTTTATGACTGAGAAAATCCTTGATTTACTGTTTTCTCATTAACCAAAGGATTAGGTCTTAACTGTCTTCTGGGGGTCAACATAGTGTCTAACTGGACATTCACTTCCTACCTGCTAAGTCATTTTTCATGAAGGAAACTGTGCAAAATTCCCAGGGAACTGGAGTTTTAATGCCCTTTGCAGTTTTTCTTGGGCCCAGTTCATTTTCAGACTGACAGCTTTCCATGATGGGAAGATAGGAGGAAGTGGTTTTCCTCAATACTCAATTATTCATCCTGGGTATCTTTGCTTGCCCTTTGCATCTGTGCTGACCCTCCTTCCCAGGCCTATGCCCAAGGAGGCTGGCCTGAGATCAGGGATCCTCTGTCCTCTCGACCCTCTGTCCTCTGGCTTCTCTTTGAGTTTGTCCAAAGGGAATAGCCAAGTGGGAGGATTCATGAATCCAGTTGGCCGTGAATCCTGTGTCACTGTACCAAGGCAGGTAGCTCCTAGGAAGAGGCCCTATCCTGTGGCCACACCCTCCCAGGTTCTGGAAACTGCTTTCTCTCTGTTCCCCTTCAGAGAAGGCTCCCTTCTGTCGCTAGTCTCAGGTTCCTGCAATGTCCCTTTTTGGTTCTTAACAATCACTCCCATCTTCTCACTGTCCTTCTCCCTCTGTCACCACCCAGTGGAGTATGTCAGGGGTTTCCCGCCTGGTCATCAACTGACACCATGATATTTCACATCACTAGTTGTCCGAACGGACCACTTTGAGTGGGACGGTGAGGGCCCAAGTCCAAGTCAGAACCACAGGTGAACTCACCAAGCAGTCCTCCTGGAAGCACTCAGTAAATATTTACCAGAAAAAGAGATTAACCTTCATTTAGTCACTGACAAACCTTACAAAGTCAATACCGGTTCAAACACCTGTCTTAGGAGAAACAAAAGTCTAATACACATTAACTAAACTTTTTTCCAACTTCTATCTAGGTGGTAGGCATTTTTTATATAGAAGATAAGGTTGAGATGCCAAAACGGGGGTATAGAGGAGTCAAATGAGTGCCAACAACGTGCCATGTACATAACAATGATAATTAAAGCAAAGCATAGTTGTTGAAAGCTTATTTGCCAGGTTCGATGCTATGTTCTCTGTAGATAGTGTCTCATTTATTGCTCATGTTTTGAGGTAGTTATGTCCCTATACCCATTTCGCAGATGAGAAAATTGAGGTTTAGAGATGTGAAGTGCTTTCCTACATGAAGCAAGTGCCTGTATCAGACTCAACCCCAGATCTCGTAATTATCTCTGGATTTCAGTGTATTCAGAGCTGCAAAGAAAGGAGAAGTCAATGAAGACGAGAGTGGTCTAGATTGATTAACTAGTATTGATAAGTCAGACATTTCAGAAATTGACATTTGAATTAAGGATCCCTGGACCACACTCTGGATTTCTGAGGACAAGATCGTGCCATCAGTGGATGTACATGGCACATTGTTGTCTCTGACATTCCTGGGAGAACAAGGGAAGCTGCGAAGCCTGATTTTATAATTTGTTACCTTTATTTCACTACTAGAGGAGAAATTTTGCTCATGAGAAAAGAACCAAATCACACAGAGGAGCAATTCTCTTAAGAAAATTTACTTTTTCTCTCGCAGAATTGCAATTTCCTTTTGGGGGCGCTACTTATTCCCTTAGTAAATACTAGGGGTATTTAAGAGTCATAAGACTCTTATTCGAGTCCCCTGCCCTCCCCCAGCTTGGGCACATGCCTGGGACTCAAACTGGTATGGTATGATTGATCGGGAATTGGCCCCATCTGTATACACATCTTCTGCCATGTGACTTGGACACACCTTCTGTCAAGAGACGGTATTTACATCTCCTTTGCTTGAGTCTGGGCTGGACTTTTGACTTACTTTGTCCAACAGAAGTGACCATAGCATAGTTCTGAGACTAGTCCGCAAGAGGCCTTTTGGGTTTTTGCTGTCCGAACCCTGCCGCCATCGTGGGACGAGCCCGGCCTAGCTGAAGAGTGAGAGAGACCCTATGGAGAGGTGCCGAGTCATCCCATCTAAGGCCTTGCAGGAGCAGCCGGGCCTCTGTGAGCCTTGCCTGAATTGCCTGCCTACAGGATCATGAGCTAAATGAGGAGTGTGTGTTTTAAGCTGCTAAGTTTTTTTCTGGGAGGGGATTTATGCAGCAATAGCTAACCATTCCACGGGAACCTACTGGACACTCTCCTTCATGGTGTTCGCATCTTGAGCAGAGAAGCCGAGAACCTGAAGGTATGTTTGGACCGTTAGTCCAGTGCTGGCACTGAGACAGACTGGTCTGCAATTCTGGCTTTTCTGGACTCGGGGTGTCTTGGCCTTGGCCTGTTTCCAGCTTTGGTTCTCCAGCCTTCCCACTGTTCTGAGGGTGAGTGTCAAACTCTCCATTGGAGTCCTTTCTGCCTAAGGTATGAAAGGTCACTTTCTCACTTTCCTGCGCACGCTGTTCCCTCTACCTGGAACATCTTTATCGGCGGCTCCCCACGTCACCCCTCTACCTGTTGTCCTCTCAGCCCTGGCATGCCTGGTCCGAGCAGACTTTTCCTGCCTATCCAGGACTGGGTTGGTCACTCTCTGCTGGGTCCCCGGGGCCGGAGTAGCAAGGCACTGTATCATTATGTACATTATGACACTACTTTGCAAATATTGGCTTACTGGCATATCCCCCTCGATATTGTGCGCTTCCCGAGTTTCAGGGTTTGCGCTTTTTAAAAATCATTTCACCCCCATTCCAAATAATGAGACAAAAATAGAAACCACAGGAGTCCGATATACTGGATTCAGACAAGTAACTGCATCACATAGCAGCAGGGTGATCTCAGTCAATCAACGGATGAAAACTTTCCAGGTGTTGGGTAGACCGTGGGACAGAGCTAGCCTGGAGACTTGCCTTGTCTGGCCTGCAGAAGGTTAATATGTGACAGCTTAATTGCCACTCCCTCACTATTGTGAGACTATATATCTGGGTTTCTAGCTTCTCTCCAAAGATCAGAGGATTGCCCCCCTTCCTCCCCGGGTCTGTGGCCTCCTGGATCTGTGTTTCTGTGCAACAACAACCCTTCTATCATGGTGCTGGTTCTGCTTAGGGTTCTGGTTAGGATGAGGGCCAATGAGTCCCCTACAGATGGAGCGTGAGCTCCCTCCCCAGGTCACCTTGGGCCTCCCGGCTCACCTTGTTACTGTAGTAAGTTGACTTTATGATGTTTTTGATGCTATGGTTATTACTGTCAAGAAAGTGAAAAAGAAAGAAAGAAAGAAAGAAAGAAGAAAGAAAGAAAGAAAGAAAGAAAGAAAGAAAGAAAGAAAGAAAGAAAGAAAGAAAGAAAGAAAGAAGAAAGGAAGGAAGGAAAGAAGGAAGGAAGGAAGGAAAGAAGGAAGGAAGGAAGGAAGGAAACCATGTTGCTGGTGAGATCATGGCGCACCCAAACAGGGAGATGCATGCCAATTTCATACATGTTGTGTGAAGAAAGGAGCATCTCAGGATCTTGGAATATGCTACCTTCATGACACCAGCAGAAATTGGACTTTGCCAACATCAGAGCCATGATGGTTCACAGCTTTTGCAGCATCCCTTGTTTTTAAGGTCCATTTTTAAAAAAGAGAGAGACTTTGGGTTTAGTTCCAACCTTCTGATACTGAATTGTATTTTATAACAAGTGTTCATATGTATCATTATGTTCGTCATGATATATAGGATAGATCATGATCTACATATTGTTAGATGATTTATCTTGACATAAATAGCTACATAGCCATGTATATCTCATGCTTCACTAGCCTACAGGATAATCACCAACTCTTTCCATACGTGTAACTAGGTTGAGTATTTACCTTATAAAATAACTAGAAGCCAATAATTATTGGAAAAGCCATAAGATTATGAAAATATTTGTACTAGTTCACAATCCCTTACCTACAAATCAAAAATCCTAGAAGCTCTGAAAACTGAAAGTTTTTTTTTCCTCATAATTTAGTTAGCAGAAAAATCCAACCTGAACTGCTTTGAGACATTTTAAAACTTAAAAAAAAAAAAATCTCAGTAATATTCATGTTTCACAGCAGAATTATTTATATTTTTAAGTATAGATGCTATTCCTAACCTCACTGAGAATGCTATTTAATATATAGTATACGTATCATGTTCTCTTTCTAAAATCCGGAAAACTTTGAATTTCAAAAGGCATCCGCTCCAAAGGAGGCACAGACTTCTGGATGTGTATGAATAAAGACACCAGCCTTCCCAGTGATGAAAGCCTACGGTCAAAGCCAAATTGAGTTTCCCCTCAGCTTTTGTTCTACCCATTAGGTGAGGCTTGATAACACCCATTATTTCTTTATTTTGTCCATTCTTGAGCCATTCGAGTGCCCGCGCGCCAGTATAATTGGACATCGTGGCTGAGTAGGGATGGGCTCCTAATTCTCTCTTTTGACTCTAACCACAGAGGGAGAGAAATAATGATAGGAAAAGTACACCCCATGCTCCCTGTGTTTTAATAGGGAATGTGCTGTCAGGAGAGAGTGATATGATAAGGCCTTACATAAATTGATGCTCTAACAATGTGTTGAGAATGGGAAAGGTAACATTTAATAAGCATGTTAGGGTAATTAGTTAAGTCACTTGTCAATTAACTAGATTACCTAATAGCTAATTTGTCTCTCCAAGCAGCAGGCTTTGTGAAAAAGCAGTCAAGGGAAACTTATTTTGAAAGGATGGCCTTCGCACAGGAGTATACATAAGCCGGCCCCAGCCTAGGGTGGCCGGGGGCCTTGAACTCTGCTGCCGGGAATCTGAGTTTTCCTACTTGCTTGCAAAAGACATCCTTTTCTTTTTTCTTTTTTCTTTTCTTTTCTTTTCTTTTCTTTTCTTTTTTACTTTTCTTTTTTTTTCTTTCTTTCCTTTTCTTTTCTTCCTTTCCTTTCCTTTCCTTTCCTTTCCTTTCCTTTCCTTTCCTTTCCTTTCCTTTCCTTTCCTTTCCTTTCCTTTCCTTTCCTTTCCTTTCCTTTTTTCCTTTTCTAATCTTCTCTTTTCCTCCCTTCCTCCCTCCCTTTTGTCTTTCTCTTCTACATTTTTTTTTTCTGTAAATGACTTGACCTATGTCGGAGGTCAGCCAACATTTCCTGTAGAGGACCAGCCAGGAAATACGTTAGGCTCTGTGGGACAGGAGGCGACATGGGGGATGTTCTGCGGGTGCTTATTTAACAAGCAAGAAAACAAAATTTCACAAATTTTTTTTCAACCGTATAAACTGTGTAAAACTTATTCTTAGTTCAATGGCTCCCCCAAACAGGCTGAGTTTGACCTACTGGTGTCATTTGCCGACTCTTGCTTTCGGATCATCATTAAGTTGTTAATTTCCTAAGTTAACAAGGCTTGAAGGGTTGCCTGGCCTCCTCTCTCTGGGCCTCCCTCATCCTGGCACTCAGAGACTCAGGGCGTAGACTCTGGAACAAATGGACCCAGATTAGAATAGAATCCCCGCTTTGCCAAGCAATAAGCAACCTTGGGCAAGTCGCTTGTCATCTCTGTGCTTCCGGGGCACCTTCCCAAACAGAAGCACCCTTTTCATAGGGTCACCATGAAGACTAAAGCGCGGAAGTAAGCCCTGAGCCCAGGACCTGGCATTTGGGCAGCCTAACGTTAAGTTTTGACTTATTTCTGTTGCTTTGACAGTGCAGAGGGAGGAAGGAGGAACACCTCCCACTGCAAAGAAGCGAGAAGCAGAGTCTCTTGCCTGATCCCTGGAGATCTGTTGGGTGGCGGACTTCATGCCCAGAGGAGAGGAGCCGTAAGAGGATATTCTTAGGCATTCTCCGAGTGTGTTTAAGCAAACAGGATGCTGTAAATGTCTCTTTGGAGAAGGGGGGCCCCGCCGCTGGGTCTCAGTTTTGCCTCGTGATTTATTGGGATCGTCCGCTTTTGTGCAGATAGGTTTTCCTGCTTCAGCTTTTCAACAATTGTGCTGCAAGTCAGGGCCCCTACAGTACAAAGTCTGTCTCCGCGCCCTACATAATATGGGATGTGAAGAAGTGCTATTAAAGAGCCTTCCTGTTTCGGTTTCCTCACTGGCACCACGAGCGCTGTGGAAATCTCTAAAGGACTTACTTAGCATGCACAAATTGAAACCGAACCACAGCAAATCCATGCATCCGCAGCTCAAGAACTTTCAATGCCCCTGGCAGAAACTTCTCTCTTTTCCTCTGCCTCTTTCTCTGGCTCCCTTTTGATGTTCCCCTTTCTTTCAGCCTATCCCTGACAGTAAGTGCAATCACATCACACACAGCTTTCTTTGGAAAGCCCCCTTTTTTAATGATCTGGCAGGCAGTAGACACTGAGGCCTTCCAGAAAAAATTTCAATCCCTCTTCCCACAGCTTCCGCAAGCCTCAGTGATAAATGACACCTCTCATTCTGTCATAGACAGGCAGCACAGACGGGGGACGTCAGTGATGGATGGCTCACCAGAACAGGAAATCAACTTAAAAAAAAAAAAAAAAAACCTAAAAGAGCTGACCAGGACATTGTCGGGGTCCTGCTCCAAAGGCCTCGCCTAAGAGACAGTCTGAAAGAGACTGAGAAAGTTTTAGCTTAGGGTGGGAAAAAAAAAAAGTCGGAGATAGAAACAAGAAGAGATATGTATCCATGGAGAAGCTGGCATACAATGAAACACAGATTGCTTTAGCATTGTTTGTTTCTTTGTGGTGCCCTGGATATTAGCCAAAATTTCACCTACTCTCGTGATTTATGGAGGAAAAGGTTGATCCCTGCTCTGGGAGAATTCTATTTTCCTGCTGGAGCCTCGGAAAAAAGTGAGTCAAGATTTGTTTGTCAAGCCTAAATTACCCCATTTTGCACTGCCCCCAATGAAAAGCAATAAAATTCCCAATGCCCCACAAGGGATTCCCTCCACACAAAGATTGCCCCCTGAAGATTAACAACCTTGCCTTTTTATGTTGATGGCAATCACAGGAAAGAGCGGGAGGTGGCTTCTTTTTCGTCATGCTTATTTTTTTCCTATTTTGTATCACACTCCCTTCTCCCTCCCCCCACCGATGATTTCCATATATTGCACTCAACTGAAAACCTCTGCACTTTGATCCACTTGGGGGTCACTTGATCAACTTGATTTAAAAGGCAAACAATGACCTCACCATCAAATTGAATCTGAGCGCATCAGGGCACTGATGCTCCCGCTGGGCATCAGGTCTATACTAGATCCAAACCAAGAAACTCAGAAACAGATGGCTAGATTCATTCTACACAGGCAGAATCTCTCAACCTGGGCACCGCTGACATTTGGGTCTGATTATTTCCATTATGGTTGTTGACCTGAGTCCTGCAGGATGCTTAGTGGCATCCCTGTCCCTACCCACTAAATACCATGAACACACCCAACCCCGTCGAGTAGTTGTGACAATAAAAAATGTCCCCAGAAAATGCCACATCTCTCCTGGGAAACAAAATTGCCCCCCACCCCCGGGGGTTGAGAATCACTTGTAGAAGTCTGAAATGTAGGCTCCAAAGAAAAATAACACTCATGGGATTTGTGGGGAACAATTGAAATTGGGGTAGATAATTAAATGCTGGATAATATGACATAGAAAATGCAAGCTAGGGGCACCTGGGTGGCTCAGTGGGTTAAAACCTCTGCCTTCGGCTCAAGTCATGATCTTGGGGTCCTGGGATCAAGCCCCGCATGGGGCTCTCTGCTCAGTGGGGAGCCTGCTTCCCCCTCTCCCTCTGCCTGCCTCTCTGCCTACTTGTGATCTCTCTCTCTCTGTCAAATAAATAAAAAAAAAAACTTAAAAAAATCAGGCTATAAAAGAAAAGAAAAAAGAAAATGTAAGCTATAGGAATTCAGAGACTTGCTCAAAGAGACATTTGCACTGATTGGGTTTGTGTAAGTACCTCAATGTAAGCAGTCTAACAAAAACAAAATCTTGTAAGTTGCGGAGCCACTATTTATTTTGTATAACCTTGTGCATCAGTATGATGGAACTAAATATTGAGAGGCAGGGTAAAAAAAAAAAAAAAGAAACCTTAGTTTCAGATAAATCACATTAAAACTAGTGAGATGGCAACCAACCGTTAAAAACCTCTTCTCCTTTCCAGTGATATCACAAAATGATGTTATTAAAGTTTTGATAATTAATTAGCTATCATTTATTAAACATTATTAAACCTTTGTGATCATTTAAGGTTCTAAATTGGATTGAAGAAGGTAGGGCTCAAATTAAACTCTTGTGTCTTATGCCTTCTTTGTAGATGATAAACACAAAACTGTTAACATGCAAATCTTCTAAATTCTAATAGAGCTTATACAGTGATATTAAAAACATCCTTTGATCTATCCAATAAAACATGGAATGAAAAGAGAGCAGAGCCCAGTTTCTAGATACCATATATAGTATTGAAACCTCTCCCCCACCCATTGTTGCCAACAGAGATCAAAGGTAATTTGGGAGACACAGACAGATTTATCCATGTGTAAGCCAGTAATGGGAATCACAATGGAAGACAACACACACACACACACACACACACACACAATTAACTGAACTGTGATCACAAAGAATCAAATTTTTTTTTAAAAAACCATGTAATTAATACATTGGGCACAAAACTAATATTAGTATAAAAATGGAAGAAAAGATCTAATAAATTAAGAAGATACCCACTTTCATCCATAGAAAGAATGCTGCAAGTACCTTATAAATACTGTTTAATCTGCAGAATTACAAGATAAACAATTTAGGTTGTCATTACAGTACTGAGACGGGTACCGAAACTACTTTCGTAAGGATGTTAAAAATGGGAGGACCTCTGTAGCCGATCCTCTGTAGCCGCCCTCCCGGGCTCCCGAGAAACCAGCTGGTGGAATTTGTTCTTCATTGTATTGGATTCTATCTTGGTCAACTTAAGACAGACCATTCTTTGTTCACACAACACTGCCTTGCCTATCAATGGGGATCCTAATCAAATTTTATGCTGTTATAGGACTTTTCTGTCTCATCCCCACCTCCTGGTCTTGCATCATGTTGAGGGCAATTACACATTTATTTATTACACATCCCCAAATATAAAACCGCAAAAACTATACCAAAGACAGCAGCTTTTCAATCATCCATCAAGACATACCAGTTTCCAAAGACAATCCCTGCACCACATCCTGAAGGCCATTACTCACTCTCGAAAGCTCATTTCAAAGGCCTCCTTCATCTCTTGATATCGTTAGATAGTGTGTGCGCCAAAGTGCTGCTTGGGGATCTCAATAACGCTACGTTCTCCCTCTCAGAGCATGATTAGTGGGAGGTGCGGGCACCAATTTAGGCTGTGTCTACACAATGCCAAAACAGCCCATGGAGAAATGAAACCGTCCATCACACAACTTGTGGAATTAGCTACATGATGCCAGACGGCGTTGACTCTTCCCCCCACCTCATGGCATGGACTGATTATTTGGGTTCATTTTCGGTATCTGAGAATAGATCTGCTTAGCATGCTAGACGTGAAAGGGCCCACAGGGATGACACGGTCTTCACCATCTGGCGGGGCTCAACCCTGGACCCCTTTGCATAGGCTCTTCTCCCCTGCTCCTCACGCGTTGCCTCACCCAATACATTTGGGGACCTGGATTCACCTTTTTTGAAGCTTCGAGATCTTCTCCTGGCCTTTTGAGTTTCGTGGGCTAGTATACTACTCCTCAACTTTTAAGTTTTTGTTTAAACTAGACATGATTCCAAGTGATTTATACTCATTACCTCATTCAGTCATTATTACAGCAGCACTCGGAAGCAGGTGCCACTATGACCCACACTAGATGTTGGTGGCCCATTGTCCACATCTTCTAGGCAAGAATCTCTCCCTACCCAGCATGTCAACTGCTGATGCCTGTGATTCTCTGCCTGAGGGCCCCTGGCCAGCCATGGGGGCACATCTGGCTTGCACACAAGGCCAGCTAAAAATGTTGGATGGGATTGCCCCAGGAAGAAGCCCTCAAGCCACAGCAGATGGAGCTTTGGTGGAAAACTACCCCAGCACATTTACCCCTCCTTTGGGACAACTCTGAGATGCACACTCTACACTCGCCCTGCAGCATCAAATTCCAATTGTCCACAGTGGTCACTTGCCGGATCACCCACTCTATTCATATCCTTCCCCTCCCTGTCTTCCTTTTCCACTCCCCTCATGGTGTCTCCAGGGATCACCAACCAAAGAAAGCATATGTTTCTAGGCCTCATTGAGGAGGAACAGAAACAAAGACAGCATATTTATACAGATAAGAAAATAGATGCATCGATGCATTAAGTACCTTGCTTAAGAATATAGAATTGCCCTGTTATTTTTGCATCAAGACCAGGGTTTTCTTTTGGGCTTTTCTGGCCCTGACTTCTGTCCTTCAAAAGAAGGTTAAGCTCCTCAAATCTTTCTGCTTCCACCACATCCTGGTCTGAGGACCACGGGAGAAATCCCTCTCGCTCTTGTTTTGAGACTTGGACACAAGCCAGCTTGAACCTCGGGATGCTGCGAATGTCATAGCTCTTCACTCACCCCTTTGGGCTTTGTCTATCAGGATACACAGGCCTGAATTTTTGTTGCAAACATTACGATAAAATTACATCTCTCCCAACTTCATTTTACTGTTCTAACAAAATTTAACTCTGCTGTTGTTTCTTCTCTCATCTTTTTAAAACCATTATGACTTGTATTATTATATCTTGACTCAATTCTTTGAGAAAGTTATATATACATGTATTATATAAATATATGATATTTATATAATATATATGATCATATGTAATATATGTTATATACGCAATATTTAACTCATCTTTTATACATCTGTTACCACTTAGTACCATAAATCTCGAGTCAATGTGTTTCCCCATATAACCCTCAGGATGGGCAACACAGCATCATATTTGGAGCTCACCTCAAGAGCCAGACTGTGTGAGTTCAAATCTCAGCTCCATGAATTATGGGTCATTAGGTAAGTTACTTAATGTCTCTGTGCCTCACTTTCCTCACTGGTATGAAGGGAAATATTCAGGGCCGTTGTAGGATTCAAGGAATTAAAATACATAAAACGACTGCAACAGTCACTGGTAGCAGCCATTATATAGGATCAACTATTATCATGAAGAGGCAAATGTGAATCAAGATTATTAGCTATTTCTGTGAAGAATTTGTTTCTCAGGGGCTTGGGCGGTAGGTCTCACAGAAAATCAAGGCCAAGCTTACTGTCCAGCTATCAGCCATAAAGGTTGCCCTCAATTTTTCACAAGCTTCCACACAGGAAACTGTGAATATCAGATTTCAGCAAATGTGGAAGATTCTGGGCTAAAGAGCTGGCCCCTTGTTGAGGCCTGTCAGGGACTGTGAGTAAAATGCTTCGTGTGCCTTCCTTCCCATAGGCCCCTTAATAAATTCTGGCTCAAATGGTAGATGTGTTTTCAATTCTAATTGTATTCACATATGCCTCATCTGGTAAACGGCATTTGTGCAAAAAATTGGACTGGGGAGAAAAGCCCCCAAACACTTGTCTTAAGTGTTGCAAAGCAGTGGGTCGCGTCAGCGCCGGACGGGGGCAACGTTACCCAATGTGATATGACACGACTCAAGCAATGCGATGTGACAAGAACGCCAGCAAGTAAGCAAAAAACACGCTATTTTTGGCCCAAATGCTCATTATCATCTTACATGCAAACCGCTGATTTGTGGTAGCATTAAGTGGGGCAATTCTCTTTTTCATCCTATTACTGTTATTGGCATGTGGATGGCTTGAGAGAACTTTTCAAAGAACTGTCCTCTCTAGGGTTTTCTCAATTTTTAATCTTTGGAATGCGTTCCCCCATCAGGGTAGGTCTCAACTCTACTTTAGCACAGAGGCTGCCAACGTATAACCACCCTTCAGAGCGAAATGAAAGAATGAGAGGAGGCAGGAGGTTGTTTTGAACTTGATCCGGGCATTTGAAAATTGGTTTTAATGCCGCCGGGCGCTCTGCCTCCTCCTTCAGGTAAGGAGACGCCACTTTAACCCTGGAACATCCTCCCCCCCACCTTTGGCTTCCTTCCTGTGCTCTAGGCGTGGCTCGTCATGTGACTCAGTCCTAGCCAATCAGGATAGAGCCTACCTCTGACCACAGTGATTGGCTAGAGATGGGCCATGTGACCCGATCAGGACCAATGGGACACAAAAAGCCTTTTTTCCCTGTATGTTTGGAAGAGAAGCAGGTGGTGGTGTTTTTGTTGCCCCACATCTGAAGCTAGAAGCCACGTGGAGCTTCTGGAGCCACCGCAGGAATTCTGAGGCTAAAGCCAATATAGAGAGGAAGGCCAACTCTAGAATGAGTGTAAAAGAGAGTTATTCTGTCCGTTGGACCAAGCCAGCCCCGAGGCCAAACACTCCTGTACAGTTCAATCACATGAGTCCATTAACTCTATTTCCACGCTTTTTTTTTTTTCCTTAAGCCGTTTAGAGGTGAGTTTTCTGCTACTGCAACAGGAAAAAAAACAAAATCTCGATTCAGAGATGGCATTGAAAAGGCCCCAGAAGATGAGTGTGGTCTGAAGACTTGCCAGCAGCCCCCGTCCCACCACGTGCACTGCTTGTTGCCCAGAGGTGAAGCTGAAACGGCCCAGGTTTGCAGCTGGTGTCCACTGGCTGTCGTGGGAAGGGCCACCTCGGCGCCGGGCTCCCTTGCGCACCCCTCCCCGGTCATGGAAGCGCTGTGGCTCACTCAGCCCCTGGCTCCTATCAGCCCAGGCACTCCATCACGCTGACACGCTGACACGCTGCATGAGTAAGTGCGAAGTACGGCGAGGTCACCGAGAAGTTAACTGAAGAGATTATAAGGGACCGGAGACTCCCTTCACTGCGGAGGGCCCTGCTAGGTGCCGAAGGCGCGGCCAGAGGAGCTCGGGCCCGGTGCCCCTCTGCCGCACACCCCATTACGGCCCTGACAGTTGAGTTCTAAACAGTTAAATATGAAACTGTCAACAAGGTCCTGTCTTAATAACCAAACTTGAGGCCTTTTATCCTGGAAGATTTATGAAGTAATTTTAAAGAGATCCAAGCAAACATCTGTCAATAAATTGAATGCCGGCTACAGGATTTACAAGCAAGACAAGAATTTCTCATTAAGTGCACATTAACACGGTGGGGATCATAAATAGAAGGAGGCCAGGATGCGGAGCCTCTCAAGCTGTCATTAAAACACTATCTAAGAACTAATGAGGAAGTGATGGAAGGATTCTAATGATGCCTTGGGCTCCCAACATTCGCCGGTCTGAAGAGGGCTGGGCAGAATCAGAGGACTCCAGGGAGCCTAGATGCTGGCCTAGAGTGGCTCCTTGCAGCTCATTTGGCTGTCTGCTCGGGAACTGCTCTTCTCCTCTGTCCACCACGGGGACAGTGGAGGTAGGCACCTGCCTCTCGCTATACTCTCCCCCCTCCCTCCAAGGAATTCAGCTCCCAGACCCACATGATGGTTAACTTCAAATGGTCCCAGACACACACATTCAACAAATGTTTCCATACCACCTACCTTATGTAGGATGCTGTGCTAAATAATGTTTCTATAGTGCAAGCGGAAACCTCTGGAAATTTCTCTTAGGCTGTAACCTACCTTTAATAGGCAGAGAGACAAGGTTTTGTCACTGACACGTGTGGCAAAAGAGGGAGTTTGGAAAGGGTCCTGAAGGGCCTGGAGTCCCACACCCTCCCCCAGCTTACCCCACTTCCCTAAGATGAGTCTTCCCAGTATGCTTTACCCCCAAGGCACTCTCTGCACCCAGAGTGATGCACAGATTAGAGCTATCAACAGTGGACAGTAAGGGGAGTTGATTAGATTGGAAACATGCAAAGGTGAGAAGCTACTTTGGGTCTTGAGCTAAGACAGGTCTGGTTGGGTGCTTTGCTGATGCAGGGAACACAGCCGGGGTGGCCAGTACAGAGAATTAAACCTACTGACTTTGTGAAGCTACTGACTTTGTGCGTCAGGTCAAAACCACTATTTATCTTTTGGCTTTTTTCATAATATACATGCATAACTTATTATTATATTAACACACTGTAATATATCATCATATTATGTTGATATATATATTTATGTATTGTTCTTTATACTCTGTTTCCTCATTTGAATGAACTTTTTTTTTCAAAGATTTATTTATGTATTTTAGAGGGAGGGAGAGTGCATGTGCACATGTGTGAACGGGGCGGGGGGAGGGACAGAGGCAGAGGGAGAGAGAGAGGGAGAGAAGCAGACTCCCCACTGTGCCTGGAGTCTGACATCGGGCTCGATCTCGCGACCTGAGTCAAAATCTAGAGTCCAATGCTCAACCGACTGAGCCACCCAGGCGCCTCTTGAATGAATTCTTTATGAGGGCAAGAGCTGTTGTCTTATTCAACACTGTGTCCCCAGAGCCTGGAACAGGATCTGGTGTAGAATAGGCACTCAGTGGAGATTCATTGAATGAATTAATGAATTAATGAACTAGAAACCGTGAGTTCTACCTAGGTGAAAGAGTGGCCAAGTGAGAAGTACATGCTTGAGTGAAAATGAAGAGGATGAGAGTAGGTAATTTTTTTTAAAGTAGGTCCCACACCCAGCGTGGAGCCCAACATGGGGCTTAAACTCACAACCCTGAGATCAAGACCCGAGCTGAGATTAAGAGTCAGATGCTTAACTGGTTGAGCCACCCAGGCACCCTGAGAGTAGACAATTTTTTGAAGTAAGGGTCCTAAAATGATGACATGCTGAGAAACAAAAAGGAATTTTTTGAGGGAGCCAACACCAGGAGGTAAGGTTCAGTGGGATTCCCCCAAAATAATCAAATGGCTTAAGGCCTGGAGATAAAATTATCGAAGGAATAAGTTTAGAAAAGGAGGTCCAGAAAAGGAGGACCAAGTTTTGCATGTGACATTTGTTGTCATTAGGAATATAAAAATAGTGATAAGTTCTCATGAATTATAATAGCACTTTTGAGGCCTTGCCACCCCAGCCATGCTCACCCCTTTATCTGACTGCATTCTTGATCACCATGCCCTTGTATTTCTTGAAAGCAAAATGCCGGCCAGGTGCATAGATTTGATTGCCTTGTGTTGCTTGGACAGTGGGAATTCAAGGAATGAAAGAAAATACTCCAGGCTGACAAATGGTGCCACTGTAGGGCCAAAAAAAAAAAAAAAAAGGAATGGGAAAATGCCCAAAGACAGGCACATGCTTTGAAGGATCCTCCCTGGAAGTAGGCAATCTAGTTTTCTCATGCCACCTTGCACAGTCTCTGACCTGCAAGGAGAAATTGAGAGTCTGTCGGCCAAAGAGATGGAAGATTCAGATGCCATTTATTCAAGAAACACCCAAGTACCTACCCTGTGCCAGGCCCTGTCTTTGGGCGTAGGGACTGCATTGAGCAAAATACACCCCACCCCTGCTTTAGTGAAGTCAGAAGTCTGGGAGGAAGGTAGAGAGCAAGCAATTATAATAAGTCTTATAAGTGTTAGAAGAAGGCATCTGTGCTGCTGTCTCACCTTTTAGTAAGGGTAAATGTTTCAGAGCAATTTGAAGAAGAGAAGATAGTTGCAGCTAAGTAGCTTGAGAAACACTGTCAGAACTTTCTGAGACCCACTTAGCAGGGAGGATGGTGCGTGCTGATTCCTTTCTTTTGGCAGATGAGTTGTCGGTGAGACCTCACTTTTCTACACAACGCCGACCCACTGAAGAAAGAATCTGCTTGATTTACTCAGCTATTTACTTCTTCATTTGTTCAGCAAACAGCTAAGCCCTATCAATGGCCAGCGGAGCCAGAGAGATTTAGGAACAGCTCTGCGGGGTTCATTAGTTCTGGGAGTGGAAGTAGATACCTCTTCAAATCGCCCAGGTATTGACTGTTGAAAGCCATACAGCAGAGAGTAGGAATGCAGAGGCCTGGTGACTTCTCCTTGAGGAACTGGGAGAAGAAATTGGCACATGTGAACTGGGCTTTGAAGGATGTGTAGAAGTCCACTAGTAGAAAAATACAATCCAGGCAAAGTTGATGGTATTTTGGGGGGAAGGGTAAAAGGAAGGCACAAATACGAGAGCCTTAATATGTTTGCAAAACTGCAAAATGTTTGATGTGACTAAAAGTGGGAAGGAAGTTCTTGTTGAATCTGGGTAGGAAGGAGGACAGGCACGAAGGCTGCTGTTTGCTATTCTGGGGGAACCAATTGTGAAGGATCTTTAATGATGGGCTAAAGAGTTTGGACTTTGTGTCTCTGCTGGTGTTTTTCAAGGTTCAGTTCTCTGCAGACTGTCTTCACATCCTAGTCACTGATTTTGGGATTTATTTTTTAAGCAGTACACTTAAAAAAGCATACTTTATTAAGCCTACTTTAAAAGGAGGTTATAAGTGCACATCCTGGGTGGAAAATTAAGATCACCATCAATAAGCTATAACTCTAAAATTAAATATATAACCCTCTAAATAAAATGCATTCATTTGTCTATTTCCCCAAATCATACACTGTATTTCCGGAAACATTGTTTGGAACCATGGGATCCACAGCATCCACCGAAATGCAGGATCAGATCAGAGCCTTGCTATACAAAGATATTTCTGTGCAACAAAATCTGGTTTCCACAGACTGAATGTACAGCGACCAGTTAGGAGATGATATTAATGCCTCAGAAAGGTGATGAAGGTCTGGATGAAGCAGCGGAGGTGTGGGTAAAGAGGGACCATTTGAGAGCCATTTCAAAAGTAAGCCAAACAGGATTTAGTGGCAGAGCAGATGGGGGAGAGAGGGATGATGGCAGTTGTGATGGACCAGACGTGGCTCCTTAATGGAGGGGCAGTTCCTGACAGCCATTTACAAAGTCATTCCATTTATATCAGAGTCATTCGCAGAAGCTAGAATCTTGAGCTATCCAACGCATGAAACACAGTTACATAAGCTCCAGGAACTGAAATCTTGGTGACAGAGCCAGCAAGATTTTTCCTGGGGAAAACTATTTACTCGATATATAGTGTTTAGGATGAAAAGAAAGAAAGAAAGAAACACGGCTATGTATCCATCTGTCTGCCCAGCTGTAGGGCCACGGGAAGCAAACTTTCTGCTAGCAGATTTCCTTGTACTTTGTAAATCGAGTTCTTCCATTTCTAACTATGAACGTGTCATCATCAATGATAAAGGCAAATAAATAATCACCAGAACATAACTACGGTGGGAAACTGAAGTCGATAATTGGTGCACTTCGTGTATTTTAAGATTGCAGAACCCCAAGCCCCATCCCCATATACGTGGAGCTGGTGTGCAGCAGAGAGATGAGGGGAGAAGTGTCCCCCCACCCACCTCTACCCCCATGAATAATCTCGACTACATTCATCGATTTCATCAGATAACTGATCATCTCATCCCTTCATTTTGCTTCTGTATATAAGACCTGAATATCTTCACTTAACAAGAGAAAAGGGGGCGGGAGGGGGGTGGAAATCCTAGCAGTCACTTACATCAGTCAGAAAGAAAAATGAGGGGGAAAAAAAAAATCCAAACATCTTTTTCTTCTTCTTTCTTTCTCAGTAGATTTTTTCATATAATGGTGTAATGTGATGCCTTTCTTTGGGTAAAGCAATTTGCATCACTTAAAGGAATGAAAGGAAACTATAATATCAAGTTTATCTAAACTACTAAGTGGAAAGAGGCTTGAAACTCTAACTAAAGCCAAGAGAAGCACAAGCTGATAAAAAGTTTCAGCGTCAGGGACAGAGGGTGGGTAGACAGTGACTTTGGACACCATAGTAGGAGCACCCGCTTTGGGTGTTACTGGAAGAGGAATTTCAGGTTCCTTTCCTGTAAGACAGGGTAAGAATGCCAACTGCAGGAGGATCCTAGGGAGTTGATGAGATAGTGGACATCAATGTCCATCTTCCTGCCTGGCATGGAGTGAGGACTGATAAAGTATATGCAAAGAGTCCTTTTCCTTCCTTCCTTCCTTCCTTCCTTCCTTCCTTCCTTCCTTCCTTCCTTCCTTCCTTCCTTATCAGAGAGAGAGAGCACAAGTAGGCAGAGAGGCAGGCAGAGGGAAATGGAGAAGCAGGCTCTCCCATGAGTAGGGAGCCCAATGTGGGACCCAATCCCAGGACCCTGGGATCATGACCTGAGCCAAGGCAGATGCTTAACCAACTGAGTCACCCAGGCATCCCAGGAAGGAGTTGTTTTTATTAGTCCTGGTATTTCATCTGCCATTTAAGCTTAAATTAATTCTAAATTCCCCTCACGACTGATTCTCTAATCCCTTGATTTTCTCAAATATTCTAATTTGGTAAATTCATGCACTAATACAAACTCTTCCTAAGCCCGAAGTACTGGAAATGGAATCATAAAACTAGCATCCTTAATCATAAAACAAGCACAATTACCAAGTCTTCACTCGTGGGAGAATGGATCCCCCAATATAAGGACATCCGTACAATGGAACACTGCTCAGCATTAAAAAGGGACAATTGACAGATACTTTCAAAAAGTATTAGGGAATTGTTGAATCACTATATTTTACACCTGACTAATATACCACTGTTTGTTAACTACTGGAATTTAAATTAAGAAAAAAAAAAAGTATCATGGGTCGCAAAGGCATTATGCTACACGAAAGAAGCTTGTCACTAAAGGTTAATTACTGAAGAATTCTATCTATATACATTATCAAAAAGCCCAGAACTGTAGTGAAGGGGAACAGATCAGAGGGGGACAAGGAAGAGGGGTGGAGGGAGAGTGTAATTATAGAGGGAAGGAGGAGGACGTTTCCTGGAGTGAGGGAACTGTCCCTATACTCATTGTTGCGGTCATAATACCAATCCATACAGGAATGAAAATTCATAGAATTGCATACCACCAGAAAAATTCAGTTCCACCATATGATAATTTAAAAAGCAAAATAAAAGGCATGCGGACAAAATAAAAGTCTTCATTCTTGGAAGATGCATTCCATTTTACACACAGAGACAAATAAACAAAACCCAAAACCCCCCAAAAAGCAGTGCCACAACTCTGTGCAAGTATGTGTGTGGGTGACATGTGCGTGAGTGTATGTATGAACCTGAAAAAGAAAGAAAGGGTAAATATCATGTATAATTTATACGAGTATGGAGTGAAGTATGAAGAGGTTCCACGCAGATTGTCGATTTGGATTATGGGACGGGTGGGGGTTTAGGGAGGAGACAGAATGGGGGAATCAGGCGTAAAAAGAGGGAAAAGATGATTAATTACAGTATGAAAGGAGCAACTATAATACGGTCCTATTTATGTAAAACGATGCCCATAGGCACATATGTAAATACATACATGGCCGTGTGGCTACAGGTTGGAAGTCTAGTCTTGCTGTCATCCCCTTCAGTAGGGCAAGCAAGTTTGGGGGTCACCTGTAGAGGATGCAACTTTGGGAGTACTTCGAGAAGCTGCAGACAGATGAGCTAAAAACTCTGAGATACATCAACTTTCCCGTTTCAAAATGCCCAGCTCTCCTTATTTCAGTTTATAAGCAGGGAGAAGAAAAAGTGCCAAATCGCCAGATAATCTTTATTGAGGCATGTAATGCTCCCGGTTTAAAAAAAAAAATGTTCTTTTTGGTACAAGGCCTTTCAATTTAGATCTCAACCTGGTTTGCTAACATTAATTGGCTAATCCGCCCAAACACCCCTTGTGGACAGTTTCAGAGGCAATATGTGGTCCATTTTCCACGTAGACATGAGGATAGCAACACAATGTCTTCACTGTTAGGGGTTCTGACATTTCTCTTTATATATCTCTCGGCCTTTCCGCACTGGCCCAGCCTGGTGAGCCCCGCCCCCTTTATAGGCAAGGAAACTGAAGCTCATAGGAGGCCATGAAGGACCTTTCATATGAATAGAATGCCTTTAAATTTTCAAAGTATTTTCGGAGATGTCTGTGCCTCCAGATAGCATCAAGGACTTGTCCATGAAACATGTGACCTAATTCTTTTAAGAAAAATGGAAACAAATCTATCAAAGAATGCAAGGACAACATTCTTAGAAAAGACCCTAAGAGGACAGACTGTTCAAATCTACTTGTTCTAGTAGTAAAAAGATTAGGCTAAACAGACCTTTTGGTCCTGAATATGTCCCGTAGTCAGTGTCAGGAATGTTGATAAGGACAAATCAAGAACACAGAGTATTAAGAAAAAGAGAGAGAGAGAGAGAGAGAGTATTACTGGCTTTGAAACCACAGTCTACAGAGTTAGGAAAATTTCCCCAGTACTATATTTGGCGATGTGATAGGATTTATTGGAATGGCTAAGACATTCAGTTGGATTTTCATTGGTTTTTCTCAGAACGCTAAATATACATAGAGCACAATATAAAGAAACATGTAAAAATGTGCCTTTTTTAAAATAGAGCTACCCATCAAAGCTCTGTGTTCAGAATATAACTACCTGCCCACTTGTGTTACCTGGCATTCCAGCAGTCTCATTTTCCTCGAACAGAAGTCAGTGTTAATAACACTCTTTTCCATAATGTCCTCCTTCCACCCCTGGGGCAAGACCGTGCCTACCGACGAGGCCGACGGCGAGGAACAGATATACGTTGGGGAAGTATGGCAGCTAGCTCACATTATCCCCATTGCTGTCCATGTAGCTGCCGAGCCATAGGGAAAATGAGATTAATTACAGGAAGTGCGGACACATCAAAGGCAAGGAAATAGCAGATCAGACCTTTTGGCGAAAGGGACCAAGTCAAGAACAAATGGGGGTCATGTCGAAGCCAACAATGACAGAGGTCAAAACAGAATGAAGTGAAGTCAGCTGGAGGAAGGTGAGTGACACGGCATCTAAGGGCTTAAGGGGTTGGCGCTTGTGGAAGGGTTCTGGGGCTGGACTCCCACTGGGAGGGAAGGGGAAGGCAGGCAAACCATAAAGTATTGCTTTTGCAATGAAGTCAAATGCTAGCAGGGGCCGGGAGCGAAAGAAGGACAGAGGGCAATGAACAGGTGCACACATGACCGCAGGGAGGAAATGAAGGTGGGAAGGGAACAAGGGAGGAAGGGTGGAAGGGAGGGGATGAGGGAAGCAATGAGTCAAAAAATAAAATTAACATGGATTCAGAGGTGAACTGGAGTGAACAGAAAATCCCGATAAATAAGTTTATGTCAGGACAAGCTAATTAAGCACGGGGTTCTGTCCACAAGTAATTTACTATTTAGCGCACCTGCTTAAATCACGCCAGGCGAGGCACACGCTGATGAAGTGTCATCATACGAGCAAGAGGAGACGGGTGTGGCGGGGAACAGGGAGAAAGTGAGCACAGAGGGGAATGAGAGCGGTAAGCAGGAATGGGAGAACAGAGAGAAACGGGGAGGCGGGGGAACTCTGGTGTTCCAAGATTAGAGTTTGGGGAGGGGAATTCCTTCACTTGAGGACAGCAAAAATTAACCAGGGTGAAAAGAACGACAGAAGCCTTCTGGAACGGGAGGGCGGATTCAAGGTATTTTGGGCACGTGCACACCCACCCTTGCCGCACGTCTCAAGCTAGCGCCACTCTCAAAGTCTAGAACCCTCTCTCAGAACCCAAGATGCTGGCGTTCAAGGCAAGGCTGTGCCACCAACTTCCCATCAGAGGGATGGGGAACAATGGCTCCGCAGGACCCATTGTCATCCCACTCTCAGAGAGAAGAGCTCAGCCAGGAGCTCATCAAGGGTGCCTTCCACCGCAGCCAGGCTGCTCCCCAAGCACGGGCGAGCCCTCTGTCTCCCTCTCTCTTGCCTCCTGCTTCCCTCTCCTCTCTCTCCCTGTTGTTCCCAATCTCAACCTCTCTTGCCCCCTTTCTGTTCCTCTCTCTTAGGAAACACACACAGCTCGGCTTCCACAGCACAAGAGTTTCCTGCAGGGGCCCTTGGAAGCCCGGTTGCCAGCGTGGTTCCTTTTTGTCTTTTTCAGGGTCATTCAAGTGCACGCGGTGATGAGTAACAGATTATAAGGCAGCCCCAATTAAAATCCTTGGATGTCACAACACACTAATGTCAACGTATTATTGTAGCAGCTGCCCAGGACCAGGAAAAGGAAAGTTGATTTGGGGTTTTTGTTTTCTTCTCCAAAATCCGAAAGCCTAAAGAGACTTCTTAAAAACTCAGGGCAGAAAGACCAGAGTGGCAGGACAGGGTGTGGGAAAGCAGGAATTATGCGGATGTGGCGCCCCAGGGAAGCCATGTCCAAGGATGAGATGGGATGGATTTGATGAGCAGCTCATCAGAGGACCCGGATGCTCAGCTTTTAACTTATTTTTGCAAAGCAGGTATTTCTGCAAACAAGAATTAGAGAATGGCCTCCAGCTAAATTGCAGGGAGTCCCCGAAGAGCAAACCCTCAGAGGGGAGAGTCACTGAAGGAGAAAATGAAGATGACAAGGCTGTTGCTTCTTAATAAACATGATCACATTTTCAGCATGCATTATTTATTACTTTTCTTTCACTGATTTATTGTCCTAAAACGTGTAATCTAATATGGAGAGGAGCACACACATGCCTTCACAGATGTCCCGGCGACTTCCTTGTATTTCACAGAAAGCAAAACGCCTGAGAACCCCAAACATTCAGGAGGTTTCAGTTTGATGTGACCACGATAAACAACTCAAATCTGGTTTTTCTTCTCTTCTTTATCTCCTTGCTTCTCTCCTTCTTTAAAAGATACATAAATAGAATGAAATCGTTGTCATCAAAAGTGATAAAACGCTAGTCACTGTAAGCACCTTCTACAGGTCAGGGGGCTTCATTATTGACATCACTGATCCTGCAGAAGAAAAGAGCCTCTCTCCCATTTTGCATGAGCGGCAGCGAAGGCTCAGAGAGGTTAAGCGACTTGTGGGAAACCACACAGCTAGAAATTGCTGAGCTGGGATTAGAGCTCTAATGTCTGGCGGCTGTTTTAATTGGTAAATCGCACTGTCTCTGTCCAAAGTAACAAAGTCAATGAATGCAAGGACTGGGTTCGAACCAGATTAATCTGAGTTCAGAACCCCAGATCTTTTCCACTAACCACACCGCCCTTCAACATATCTATTCCTCTGAAATCAGTCAATCTCGTGACCTACAAAAGAGAACAACAAAAAGTAACCTTTGGCAGAGCCTCATTGTTTATCTTTTCTTCTTTCTTTCCGCTTTGTTCTGATATGGCTTATATACAATATACATAACCGCTTCTTGAGCCTTTATGTGGACTTAAATCTTTATGTGGACTTAAAGTCCCAGCATCTGGTATTAAGAAACTAATAACTATCATTAATAAGGAAACATTCTGAGCCACGATCAACCATACAGAGCTAAACTCTTCTTTTTTTCTTTTCTGCTACTGCTCCCCTTCCCCTGATGGGAATCAGAAAGAAACACGATTATGAGTCTCTAACTTTTTGTTGGCTTTTCTTCCAAGAAGGAAATGGGTACAGAGTCAGTGCTGAGCTCTGAAACTGTTGGCACAGGGTTGTTAACACGCCCTGCGGAGGAGAACCTGACGTATCAGCTTAGGGATGTGTGCTAAAAAGCAAAAGGCCAGCGGAAGGATGCTGGGAGCCAAAGCTGGGGGATGGGGGATGGGTACCCGACAGAGGGCCAACATGGCAGTGTGAACCAAAAATGTGCTGGGTACACTGAAGGCAAAATTTGAATCTTCAACATTGACCTACATTCACTGTGTTTGTGCATGTGTGTTTATTCCTGTCTATAATAATAAATCATGTTCCATGTCGAAAACATGGAAGTTGTAGAAAAGTATAAAGAAAAACCCCACTTATGATAAATTATAGTATAATAAAAGAATAACAATATTACATAATAATATATCACCTTTAAAATTATATCTATCTATAGTTACATCTACCTATAAATACACTATAGCCGTAAATATTTACAGGGTCATAATATACATCTGTTTACTAATATGCCTTTTGTTCACCCTAATCAATATATTAGGGACTTCTATCTTTATAATCCTTTATAAGGATTTTTAATAATGGGTGATAAACTTTTGTATAGTTATCATTTTAAAAAATAATCAATGCCTTATTACTGAACGTTGCAATTGTTTCTAATTTTTCCCTGTCTTATATAAATACTTCCCTGGAAATAATTTACATATATCTTAATGCAGATATAACTTCTTCTAAGTTCCCAGAAACAGAATTATTTTGTCAGAGGCCATGTTCACCTCAGAGACATGTAATAAATTGCCAAAATGTTCTTTGGAGAGTGTGACCAATTTGAACTTTGTCATGTAGTATGTGAAAGTGTCCCTACTCATTTCTCCTGGACTCCCCAATGCTAGGTACAGACACAAAAAATTCACCAGTAACTAGATAGCCAAAATAATAATAGTAATCCTAATAATAACAATACTTGGTATTTTAAATTGCATTTAAGATATACTAACTTACACATGTCAACATTTTGTAGACCAGGTTAAAATGTAAACAAAAATAAAGAATTAATAATAACAAATGTGAACTCCAATGGCCCGAGTGCATACAGTGAGTACTGAACAAGAAAACCAATAAGCCAAGGCAGGAGTGGGGGTTGGTTGAGGAGGAGGAGAGGATGGCTGGTTGATGATAAAATTATACTATTTTTCTAACTGACCCCATGGCTTAGCCCATAAGAGCTTAGCTATGAGAAAATGTGTCCTACAGGGAGTTGAGACAATTTCTTCAAAAGAAGAGCTTGTTTTTCCTTAAGATCTTTATCCCTTTTCCCTACCCTATCTAAATTAGGAAGATGACTCAGTTCTTTTTCCATATGGGAAAGACGTACATTTTCCTCAGAGTCATCTATGAATCAGACTCAAGATGAAATCCACCATCTGGGTTACTGACAACAAGTTTCAGGAACTAAGCCAGGTGACCAGGTAGAAAATAGCCTGAATATGGCATAAAAATAAGAGTCATTTGCAAATCAAAGAATAGAGACCTTACTGGAAAGTCTTCTTCCTTAATTTGCATGATCATGAACTGGGAGCTTCCCTTCACCTTGAGGCAACATGGTGCCTGGTTCATCTCTGAGGTGCGGGATCAGGCAAGGCAGGGTATTTCTATCTGGCTTCTGTCTCCTACCAGTTCTGTGACTGTAGACAAGTCGACTTGCCTTTTTGAGCCTCATTTTTTTCCTTGTCATTTGTGAAATTGTTATAAATACTCCCTCCTTCACAGTGTAGATGTGAGGATTAAGTAAAATAATGGATGCAAAGAAGTTAGCACACGTAGGAAGCCCTCAATGAAATATCAGTCTCCTGATCTCAGCTTCAACATCACCATCATACCCAAAGGGGTCCCTTCTTTCTAGTTACCCTCTACCTTGTGACAGCGTTTTTAGTTTCTGGGTGTTTTGCTGTTGTTTTTGTTTCTTAACACTTAGCACTATCTTGAAATAAGCTTATTTGATTTCATGTTTATTCTCTGAATCCCTCACTTGAATGCCAGTCATCTGAGAGCTAGGATCTCTTCTGTTTCATTAAATAAATAGGACAGGGGCTGACACTTAGTAGGCACGCAATAACTATAGGTTGAAAAATAAAAAATACATCAATAGGTGTTTATGCCCGAACAGATACATACATGCTTCCAAACTGCCAGTGTTCCCTTGGTTAATTTATATTCTCTCTCTCTTCCTGCCTCTCCCTCTCGTGCTCTCCCCCCTCGTTTTTTTTCAGCAAATAATTATTGAGCCAACTTCTTTGCTAAACACTGGGGATACATTCATGAACAAGAGAGAACATTCTGGAAAGAGCCTAGGGTTCAGATTTCTCTCTTCATCTCACTTCTTCACTGTTCCTTCCTGATGCATCACTCAGATTTCAGCTTCAACTATATACATGGTGGGGACTCAGAGAGCCTTATTCGATTCTTGGGGCTCCTATCAAGTAGCTGCAAATGACTACCCCAGACTCCATTGTCTGTGGACTTCTGGCTTTGGCCATATTTTACTTTTCTATAAAATACGCTATTTGGTTTCGAGATCTGCTGCTGTCCACCAAAAATACAACTCTGTTACTAACCCTGCCAGCTCCTGAATGATACCTTTGTGGACACTAAAAACAATTTAATGGCATGTCACAATAGCAATTCACTCTGTTAATAGCGCCGCTCAATAATACTATATTGCATAAACCTCCTCCAGTCGTCTGACAAATAATTCACCTTTACTCACCTCACAGTAAGCTCCATTTCACTAACAAATATATTTCTCCCCAAACCTACAAATATTCAGCATCTCTGTCCTGTGACAATAGCTATTTTTTTTTTCGGATGAGGTCAGTGGTATCATGTTTCCATTACCTCTCGCTGGCTCGGTCTCAATGACCTTTTTCCACGCGGGGCAGCAAATTAGGGGACAGCACAGTTTCTGATGTCTCGCTCACATACCAGTGAATGGATGCTTCATGACTACACAGGCATGGGAAGCATTGCTCTCTTTGTGGACATCCGTGCTGCTAAACCCAGTCTCTGCATACGTGCAGGAAGACCAAGCCGCGGGGAACCGTTCACCTCCATAAGAACTAGTGTTCATTAGATTTATTATTTCTTCCAAATGGCTCCTTTCATGGCAGGAGGCACAGGGGTTCTTGACCTGGGGGTCTGCGGACCCCAAGGGATCTGTGAGTTCAGGCGTTTCATGAATGTGGATTTTTTTTTTTAATTATTTTCACCAACCTTGACCTGAAATGCAGCACTTCTTCAATAAGAAATGCAGGTATCAAATCACGGGACCCATGACTTCGGCACCAGTACAAATCACGGATATCATATCACACTACAGTTATTAAAGAGAGACTCTCCTATCCTGGACACTTATTAGGATTTCAACATGAGAGCAGTTATTAGACCTCCCAATAGATCGGATTATTCAATGTGGTAACTCAGAAGTACGTATATAACTACATCAAAAACTGATTTTTAAAAACATATTTTGATAACTGAATTGCTATGTAGTTGTTTCTTTGTCGTTTAAAAATGGTATTTTAGGGGCGCCTGGGTGGCTCAGTTGGTTAAGTGACTGCCTTCGGCTCGGGTCATGGTCCCGGAGTTCTGGAATCGAGTCCCGCATCGGGGTCCCAGCTCCATGGGGAGTCTGCTTCTGCCTCTGACCTTCTCTCCTCTCATGCTGTCTCTCTCTCTCTCAAATAAATAAAATCTTTTTAAAAAAATGGTATTTTATTTTATACATTGTATGCATTTAAAAACGGTATTCTGGGAAGGGCCCATAGGCTTCACCAAGTCACCAAGGGGGTCATGGGTAGCCTAACACGGCCAGGAGGCGCTGCAGGGGCGCGTGGCGGCAAAGGGACTGTGGTTGGAAGCCAGGTGCACTCGGGCTCAAATCTTGATTTTTCAACAACAACAATAATAATAAAGCAAGCACCTCTAAAGTGTCGCCATGTGCCAAGCATGGTTCTAAACCCTTTGCATGCATTTAATTTATTTAATCTTTCTAAATCCTCTGTCAGGTTTGTGCTCTTAGTATCTTCCAACTCATGAAGCAGGAAGGGGTCTGACACTGGGAGATGGTAAGTAACACACCAAAATCCCTCAGCTGGTAAGTCGGAAAGTGAGGCTTAAGCCCAGAAAGAATTGCTCTCCCCATCCCCACTCCTCTCTCCCACATCAGCCCTAAAAAAAAAAAAAAGTGATTTGTAGGCAACATTCCATTACTCCTCAAAATAACCCTCTAAACTCCGTACAACCACCCTCCTCATTTTTTAGATGAGAAAACTGAGATTACAGAGAAGTTGAGCAAGGTGCTCCAAGCAATATAGCTTGGAAGCGATGCCAGATAAATGCCGAATTGAGCACACTGCCTCTTTTGTAAATAAAGTTTTATTGGCACACAGCCACGCCCACTTGTGGAGGCACCGTCTGTGGCCTCTTTTATGTTGCAACGGCAGAGCTAGGAGTTGCTGCAGAGCCCAAATAGCCTGCAAAGCCTAAAATATTTACTGTCTGGCTCTTTACAGACAAAGTTTCCTGATCCCGCTCTCAATCATCATAGACTAAGCCAACTCCGGGCTCTGCCTGTCACTTACTGGCTGGCAATGAGGCCCTAGGAAGGAAAATCACCTAAACTCTCAATATCATGAGCTGTAAAATGAGTGTATAGTGGTATCCATAAGTCAGGATGGTTGGGAACATGAAAAGCATGCAGAGTTTAGCACAGTTCCTGGCATACGATAAAGGTTCCAGAAATTTCGGTTGCTGTTATTATCACTATTATTTTCACTTGAACCTGTTATCAGATCTCATGTCATCTTCTAAAAAATTTAACAGTCCATGAAGTCAAGCTGGCAACTTCTCGTCACATTAACCCACAGAAGAAACCAGATTTGCTGGATGATGTTGGGTTTGCCTTTTGTTGTTTGAAAATGTAATCTACCTCTCAGATTAGGACAACACTGCCCTCTGAAACAAGCCAATTACTGATCAATGAGCTGGTCCTTCCAGAGACTTCACCACTGCTCAACCAGCTCTTTCATTATGTATGAAATTCAGCCCCCAAATGGGTTCAAGTGATGGGAACTAAACCTGGGTCACAAATCACCCAAGACACGGGAGCCTGATTGTAAATGAACATGAGGGTTTGAGCCCACGGGGTAAAGAATAACGTCAAGCAAAAGAGGTCCCTGGTGGGAGGAAGGGGCCAGACCAGGGAAGATAGTAAAATTACATAAAATGGATTTTTTTTTTAGAAGGAAAGAATGCCAACCCCATTTCTTGCACGCTGCTTCCCAGGGAAACACTGGCTGATGCTAAAAAGGAGTTGTCTCCCCAAAGCTCTGTCAACAGAGGCAAAAAGGAAATTAAGATGATTACATATGTTTAGGGGAAATTAAAGTGTTTTGGCTTGAAGTTTGCTTTCTCTATCAACCATATTCATCAGGCAATTACTCAACACTCCATTTGGCCTGGAAGATGCTGCCTTAATGTGGAGAATCCTTTTTATAAGCTCTCTTTAAAAATTAAGGCAGCAGAGGAATGTGGCTAGGAGCTCAGTTTGGAGTCCAACATGCATGGGTTTGAAGCCCAGCCTCTTTACTGCCCGGCTCATTTCTCCTAGGCTCAGTCTGGTCATTCAGAAAATGGGATCTTGTTTGTATCGTGGGCCCGAATACTTGGGCCCCCTGTCTTTCTATGCCCTTTGCCAGCTGTTTTCTGTTTTTCTGACTCCTAACTTGGCTCCCGACTTGCGTCATCTACTGGGACGTTTGCAAATGGAATGCAAAACAGAAAATTGAAAAATGTCTACATGGCCCGGCTTGCTCACTTTTCCCCTCTGCAGTTGCTACAAGAAGAAATGCATAGGCTACCTCGCTGGATGATGAGAGACGCCTGGGACGGGGCCGGGTTGTCCTAACCATCATAGCCGACGCTGTTCTCTAGCAGCCCACAGCTAGCCAATTCCTAGCCAAGACGAGCAGAGCCCCTAGGCCACCCTGGAGGCTGACCACAGATGTATGGGCAAGGCCACCTGAGATCAGCCCAGCCGGGCCCAGACCTGCCGGACCCCTCGGACTGGTGAGCGAAATCAATGTTTCCTGTTTTATGTCACCCAGGCTCCGGGCTATTAGTTATGTGGCACAGTCCTGTCGACAGATAACTGATACAGATCATACTTACTTCACAGGCTTGTCTTGAAAAAGAAGATGATACCTACTCAGCCCTGAACACAGAGTTGGTAGCTGACAAGGAGAGGTGGCTCGAGATACGGAATTGTTACTGCCCTGGGATACTTGCGAGAGATGGGAACCTAGGTTTTGTCTCTAACCCTCGTATGTAGTCATCCATTGTATTCCCTGCCTTGGGGAAGGGATGTGGCCGAGCAGGAAGCAGAAATACCTTCTACCTCTCCTTGGCTTTTATCTCCAAGAGCCTAAAAACCCCTTGAGAGAGTTAGAGGATTTGTAACAAAAGGTTAAGAAAACGAATTTGACCAGAATTGAGCATTGAGGGAGGGACTTCCTCTGCCCTACTTTCCCCACTCCCCAACCCAGATAAACAAGGGGTTCTACTTGACTGGGAGGAGGAGAAGGGAGGGAGGAGGGAAGAGTGCTCAGTGGATGGAAGGCGAAGCGCTCAGGGACTAAATGGCTCTGGTGTGTCCAGGCAGCCAGAGCCCAGAGATGTAGAGGAAGGGGATCTCATAACAGATCAGACTGAAAAAGTTGTGTCTACTTTGCTGAAAATAGGAATAAACTTGAAGTCCAGAAAATGAAAATGATATTCCCTGCCATATCTTTAGTTTGTTGCCCTGAGACTCATACTCTCTAGGTGACAATGATGTAATGATTTTTGTAGACAGGGGACATAACTACGTTTGAGGTCCAAGTACCACCTCTACTGGTAAGAAAAGCGGAGTTTTTACAGTTAATGTAGATGACATTTTACATAATATCTATCCATAGATGATCTTGTCTCCAATAGATCATGTCCTAGGAATGAGAGTAGAGAGGTAGAGATTCAGGAAAGACCCTTACATGATGACCCTGGCTGCCCCAGACCCCTGGGGAAGACCATTCCACAGAAAGAAGTCCCACCCTGGCAGTCTTCAGGCTGTATCTGGCGAGGAAATGTATTTTCTTTGGCTTGCTCAGTGTTTATACACTTAAAATATGCTATCAAGCTTTAAAAATCAAGAAATATCTTTCTAAACACACACACACACACACACACACACACACACACACACACACACACAGGGAGAGAGAAATCCAGATTTCTGGCTTCTTTTGAAAAGAAGTAAAGGAAAACATTACATCGCTCATGGAGCATGAAACTGGAGCCAGGAGCAGTGGCTCCCCCTAGAGGCAGAGTGTGCGCCTCAGTGCGCCACAGTCCCTACCGTTCCCTATAGCCTCGCAGGTTAAAGGTGCTGGACCAACAGTCTGTTCTCGCATCCTTTAGAGTGGACGAACATTTCTCTGTACCCATGAGGTTTTTTAAAGTGGAAAAAGAAAAGCTCGACAGAGGAGGCTATGTATTTCTTGCCCACTACCTCATTTAATTTTCCTGACCAGGTTTTGAGCATTTGACATGCGCCTCTATATTTAATCCCTAAAATGATTCAGTGATGGGATGGGTGTGATTTCAAAAGTGAGATAACTTGAGCTAGGATCTATGAGTTTTCACAAGCACTTTTACATAGTACTATACACACATCTAGGGAGTAACACTTGAAGGACCACTGGTAAGCAATACTGCTTTTGTTTATGTGAAGTATTTTTAATTTTTCCCTAAATAGAAAATATTTGTTTTCCAAGGAGTCCTACATATTTGCTGGGGGAAAATGGTCTATCACTGGAACTTTAGTAAGATTCTGAAAAGCCCACAAAAATGTTATGGCAAATGGGGGGGGGGGAAGCCATTTGTAAAGAAGTACTATTTGTATCGAATATCATGAGAAAATAAGTGCATCATGACAATTTTGTACATCTTCTATGATTTGATTGTCAGTAATGAAGCCCACAGGAGAGTGATAAATGTGCAGAGGAAAAGTATCTATTTCACTTATATGGCAAATTATGCAGCTCAGAGCTTGATAGCACTTGGCAAAATACAAATGTATTTGAATGGAATTCAAATTGTTGCTCTTTGCCTAAGACACAGGTAATATCACCAGGGGTCCTGTCTTTGGATTTTTATAAGAGGTAAGAGTTTAAGTAATAGTAGCAGTATTACAAAATTACCTTTAAACACTGAAAACATTTTTACTTTGTTACAGGGTGTAATTTCCACTTTTCCCCTCTAATGGTTCATATACAGAAAATGATACACTAATGCAATTTTTCAAATTTAGTTACCTTTTTTTGTGTTCTAAAATTATACGTTCTCGTCATTTACCCTGTTTGTCAGTCTCCAGGATCCATTTATTTCCCTGTTCTTATGGTTCCATAATTTATCTTCTTGTCACAGAACTTTCATAAACTTTTTTTTTTAAGATACAAAATACTTGCAATAAACTCTGACAAAAATGCTTCCAGTTCAACTTTTGAAATCTTTCAATTATGTTTTGAGCGATTATCATACTTTCTAGTGTTGCTCTGCTGTGAAATCTCTCGCGGAGTGACATCTTACTAGGGTAGGGGAAAAATTACTTGAAAAGAGACTCACTTCAAACCATTTATAGTTCTTTGCCTCTTCACTTTTGAATCCATAGATTTATATTCATAATCATGCCACGTAGAAGAAGAGAAAAAAGGACTGATAAAATGAGAATTGTATCTGTGGTAGATGGAAAACACTATTCAGTCAAACTCCAATTATCTAAAAAAGGGTGTGGGATGGAAGGAAACTGTGTTTTTGTGAACCTTTGGGTACCAGAGGGAGACAGAGAGATGAGTCCATCGTTCAAGGGGCTCATTCAAACGAAACCAAATTAAACCAAGCCAAACCATAGTGGTCTCAAGTGATTAGAAGTGCTCAATATTAAATTTGGAGCAATGCGCCCATATCTCTGCTATCATGAGAAGATACTCTGTGAATACCTGTGTTAACTGGATTGTGGATTGTTATTGGATTGTTCAGCAAGCTTAACTTTGATGCTAAAGGTATGAAAGGAAAGAAGCCATTCAATGTGCCATACTGTGCCATTCAATGGATATATAAAGAGAGCCACATATGTAATTTAAAATTTTCTGGAAGCCACATTAAGCAAGTAAATAGTAACGAGTACCATTAATTTTGATAATATATTTTATTTAACCCCATAGAGCCCAAATGTTGTCATTATAGTAGGTAATCATTATAACAAATCATTAATGAGATTCTTTTCCATTTTTTTCTGTACTAAGTCTTGGAAATTCTGGGTCTATTTTATACTTCAAAAGTATCTTACTTGGGATTAGCCACATTTCAAGTGCTTGATAACTGTATGTGGCTCATAGCTACTGAGATGGGCAAAACTGTTCTAGACTGTCTCCCCATATGCAGGGGTCCTAAGAAGAGCTCCTACAGAACTTGACCTCTCTTACCATAGAACTTATCATCATTCTTGCCATGGTTTGATTGGTGGTGTCTCTCTCATTTGCTTACGATGGGTGGTACCTGGCTATAAACAGGTCCATTTTGTTCACTGTTGTAACACTAATTTTGGAAACAGTAGGGGCTCAAGAAAATTTATTGAAAAAATGAGTTAATAATTCAATGAATGGATGGATGTTTATATTTTGTGAAAAGAGAGACCTTTTTGAAGGAGAATTTGGTGCAGGAGACTCTATGAGTTCCCCACCAAGATCCCCTACTCGTGCAGCCCCCCACAGCTATTGCGAGTGGTGACGGCTCGCCACGCATGGATGCCCCCCTGCTGATTTGTCCTCAGTGGCTGGCAGGTGCCACCTTACCTGAAAAGTTACGACACCTCCCTGCCACCCACAACCAATGTCTGACTGATACTGGGATACAAAATCCATCCTCCTTGTCTCTAAAGAGGAGAAACCCACTGGGCGTTAAGTTCCAGAGCCCTCTGTCTGTGCTTCAGACCAAAGTTAGACTTTACCTGGGACCACATCCTTCCTCAGCATTGTCTTGTTTCCTTCACACCCTTACGGGGTTTACTGTGATCACTCAGTAAATCACCTATACCCAAACCCTTGCCTCAGGCTCTGCTTCTAGTGAACCTGACGTAAGGCACTATAATTTTCTTTTGTCATATTTTAACTCTTCTTCCTCCCATCCTTTGCCTTTAAAATTTAAATCCATTTGTTTCTTACAAAATCTTTCCCAAACACCTTTCCTTATTAACCCTCAAACTATCAATATGTACCTTTATAAGAACCACTTATCAGTATAGCCGAAGCCTTCAAAGGCATTTGGCTTTTTTATCTGGATATTTATTTTACTCCATGGACGCACTGTAAATTCTCTGAGTGTGCAGACAAGCCGTTGTGGTCAACAGCAAAACCCACAATGACACAATTCTACAATTCTCCCGAGTGATAAAAAGGGAGTGATAATTCTGTCATTCCTCCATGTGGCCTCGCTGTAACGTGAGTGTGACACGACGATGAAAATACATATTTCTCATCCTATCTGGCTGCCATTTCAGCTCTTCAGGAATAGAGAGACAGGTGGATTGCGGGGAAATCTTGGAAAGAGATTAAGCAGGGAGAACTACATTGGATTTGTTTACTGCTTGGCCAAAACACGAGAACAAAGAACAGCTTAGAAACCAAGTGGTACCTTGAATGTATTTGCCTTTTGTCAGGGTTACAGATTTTAAAAATGGGCATATCTGTTTGTACTCCCAAATGACCTTTCAGTGCCATTAACTAGGTTCCACGACCTTTACACCTGCTGCTCCTCCTTCTGGGAACCCTGTTCTCCCTAAGTATTTGCATGGCTGGCTCCCATTAATCACTCGGGTCACCACTCAATCTAAAATTGTTTCCTTCTCCTTGCGCTATTCTTGAACACACGACACACTGTGAATGTGTTATATGCTCAGCAGCCCTTAGCACGAGCTGATTACCTTATATACTTACCTACTGTCTCTACCACTAGTAAGCAATCTCCCCGAGGACTGGCACTTTCGTCTCTCTTTTTCGCTTCTCAATCCCCAGTGCCTAGAATAGGGCCTGGCACATTGTGGTTGCTTGGTAATTATTTGTTGAGTGGACAAATGACCCAGGTTACTTTGTGTAACTCCAAGTCTTTCCTGATTGGGAAGAGATGTCTCATGTTGCCTCTTGCAGGCACAGATGACATTGGCTACAAATCTCAATATGCAGCTTCCTAGGTGTTAAGGGCTGTCCCCTCAAAATTCGTATGTGGAAACCCTAACCTTCAATGGAATGGCCTTTGGGAGGTTATTAGGTCATAAGGGGGGAGCCCCCTGATGGGATTATTGCCATTTAGGAAGAGACATAGGAGAGATTTCTCCCTTCTCCCCACCTCTGTCTCTGTCTCTCTCTGCCATGTGAAGGAAACAAAAAGAGAACTCTCACTAGAACCCAACCACACGGGCACCTGTCTCGGAATTCCAGACTCCAGAAATTTCTGGAGTTTAAGCCCCCCACTCTGTGGTATTTAATCCACATGAATTAGACACTCGGCAAATGTAAACAGCTGCATCCTCATTGGCGTTCTTGGAAAGGTGCTTAAAAACAATCTGCTAAAACCTCAATCTAAGGACGTGACCAGTGACCTTGACTGCAGTGTTGGAACCTCTCCAGATAAGAGTCTGGTCACCAGGGGAGCCTGGGTGGCTCAGTGGGTTAAAGCCTCTGCCTTCGGCAAAGGTCATGATCTCAGGGTCCTGGGATCGGGCCCTGTATCGGGCTCTCTGCTCAGCAGGGAGCCTGCTTCCCCCTCTCTCTGCTTGCCTCTCTGCCTACTTGTCATTTCTCTCTCTGCCAAATAAACAAATAAATAAAATCTATTAAAAAAAAAGAATCTGGTCTCCAGTCACAGCCCAACTCCCCTTGCTTTCCAGCCTCAATCAGAGACATTGGCTATTCATTCTTTGCTGGGAATGGGAAGCTGAGATGAGCAACGCTTCTGCCCTGTAGACTGGTGAACACACAGCAGCTTGGCTTTCTTGGAAAAGATCTGGTTTACCTCTCATGGGGCAGTCTCGCATGGATTCTTTTGCCTTTTTCCCACTGAGCTTTGGAGTAACAAGACTACCTGTTAAAGGATCTATAAAAGACACAGATGCTTCCTGGAAGGTTGATGATTCATTCAACAAACATTTATGGCACGGCTGATCTTAGCCAGAAACTGTACTTGCACGGAAGTGATGATGGTGAAGAAACAGCAGAGAAACAAATGGCCGTGGTTTCCAGGCCGATGGCGCTCCCTCTCTAGCAGAGCACACTGGCTTCAGTTACATAGTCGTGTGAAGAAAAGTAAGATTGCCACTGTGATTAATGCTACAAAGGGGATTATGGGCAAGGGGAGCCCGGGCTCTGGAGGCCAGAAGAGGTTCCCTGAGACGTGAGATTGGAGCTATGGTCTTATGTAGGAGTAAAAGTCAACTGGGGGAAATTACAGGCTGGGCTCCAAGGGGTACTGGGTACAGGGGGACGGGGCGGGGAGCTGGGCCACTGTGGGAGCTGAGAGATGATGAGTGGGCCTGGAGGACGGGGAGTAAAGAAGAGTCTAGGGCATTCCAAAGAGGTAGGCTGTGGGAAGTCACTGGCATTTTTATTTTAAAGACGTTTACATCAAAGAAAGGAACCTCCAGGTTATAGAAGGCAAGGTTTTACTTTGCAAGAATGGTTTGCCAAGGCAATAAGCACAAGGTGAGCACACAGCCGATACTGGGGCAGCTCCCATCCTTCCTTCCACATTCATTTCTCTTTTATCATTTTGGGAAAAAAAAAACAAATAATAATATGATATGATGTAATGAGATCTCTAAATAGCAACCATTCCTGGATGCAACCGGATACATCTAATTCAGATGAGAACCATTAAGGAGAGATATCACTATCCCCACCTGACCGATGGGGACACTGAGGCCCAGGACGGCTGCGGAGCTGGCTAGTCCTGTGATGCCGGCCTCACAGCAGCTCAGGCTCCTCTGAGAGTCACAGCAGCAACGCGCTCAGTGGCCCCTGGCTGGACGGACCCCCAGCCACTCCCACAGACATTCGTCATTCCTTCCTTGTTCTTTCATTCCCTGTGATCCTAAAATTCTTTGTCTTCACCGCGAAGGTCCTGCCTGATGAGGCCCCTGTCTCCCGCCTGACTCATCTCCTGTTACTGTCCCCTCACTCACGCCCCCCTCACCCCCTTCCCCCTCACTCTCACCCCTCCCAGCAGCCTTTGCTCTTGCAGCTGTCTTGCCTAGAACACGCTGCCCTCCCTCTCACGTGACTCATTCCCTCACTTCCGTCTGCTCTGATGACCTAATGAAAACACTTGTATGTCCCCCCTCCCAACTCCCCTCCCTTTGTTCTCTATTTCTTTGCCTTGCATTATTTTTTTCTGCCATGGCACCAAGGAGTACCTAAAATTAGGGCATATATTCATGGCCTCCCTCTCTTCTAGGAGGTAAGATCCACAAGGGCAAAAACCTTGCTCATATCCCCACATGTAGCCCAATGGTTGACAAAGAACAGAGCTTCCGAATGGACTTGTCAAACGAATAAGTCAGAGAATGAATAAGGAAAGCTAACATGGCGGGGGGGGGGGGGGGACGGAAATGCATAAGATTTGGCCCCTGCAATGACCCTTCATCCTGGGCCAAACCACTGAGCCCGAATGCTTCCCGCATGCAAGGAAGACAGCTAAATGTCTGAAACCCAACCCAGGCCCTTCCTGCCTCTCAGATCCAGACTCAGAAATCGCTGGGCCCAATTTGAAAACATCGGTAACTCTCACTGAGTGAACATGAGCGCTGTTCATGCTTCTGAATTCGCTGCAGGCAAATAAATACATACCCCAGGCACAAAATAATTTAAGCAGAAGGCCCGAATAATCACATCTCTTCCCTACTACCTCCACGCCAGGGGACTTGGGGTGAGAGTGGGCTTGCGTCAAGCCCAGAGACCGCCTCTCCCGGGGCACAGGCAGCCATTTGGGGACGATGCCCCACGGAACAGTGGAAAGAATTCACAGAGTCCACATGCCAGGAAGTATTCACCGAGATGTCCATTTTGCACCCAAAGTTTCCAACACGCCGACGTTGCGGCTGACAAAGATGATTTGACGGCAGCAGGTGGTATTTATGGAGTGCCTACTGTCTACTCGAGACTTTGCCTTGATCCTCTCATTTTAGCTTCATGACATATCTGTGAGGTGTCTATTTCTACCTAATAGATGAGACCTGGAGTTTAGAGGTCCCATGACATATCCCCCCAATAATGGCCAAGTGCACGCACAGGTGTGTATGGCACCCTCCCCCTCTCCCCCGAGTTGGGCTTCTGGGTCCTCGTCTGAGAGTGTCCCTTCATGGGATGCTTTGGCATCCAGAGACCACAGACGGGTACATCGGACTAATCCCAGACGTAAATTTATAAGAGATGAGGATGGTAAACGTCCCGGTTCAGATGAGGCCAAGCATTCATCATGGACTCAAGTAATGTGTATGAACCTCTTGCTGCCTCCGGGGCCTTGTGTCAGGGGTCAAAGAGCTGATGTTGGCCAAGAACCAGTTAATCCGTCCTCTCCTGGACCGGTCGGTCATGGAATGCAGGCCTACTGGGGAGGCAGCCTTACACACACACACACACACACACACGAACACTAATCAATTTGTGATAAGTGGGGCTTCAGCATATTGAAATCATGTAAGAGAGGGGATTAACCTACTTGTAACACTGCTAGACCTTGTCCTTGTTCTCAAACACACCCGACGCCAACACGGATCACAATTTTCTGGGCATTATAGGGTACTTTCTGGGCACAGAGGAATGTTTCCTTTGCCTCTTAGGTATTCTAAACCTTTCTTTCGGACTTCTAAACAGTTATGTTTACCAAAAGACTTCTACTATCTGAGGATAGCAAATATATGCACAGCCCGGTCGGACACATGCCAGCAAACAGAAGAGACAGGCAACAACCAGGTAAATTTTAGATACATGAGTGGCTTATAAATAAACATTCGATACACTAAACAGAGATAAACTAACAATAAGTGGATTTAATATGGTTAGATACGCAAAGCTATTTCAGGGAGATAAACAGCAATGGGATAAAGGATAGCCAAGTATACGGGGGAGCAAATAAATTCCGGAAAGAAAGAAAAGGAAGAAAAGGAAGAAAATTCTCCTCCAGGAATCACTGATAATGTCAACAGCGTTCACTCTTACCACGGTCTCGGTAGAGGTTGAGTCCGCTAATCTGTTGTAAGCTATATTCTCTACAGATAGATATAATACCAGAGAGAACATTAAGACCACCTATTTCTATTTCCCTGACACCTGACTTCTGCAGGCTGCCTCACTGGCAAGGGGAGAAGCTGAGGGCTTATCGAATATGCAATCTCCCTGCGCGTGCTGGCTGACGTTCTCAGACGCTGCATAAATCACAAACTTGCAGACTATGGGCCTTGCAAAGTTGACTCGTGCATTCTGGCCCCTTGCCTTACCCCATTCCCAGGCCCCAAATTTATGAAGAGCCTGATATCTTGGAAGAAGACTTAAAAAAAAAAAAAAGACAAAGTCATTGTGAAGCCCATTCAGGTAGCCTCGGTAGGTGAGGACTTAAGTTATACCCCAAATGAATTTCCTGTTAGGATGACTTCTAATCTGAATGTCATTTCAAGGGCAACTGGAAAGAACAGGCAAATGACGGGGTAGAAGGCACTATGGTGGGTGTGGGGATGGCACAACTACACAGGACCCCACACTCCAAAGGGGCTCTGTGGTCACTGTCTTGAAGACATTTTTAATAATTTCATCCTTGAATTCGTGTTTTGTAAGGGGAAGCCTAGTGGGGCCGGGGGCAGCCGCTGGGGCCCAGAGCCTCAGCTCAGGAGTGGTTCTACCCTTCCCACCTCCCTGGGAAGGGGATCTCAGCTGCTCACGGCCTGCCTTTTGGTGACCGGGTCTCATCTGACTTCCTCCTCCCCGCGTTCCTCCTGTTACCGCTGCCACTCACAGCCTCGGGTGATGGCTGGGTCATGTTGGGGACGTGGGGGAAGGCCCACCTTCTGCCACTGCTCTCAGCTCCCTGTGGGAGCCTGGGTAGGGGTCAGGGGAGCCTCAGGGTCAGACTCATGCCAGGTGGTACCATTCCTCTCTGAGTCGGCAGTGCCAAGCTGTGATGGGGGGCGGCCCCCAGTCTGCCCCTGATCCAGGTAACAAGTTAATCGGGCGCAGAGGTTACCATCTCTTGGGGGTCATCTCTCCACCACGAGGGTAGAGTGATGGACTTCCCTGCCTCCAGCCTGGGACCTGCATTTTCACCTTGCTCTGGGTTCTGCCCATCGGGTTGTAAGCCTTGATGTAAGGAAATGAAAGGTAAATATTTACGGCTGTGAATTTCATCTACTCTTCCCTAAAACCATCTCTGGGGAGCTCACAGGGGCTACGCATGAATGCTCCAGCTTGCTTCCCTGCCGACGCATGCTAGGAATGTACTTTGCTGCCCCTCAAAGTTAGAGGCTGTCTCCCCACTTGCCTTCACATTCTGGGAGAAGCTTTACACGCTGATGCACGTTTTCTTTCTCTCTGTCACATCAATCGCCATGTTTCGAAGGGTTGCGGCTTTGTCAGAGTGGTGCCCAAATGAATGCGAGGGACAGGGACCAGGGCCCCTGGCATGAGGACGAAGTAAGCCCTTGTGATGTTAAGCCACAGAGATCTGGGAGTTAGTGTGATAGCAAAACTTAGTCTCTACTGATTGATAAAATCTCCATGTCGAATCGTTCTTCTCAGCACACTTTCTGGAAAATTGTAGATGCCTAATGCCTACTTATCGAACCACTGAACGACCTTCTCCTAGCCATGTCTAGGAGTCTCGGGGAGATAGAGTACGTAGATATATTCTCCCTTGCTCAGTGGATCCTGCTAGAAAAGTCCCTTCTATATCAAACTATCATCTTGATTTCTTAACTTCTTTGCTTGATCTCTTCCTTCTCTCTTCCCTCTTTCCCTCCTGTGGGTTCTCTTTTTCCTCCCACTTTCCTCTCTTCTGATTTCTCTTTCTTCTCCTTCTCAGAGAGAGCTTTTGGAAAACCACACGAATGTGGGCAGCTTCTAAAAGCGCAGCTCCCATCCACCTTCTACTTTCTGTGCCACGTCTTCCCTCCAACCGCACCGAATCTATTTAGCTGTCTTCTGGCATCTGACTCAGTATGCCCAAAATGGGACTCCGCATCATTCTTCCAGAACCATCAACATCCCCCCCCCTCCCCAGTCTCTGCCTCCACGCATGTATCCGTGGCACCAGCAGCCCTCCAGCTCTTTCTGTAGCTTTATTTTAGGTTTTGGATCTGCTTTTTAAATTTTTATTCTAGTTTTATCTGTCCCCAAACTTTCCTCGGCAGCGTTTTTTGGATTCACTGTGGCCTAAATTTCCATACCTTGCCCCCATGATTCCCGTACTCTCATGCCCCAACCGTCCTAACAGATGTTGACCTGCCTTCTTTGCCTACAACATCGGCTTTTTAGTACATTTTTCCCACTGTGTAACTAGATCTTTCTTATAGAATGATGATTCCCAACTAGCATGCCACCAAGTATTGATGAATGCCTAAAGTGGTTTTCTCTTTCTTTCTTTCTTTCTTTCTTTCTTTCTTTCTTTCTTTTTCTTTTTTGGCTGTCCTTATTTCACGGCATCACAACTTATCTAGGGATCATAGGACAGGAGCGGCTGCCTGAACTGCCTGGAGGGGCCTGGAAGTTAGCAGAGTTGAAGGTGCTTGTGAGTCATCATGAACTTGGGGGTGCCCCGATGAAGGGAGCCACGCTCTGAGCTCCAGCTAGCTGCGGTCACATGGAAACATAGGTCTGGCATGGCGCAATGCTCCAATTTTCCGAAAGAAGACACAAAGAGGGATGTTAGGTGAAAATACCAAAATGTGAAAACTATGTTGTTGTTTTTTTTTAATAGAGTGAGGCTACGACAGAATGCTTCCAGGGGGCGTCATGTGAGATCGCTGGGTGCAGTGAGATGAGATGAAATGGGAACCCAGGGCACACAGAGACCTAGGGAGCGATGATGTGTATGGGGTCACGTGAGGAAGAGCAGAGGGGAAGCATAACCACAGAGAACACTGAGCGTCACAAGGTAGACGGGGAACAAATTTCCCCGGCCTCGAGTTTCTGCTTCTACCGTCATTAGGAAAGCGACAGCAACAAGAGCCACATCAGCAACCAGAGAGCTAGTCGTTTAAAAGAGGAGACACCAATATAATGCCATTATGAGTCTGACAATAAAGGAAAAGAAGAAGTGAAAGGTTAGGTACGATTTTGCAGGGTATTCAGGTGGACTGCGTGCAGGGTGGGGACCAGGAGGAGAGGTCTCTGGACAGGTGATCCAGCTACATCAGGTGAATCATCAGCACCTGGCGGGGGATGGCCAAAGGCCTGCTGAACGTCACGTCCAATGCAAAAGAGGTGAGGTCCTGTGGGAGGGAGGGGTGGATCGAAGGCTTCTTCAGCGAGATTGGTAATGGACAGAAAAGGCGAGGGTGCTCGAGAAGGAAGTGTGTGTGCACAGAAAAAAAATACAGAAAGACAGATGGACTGTATGTAATTGACACAGACAGATTCCCCATGAAATTCTGAGTTGATAAGAGGCGAGCACATCCCTTGGGCTGCCGCTCTCCTACGAGCTTTAACTCGCTCATTCACTCCTCCGGAAACTTGAGAGGCAGTATTATATTTATTCCCATTTTAAGATGAGCTATGGCAGTGCACGGAAATATTTTACTTATTTTCTACTTATTTATTAAGAAGAGAGACTTAAGAATGTCGGAAAGGAGAGTGGAGAGGTCCTGAAAAGAGAGGGTAAGAATTCAGAGGTCCATCTGAAGCCCCTCCAGGTAGAGAGAGGTAATGCCGAATTCCAACTAAATGGCATGAGTCCGAGGGGGAAGGGTGTCAAAAGGGAGGGTTGTATTTTGTTCAGAAACTACAGGAAAGGAGAAAGAAATCAATGGTATGAAATTATTGGCAAGCAGGGAAGTTGAAGGAAGAGACCTAACAGCCTCTTTGCTTTTGTTTCTTAAATAAATCACATTGGACGTGGGGATCTGTTACTCTTAGGGATTTGACACAGACTTTTGGTTGTGGGAGAACTTAAATTAATCATAAGACAGGTCTTGGATATAGAGGAGGGATTAATCATCTAGAAATAAACCAAGGATGGATTATTTCATATCTTTGGGTTCTACTCAAATATGCATCCAACTCCACCAGACTCTTGGAGCCATATGGAACCCTTTCTGGTGCACCTGGTAACAAAGCCTTCCCAAAAGGGATGCTCTGTGAAGTCATAGCTCCGGTCTTGATGCTCTGAGATAATTCTCAGAACTTGTCAGTGTCTGTATTGCCCTTTGCTTTGCGGCGAACACTCGCCCTCCTCCAGACTGTGTGCAAACACCTAGTGCTCCCCCTCAGGGCATTTTTAAGAGTGGTGGAATGTAGACTAAGAATTCAGCCCTTTCATTGAAACAAGAAAATCCCTCCCCGTGCCTTATTTACGTTGTCCGGAGCATGGCAGGAAGCATGGAGGAAAACAAGTCTCTTTCTCTCCTCACGAACATGGCTGCAGTCCCGAGTCTAGGCACTCGAAGACTGTAATTCCAGGAGGCCTCTTTGCTTTTTGCTGGATTTTTCTAATGTCCTGGCTATTTGAATGAGTGATCATAAATATGAGTTAGGATATTTTTAAAAATTCGGATTTGGGGGGCACCCGGGTGGCTCAGTTGGTAAAGCGGCCAACTCTTGATTTCAGCTCAGGTCATGATCTCAGGGTTTTGAGATCGAGCCCCGAGTTGAGCTCTGCACGGGGCATGGAGTCTGCTTGAGATTCTCTTTCTCTCTCTTTCTCCCTCTGTCCCACCCTACACACGCTTTCTCTCTCTCTCAAAAAAAAAAAAAAAAAATTCAGATTTTCAGGCCCCTCTGTCAGAATTTCTTTTCTTTTTTTTTTTAATTTTTAAATTAACATATAATGTATTATTTACCCCAGGGTACAGGTCTGTGAATCATCAGGCTTACACATTTCTGTCAGAATTTCTGATTAAGTCTGAGCCCAGGTCTAGAAATCAGCATTTTAATCAAATTCCCTGGTTGGACCTTAAACTGTCTTCCTAACAGCACTCTTCCACAAGTCCTGAAGAATAAGAAATTTTATCCCGAATCGTCCTGGCCAGAGATGAAGGGCCTGGCTTGGAGAAATTAACATTTCCAAAAGCCACACTTTCCTTAACTGAAGGACCTTAGAGACTGGGGGGGGGGGGGGGGGCGGGTCAGAAGGAGAGAGGACTTTCTGAAAGGGAATTGCCTCTTCTGAAGTTAAAAGAATTCAAATCAACAAATACAAGGCAGAGCTCCCTACACACCAGAGAAGGAGAGAATGTGGTCCCTGATCCGGGATCTTTTGGGAGGATATGTGTGGCCCACACAAGGAGTGTGAGCACACGCACACACACGAATGTACGAGCGCACACACACACACACACACACACACAATAATGACAGCTGTTTGCCCTTGCGTTTCAGAACTCTGGCTCATCCTTCTAGATCTGTCACATGACCGATTCCAGTTTGGGTTCGGAAAATGTGGTCAAGCAAAGTAGGCTACCAGGGAAACTGAGGCAGAGGCACAAACCAAGTCTGCAAAAGGGAGAAACCTTCCGACTATGCAACATTCATATCAGCTGGCATGGGCGATGCTGTAATAAATATGACCTGCAGGTGTTATCCTTGGGAATCTCCACAATAACCCTACAGGTAGATCCGTACACCTATGGCTATAACCCGCGGCTGTATCCATTTTATAGATAAGGAACCCGAGGCACCAAGTGATCAAAGTATCCTCCTCGCAAGCAGGCAGAGGAGAAGGAACCGAACCCATCAGCCCTCCCACATGTATGTGCATCGGGACGATATGCTCCTGGAGATGAGCTTCCTGGGACTGGGTCCTCGGGTCTGAGAGCCATCTGGGCAGATGGAAACCACCCCAGGGTCTAGAGCGTGGCTCTCACGGCAGGCACTGGGGACACCGTGGTGAGCAGGGACAATAAGGCAGAAGCAAGGGGCAAGCCACAGGGAGACAACTGCTCCTATGACCTACTACAAAGTCTGAGGAGGGCAGGTGGGATAAGCGTCAATGGATGGTAAGCGGGTGATCAGAGGAGATGCGAACCAACCTTTGGCCTTCTGGAGACATTGGACTTTTGCTATAGGTACTATGGTACCTTCAAAGCCATGGTTCACAACAGGGGGAGATTTTGTCCCTTGGGGGACGTTGGGCACTATCGGGAGATGTGTTTGGTTGTGAAAACATGGGGAGGTGGGTGCTACCAGCCCCCAGTGGGTGGAGGCCAGAGCGCCGCTGGTAAACAGCCCAGTGCCCCGGCCAGCCTCCCGCGACCCCCAGCCGAGAATGACCCAGTCCCCAATCTCAACAGTGCCAAGGTGGAGAAAGTTCAAAGCTAGTTAATGAAGTACAGCCTGAAGCTCTTCTACCAGATCCTCCTAGAGGGACTCTACTTGGAATAGTTCATCTCACACTGCAGAAATCTTTAACCAAATGTGACTTTGTCCTTTGGCATTAGGATACTATTATTCTGCTGGTGCCAATAATTAACCTTTGTTTAATAGAAACCCTTCCCTGGAAAAGAGCCAGAGCTTTTTCCTCCTGAAAGACACCTCTGCCGGGAAGGGTGGGATGCCTCTTCTTCCTAAACAGGCCTGGAAATGCTGACAGGGCCAAGCAGCCGTGATTGCTCTGATGCTTTGCATATTTATGTTTGAGGCCTTCGTATGAACTGTTACTTTAAAAAAGAAGGATCAGTTCATCTTTAAAAAGGAGGTGATTGATCGCTGCCAGTCAGGCATTCCTTCATTCTTGGCTTCCTCTTAGCCTCCGTAATAAGTTCTTCACGAACACCAGCCTGCTATTAAAGAATGGTATTCATCATAAGCCAAGCAGAGAAGAGGCAGAATTTGATGGGCACAATACCATCTTTCAATCCACAGTGTCCTTTTTGTTCAACTCGATCTGCTGTGTCGTTAATATTTGAGAAAAAACACAGAAAGGCTTTGGTAAATACTAATCAGAAATGTACAGCCCCTTTCCCAACTCAATTACCCATTACTGGGCACTCCAGGTGATACCATCCTGCTAAACCTTCTATTTGCTTAAAATGCAAGTGAAAAGTACTTTCTGAGGATCAAATGTAGTGCACTCAGCAGCCTAAGTAGTCAGCAACAGCGGGGAAACTCTCATCCTCCTCCTTGTTTTATTTCGGTGTTCTTCCAGGTCTTCTGGTATCTGAGTGAGAGTCCAGCCCCCTGGTTCGACTGCTTTCCTGATGGGTTCTAACTTTTGCAGATGCACTCAGATGACTTGAGACATGCAGAATTAATAGCAAGTGTGCCCAATGGTCAACATACCCAACGGCCCGCAGATCATGGCACCCCTGTAGGGTGCAATCTCTTTGAGCTCAGAAGTCCATTTCCTTCCACTTCAGATCTCATCAGACCATGCAAATTGCCATCAACCTTTCCACACTGGCTGAAGCAGGTCTAAGTCATGATCTCCCTTATTATCAGTGAAGTCATTAAAAGTCCATCAGATCAATTGGGCTCTGACATAACATTAAAAATGTTCTTGGGTGAAATCTATTTCTCTACTCCTATAACTGGTGTAAGTTCAAAGAGGTTCATAATGAAATCTTGTCCCATCTGTGTCAGCTCCTCAAGTTAACAATGAATATTAAAATCTAGGTGGCAAGAGCTGGATTCATCATGGAACATCAAAATCTGAACCCAAAAGGCCATGCTACCAAGAGCCGCTAGCTTCATATAAACAGCAAATATTCAATCTGACTTGAAGAGGTGAGGGGCAAGTCTTCATCACCCGCTTCGTGGAGGCCGGGTCAGTCTGTCTAAGAGCCTGAAATTATGGGCCACGGAATGAAGAAGCGAGATGATTTTTAACGATGTTATTAGGTGTGCTGGTGACTTCAGTTATTCTCTACTCAAAGTCAGGCTGAATCTCTGCTTTTCTGAGAAACTGGGCAACATCTTTTCCCTGCAACAATTTCTTCTTGGCTTCTGTGTGACATTATGTCTTTCCACAATAAAAGCAGTCAATGCATGGATATGCAGCAAGCATTTGGCATATTTTAATTTTGTGAAAGAATCATCCATGAACTCTTCTTTAAACACACAATTAGAAGTTGGGTTTTTTTGTCTTTTTTTTTCCTGAGAACATCCCAGTGGCTGGGCTATCTCCTAAGCATTTGAAAAAGAAAGAGGTAGAACCCAAGGACACCCCATTTTGCTCAGATACAGGCAAATCAAACCAATGAAAGAATTATGTTTTTTAATAAACTCGGGAGGTAGAAATCTCGCATAAGTGCTTCTCGTTGGGCGACTTCCTACTCTTACGTGTGGGAAGTTGGACCTTCTATACCAGAGCTTCTGACCTTCTTTTGTACTTGACCCACCGTAAAAAACACATTTGATATGATGAGCTAGTACACATTTATATGTATAAAGAAATAAATATTTAAAAACTATTACTTCCCTTGGTACCTGCAAGGTAATCAGCCATACGCCATTCTATTCCGTTTTTTTTTTTTTTAATGCTAGACATAACCCACAAACTTGATTGCCTAATGGGTCTTCCATAATCTGAAAAACAGTGCTCTATCCCAAAATACATGAGCTACTCCACTCAAAACCCAGGAAGTATTCTTCATTTCAGCATACTTACTTTTTCTACAGATTGATTAGGGGTGTCTCTTATGAAGAATCTGGGTTATACCAGGAATTAGAATTCCTAGTGTAGACCCCAAAACATGTTTCAGTTACAGAAGTCATGGATATCCTCCAAGTTTTTATTTTTATTTTTTAAGATTTTTATTTATTTCTTTGACAGAGAGAGACAACGAGAGAGGGAACGCAAGCCAGGGAAGTGGGAGAGGGAGAAGCAGGCTTCCCACTGTGCAGGGAGCCCGACGCGGGGCTCGATCTCAAGACCCTGGGACCAAGACCTGAGCCCAAGGGAGATGCTTAATGACTGAGCCACCCAGGCGCCCCATCCTCCAAGTTTTATAAAGGTTGTTTCTACCGTCTATAAATTGTACTCTTCACCGTGCATGTTTTTTGTTTTTGTTTCTGTTTGTTTTTAAGCCCCACTGGGCTTAACTTGGAGCTTAAACTCATGACCCCAAGGTCAAGACCTGAGCTTAGATCCAGAGTTGGACACTCAACCAACTGAGCCACCCAGGTGCACCATGCATGGTTTATTACAGGGTTTGGGTTTTTTTTTTTTTTTCTCCTTTCCTTCCTGCCTCTCTTCTTTCTTTTTCTTTTCTAGCTGAAGCTGGGTCTACATGATGAAAAGTGGAAGAGTTAATTGTCTGAATGCTTCCAAATACACAGATGCTTTGGCATCACACATGGCATTCCCACCCCTGCCTTGGGCTGCCTCTCGTGCAGATGTTTCGGTATGTGCAGAGAAGAGTCTCAGGTAGGGGGATTCTGACAGTTTCTCCTGACCTAAAGCTGCACACATATTGTACATCATCTGTCAAATACAGGAAATCAGTTACCATCAAAATGCAATTTTATTTTAAATTTTTTTTCTAAAGATTTTATTTACTTATTTGAGAGAGAGAGAGAGAGAGCATGAGTAGGGGTAAGGGAGGAGGGACAGGAAGACTCTCTGCTGAGAGGGGAGCCCACTATGGGGCTTGATCTGAGCACCCCAAAATCATGACCTGAGCTGAAGGCAGACACTTAACTGACTGAGCCACCCAGGTGCCCCAAAATGCAATTTTAAAGGGAAATGCCTCATCGCCTAGAAAGTTATATCCTGGAAACTTGCTCTAACACCATTAGATATTCAGTAGAATTTAGGATAAAGTAGGTTCATCTTGGAAACCAGCCAGAATACTTTATTGAGTACTGCAAGCATAGGCCTTCATGGGGACATTCCAACAATGAGGGCAACTTTCTAATGAGGTACCCAAAGAGGTTATTTTAAAACTGAAAAAAAAATGTAATCATTTCAAAATAGTAATCAATATTCACATATCTGGTTCATACATTTGACTTTAACAACTTTTTTTTTCATATAAAATGAGATGCTTGAACCTCACTGTGGATGTGACCGCTACAGGAAACTCAGTGGGAAAACTATTTGAAACTCCATGTTGCCAAAACAAATTGATGATGAATTTTTCAGCTCAATTCTTGTATTGAATTACAAAGTGTATTAGCAAAAGCAACTCAAGAGGTGATTACAATCTGATTCAAGAGAAGAGTATAAAAAAGAGGAAGTCAATTGCACCTTGCTATCAAACCTCTTGGGGGAAGTTATGGTCTCTACAAATTCTCAGAAAGTTTTAAAGTTAAGAATTGATAGAGGGTTGGGTTAAATGAGAGATGCCTTAATTGTATTCTCTGAACATCAAGAATACAGATATTTTAAAATGCAGAACATCTTCCTGATTTCTACCAAGAAGAGTGATGGGATATTAAAAGTCCATAAGATTATTGGCTCTCCCCAAGATTTGCAAAGCAATAAGGAATAAATTGATGTAAGTGATAAGAAAAATCACCCCCCTCCTTTTTCATTATTAATGACCAAATATTATTAAATCAATAATTTTGGTGATGATCTGAACAGGTTATTAAATATCATAAATTATTAACCTTAGAAGTTGATCAGAGCTATGAAAATAACTCAAGTTAATAGGAATCTTTGGATTTCTAATGAAATATCCAGTCACTGACAAAACATCTCTGTTAGGATTTTTGGAACATGAAAAAGCAGAGACCACAGATGTCCTTAAGGAAGAGAACAACATTCCTTGCTGGATTACAGGAAATTAAAAAACCAGATATCCCTGATCAAAATAATGGGCGATTAAAGAGACTCAATAAAAGGTGCCAATGGCTACAGGGAATTCATTTCTCCCCAGTCCTGCCCCTGCTCCCCGCCCCCTTCAATTACTATTGCACCAATTGTTTCAGAAACCTCACAAAATTGGGAAACCAGCCATGGATTTGTCAATGCTGGGTGTGCCTCCAGCACCGGGGGGGTTGGGCATAAAGCAATTAGTCGGTGGCTCTTGGCCAGCAGCACTATCTGTTCCAATTACTTTGCCTTAAGCAAGGTGTATGTGGAAGAGTATTCTGTCCAGAGGTTATACAATAAAAGGCAGTGGAATGTGATTTAATTTAGCAGGGACAAGGAAATCGGAGACAAGGATTGGGGGGTGGGGTCCAGAGCAGGCAAAGAAGGTTTGATGGCTTTGACCCTTTGTGAAATCTTAGTTACCATCCCTGGAAACATTGACACAAACAAGCCACGGATCCCAGCTGTCATTGAAACTGAAGGCAAACAGATGCCCCATTGCTCTCTCTTTGCATACCTTCTCCGCTGCAGGCTTCCTGCTAAAACAGGATCGTGCCAAAAAGCATTATCCTGTGGTAGAATTTCCCAGTATTAAAGTGACTCCATTACTGAAGCCTTTTATGACATGTACTTTTTTTTTTTTTTAACCATTTAATGCAAGGTGAGCCCTGCATACTAATGGGAAAGGAAGCCACAGCCAGCAAGGGATTTAGACTTTTTTTTGCAAAACCAGACAGGTGGGTCAGGACCGGGGCAGTAACCTGGAAAACAGGAATGCAGAAGAGCTTCCTTCTTTAGAAATTAGAGGGAGAGGAGTTAAGAGGTCTGACCCTGGGATCGGAGGCCAAATCAGGGCTCTATCTTTTCCTATCTGTGAGATCTCGAGCAATTTACCTAGTATCACTGAGTGTCCGGGTTTAATAACGTATACTTTCCAATGGCAGTTGTAGGCTGGATTTTAACTACCAGCCCTCAGCAGCTCCTTAGCCCTGAGCCAGGCACCGAGTGTTCACTCACTCAGCACGTACTGAGTGAATTCCTTCTATGTCTCCTTCCCTGTTCTCAGGATCCTTCCAGATCAGTCACGGGAAATGACAAGAAATAAGCAAAAAACTACTCATGATGCTTTCAGGTCAAAATAACTACCATGAAAAAAATAAAACAGGAAGTGTGATAGCAAGTGACCAGAAGAGGGACAGTTTTTATTTCAGATGCCAAAAATTAGGGAAAGCTTCCTGTTGGAGGTCAAGTCTCAGCTGGAACTTGGGGAGCACATAGCTATTAGAACAGGAACTGGGGTCAAGACTATTCTACGATGAGGGAACTGCAAAAGTGAAGGGTCTTCATCAATGTGGAGGACGATGATAGCAATGATCATGATTTTATTACTAATTTGGGAGTTGGGACATTCACGACCAACCCCCATAAAAACTTGTCTTTGGAGGGAGACAGCTGGCATCAGGCACACCTTGCCCCCACACAAAGCCTTACATGCTGTCTCTCAGCACCCCCTTCCCTGGCTGGGGCTCAGTCAAAAGGCTTCAATTCATTGCTTCTCAGACTCATTGGGAAGGGGGTCGCCATCTATTTACCCCCAAGACTAGAATTATTTGTATGACCAAGAGATGGCATTGGAGGTGGTCCAAGCACCGAGGCAAAGACTCATTGGTAGTTAAATCATGCTAAGACATAACAGTAAGTAAATATGCCCAGAGAGGGAATTTTAGCCATCCAAGGACACAGAAAAACCACAGCTCTGGCCTCAAAACTGCATTCCTCATATATCTAACCCATGTTCTTATGCTATAGGATAAACGAAATAAATCAAGAGCCTCTTGGGATAGATCAGAAATAAGTCTGCAATAAATTCTGTTAAGCTTACTTGTCAGTGCTTTGCCTGGAAACCTCACTTCTTTTTGGAAATTAAAAAATATTATTGAATGATGTGGCAATGTGGCAGGAAACGAGAAGGAAATTCTCCCTGGATTTTCCACCTAATTCTGAGGAGGTTAAATAATTGGAGACAATTCAGGTTTGTGGAGATTCGTCACATGTTGGGATTCAAATGGGATAAAAAGAACTTTCTTTTCTACATGCTACACACTTACAGTTTTACTAACTTATAAATGGATAGGCAGCCGCTTGCCTCAGTCTTCTTTGGTTGTTGAATTACTAATTGCTAGCAAGTACACAAAGTAAAGCACTAAATAAATATTAATTGAAGGAACCAAGAAGGAACAGTTACATATGGTAACTGTATTTTTTTAGTGTTTTCTATGTGCTAAATGTTTTATACAGATTATCTAATTTACTATCTAAGATGGAGGTTTTCCTGTATTTTGCAGATCAATGAGCTGAGCCTGAGCCATTGTCAACAGTCAACCAATATTTATTAAGTGTACATAGCTAGTAAGTAGCTATTTAGATCTGACTTAAAATTCCACTCTCTTAACCACAATGTTCCCCTGGTTCTGAACAGGGGATGCTGGAAGCCGAGCTTACCAGTATCTACATCTGACTCATCTAAGGGGTGCCTGGGTGGCTCAGTCAGTTAAGCATCTGCCTTCAGTTCAGGTCATGATCCCGGGCTCCTAGGATTGAACCCCGCGTCCCCGTGTCAGGCTCCCCGCTCAGTGGGGAGTCTGCTTCTCCCTCTGCCCCTTGCCCTGCTTGTGCTCTCTCTCTCAAATAAATAAAGTCTAAAAAAATTAAAAAAGTAAATCTGACTTAGCTTCCGACCATTTCCAAGGAACATCGCGTCAGGCAAACACGGGAAAGAGAAGGATGCTTACTGTATACACTCCCATCATCAGCTGTATCATATTTCTGCACAGCTATGCCCCTGCTTCTAAAGAGCTACACTATTCATGGTCTGGCCTATGTTTTTCATTAAAACCTAACAAGCATTTTCATTACGACATACAGGCTAAGCTTTAGAGCAATGATTTTCCATCTGGTAGCCAGACAGGAGGACCCATTTTAAGCAACTAACTGGACACACTGCATGGATCCCTTGGGCCACACTCAATCTGGAAATAGGACAAGTATAATCTGGGGATCTTGAGGCAGCCTTTCTAGGTTGAGAGAGAAAGGCCAAGGGAGACAGGGGTCTCCCTCCTGCTCTCTGCTGGCTCAGGAAATCAGAGTTGCACTAAACACTCAGGGGGGTGTCATAGCGGGCCTTGGTTTGGGCACCTCCGACTTCTTCATTGACAGACTGGGCAGTAGTACCCCCTTCTTTTCTTCGGGAAAATAATGGGACCAGCCTTGGGAATAAAACATAGCAAGAGAATTATTACTGGCCCCAGATGGTCATCAGAGTGTGTTTAAATCAATGGTTCTCGATTGGGGCGATTTTGCCTCCTAGGGGGATATTTGGGCATGTCTGGAAACGTTTTTGATGGACTAAGGTGGGGCTAGCATCTCGTGTGTTGGGGCTGGGAATAGGACTGCATACCCACCGCCCACAACAGACAAGCACATGGCCCCAAACGTCCGTGTCCCAGCGGGAAAAACCCACTGTCTGTGGCGCGGGCGATAACGATAATGATGACGACAATGATGCTCTTGATCATGGTGATGCCAGCAGTTAGAGCTCCTGTCTGCTGAGTGATCCTCTCAGGCCTGCCTCTCTCCCAATTAGTTGTCCTAGGCCATCATCCAGGCTCACATGAACTCCCCAATTACCTTTCTTTTCCAGGGTGGAGAAAATCCAGACTCGGAGCTGCCAAGTAACTCACCCAAGGTCACAGGCCAAGGACACGGCAAAGTGAGGATTCAAACCCAGCGCTCCCTGATCCCAGGACTCCTAAGCACTAGACAGTGGGGCCCGGTTTTGCTCCTGCGGATGGGTGTGGCTGGGCCCCTCTGGTCCTAAACACCTTCTCCAGGCTCGTCAGGGAATGAAGACTTCAAACCCAGGCCTTGGAGAGCAAGCCAGTGTTCACTCGGAGGAAATTGGTTGTTTTGCCTCTTAACCATCCACTAAAATTCTGGAAGTAGCTTCTGCTCTCGGTTCGGGCTTCCCACTCAGAGCCCATGCAATTTTGGGGAAGCCGGCTAACCCTGCCTCAGCCCCAGGGATGGCCTGTCCTAGACTCGCCCTCTCGGAGCATCTCATTTCTCCCGGCGTATGGTGGGTGGAGCCCAATACCAGCAGCGCCAGAGCCCATGAGACAGCGACTGGGACTGCTGAGGGAGAGGCCCGCTCCTGGAGTCTGGACTTCTTCCTGAGAGGACACAAAGCTGAGTCTGCTGGAGGCCAGCTGGTCACCATGAGGGAAGAGACTACTTCAGGATGGAGCCAACGCCAGAGAAGTGGACCAGAAAAATAGAGAGAGAAACCTGTTGGGTGGGCGGGTCAGGGGACCGCCGACGAGACAACAAAATGGCGGTTGGTCCTCCATCTTGTCTTCTCCGCCCCAGGACTTTCCTGAGTCCCTCCGCCATCTTACTTCAGGGAAACCGGCCGGACTTGTTGCCACGTCACTCCGGGAGAAACAGCTAATCCTGTACCATATAAGGCCATGTATAGGCACCCTCCCTCATGCCCATAAAAACCTGCTTGTACCCTCCTTGGGCGCGACTTCCGGGCCTCACTCCCTTGCGAGCTGCGGAGCTTCGCCCGAGAGCGCTTCCATTAAAGCTCTCCTAGATTCCACTCGCCTGGCTGCTCTTTTCCACCACCGATTCAAACCTGACAAAACCAAGCCTCTGTGATACAATTTGAGGTCTTAAAATAGCCATATGGGAAGCCAGCTCGTCTCGGACTTTTGATTTACAAGAACCAGTCAATGCCTAATTGTTTCAGCCATTTTGGGGCTGCATTTCCTGCCTCCCGCCCCTGGAAGAGGCCCGACTGATATCCTGCCCTTGGAGGTAATAACACAAATGACTTAAGAAAGAAAAGATATCTGCAAATTCCTTTGCATTCTCTACGAGAGAGTTCATAAGGCAACATGTAAATCTGGGGGAAATTCCGGAAGGCAGAATTTTCTATCTAACAAAGGGATAGCTCACAAAAGAGCCACTGGCTCTTCGTAACACGAGACAAGGCTGGCAGCCCTGAATTCTGGAAGTCACGTACAGAGAGCTATGGGTTTCATCTAGCGTCTCAAGAGTCGGGGGGTTCTGGGAAAGCGGGAGCATTTTTGACGCTCAATCTAATGGCATCCATGACAAAGATGTTCATGTCAGACTCTCGGCTGACTCGAGTGAGAAGTGAGCCAGGGGATCCCAGGCGGGGGCAGAGCACTGTGGGAAGAAAGACCCGTGAACTGACTCTCAGGGCAATTTAGACATTGCCCTGGGAGTCACTTCAAGGGATAAAACAGTCTAAGCGGCACCGAGCCTGGTACCCGGATGTTAGACTTCCACGCCCAGGCAGAGTCGAGCGGGTGTAGTGCGAGGACTATCGCTAGGCAATGTGTGGTTCGCGTCCCAGACGTGGCAAGCGAGATGATTTTAGGGGGTCCTTGAGCAAATATTGTAAAAAAATCATGGAACAGTTATGAGATGGTTTTTTAATGAGAATGGAAATTTAAAAAAAAACCTAGTATATGAAACGTGGGATTTAGTAACTTTCATTACTTAGCACTGGGGTCAGGAGATGTTTCCTGTCAAGGATGAGGTAGTAAGTATTCTGAGACTGGTGGGTTAGGCAGTGTGTACTAAACTACCCAACGAGACAATACAGTAATGAAGGGGCGTGGCCGTGTCCCAATAAAACGTATTTGTAAGAACAAGTAGAGAGCCGAATTTGGTTGGGGGACTAGTTTGTCAATCCTCGGCTTCATATAAAACTAAGGTAAAAAGGAAAATAGTTTAAAAAAAACTTAAATATAATACTAGTGGTACACAGACATGGCAAAAATATGAAGCTGAAAATATATTTATTCGTATTCAGCTCGCTATGCAAAAGTTTGCCAGGTGTTGGTCAAGCCCTATTCAGACGTGAAGTATTTTCTTGCCAGTACAATGTCCAAAATGGGCACAATGTAAGATACTCTATCGTCAGTTTCACTGCCCCAGGATGTCATTTTGACCGTTTAGATCCTTTTCCCACTCTGTTCTCATGCAGTATTTTAGTTTATCCAGAGCTCAAAAATATATTTTTAAAAGATTTTATTTATTTGATAGAGATCCCAAGCAGGCAGAGAGAGAGAGAGGGAAGCAGGCTCCCCGCCCAGCAGAGAGCCCGATGTGGGGCTTGATCCCAGGACCCTGACATCATGACCTGAGCCAAAGGCAGAGGCTTTAACCCACTGAGCCACCCAGGCGCCCTGGGCTTAAAAATATTAAAAAAAAAATACAGCAATCTACAAGTTATAAGTGGGAGAGAAATGTTTCCATGAAGTGTTTCAGAACCAACTAATGACATAGCATGTGACAGCCTCATACAAGGGAATAGAATTTCCTTTCTCCCATGGCTAACATTTATCCCCGAGGTAATACCTTGTTTGTTAGGTTGTCTTGAGGGGAAAAATAGACTAGCAACCAGCACACTTTCTTCCTCAAAGAGATCAGGATCAACAACAAACACAAGACTCCGGTTGGCCAATGAAAGGCCTTCTGGTAACAGGGGGCTGTGGGAGAGAGTACATCCTGCCTTTGAATTCTGGTGGAAGTTTCAGGGGACGCTTGGCTCAGTTTACATATCAACAAAATGGATGCAACACTATGGAATGGTAACTAGGTTGGCTTCCAGTGCTCCTAAGGTCTCTCTGCGTAGAATTAGAATTGACGTCAGGAGGCCCTCCCTTGGTGAGCCCACAGACACACTGTTTTTCAGTCTCTGAACCTCTGAACTACACTCTAGCAGGGTACTTTATCCACATTAGGTGGAAATGGTGTGTTTATATCAACAGTGTCTCACTTCCTCCTGGAAATGTGTGTGTGTGTGTGTGTGTGTGTGTGTGTTTTCCAAAATCCAACTTAAGGGCATGGATGGGTCTTCCAATGAATGCGATTGCTTTGCACCTCAACTGTAATTGTATTGCAAAATTTAATAAGGAATAGCCAGAATATAAATGGGTGATTTAAGTAGCAGGCAAATTTAAGACATGATTTAAACCACCGTGGAGCAAAGCAACTGGGATCCACAGCTTTGCTCTCAGTCTGACAGGCGCTCCACATCAGGTGAAAGACGGGAAGGGCATCTAAACTTGGGAGAAATGCCTGGTGACCACAGGATTCCTTCCCGGGGACCGTGTCCTGCAGATCTCAGCATATCTGCCCTGGCCAGTGTTGCTGTGATAGGAATACCACCCCCCACCCCAATACTGCTACTCTTCCTCTAAAATAAACTCACTTCTTCCATAAATGTATCTGAACAGTAGATTTTATATAAGAAATGACAGTGACCACGATCGAGGGGTCAGAACTGCCAAATTGCTGGTTTGATTTGGCCCTCATTTATATGAATATTACACGCTGAATACATTCCAACTGGATGGTTAAAAAGTTTATCTCTGTGCTATTTAGAGTGCCACTGTGTACTATTGGGGATTCACGTATCTTCCGAAAAACTCCAAGGGACCCTAAAAATTCATACGTGTGACCATTTTACTTGATGCGGTAAACAACGTATTTGAATTAAATAGTAAATGGTATCAAGTGTGTACGTGTGTTTTGTTATAAGGAAACATGACGTGTTTAAAACAAACCAGCACTGGGCGCCTGGGTGGCTCAGGTCATGATCCCAGAGTCCTGGGATCGAGTCCCCCATCAGGCTCCCAGCTCCATGGGGAGTCTGCTTCTCCCTCTGACCTTCTCCCCTCTCATGCTCTGTCTCTATCTCAAATAAATAAATAAAATCTTTAAAAAAATGTTTAAAAAAAAATAAACCAGCACACAAAAAGCGGAGTTCAGCTACAGAAGGGGCCCACACCGTGTGGCGGCCGAGAAGTGTGCAAACACAGCATTAGTGACTTATTACCTCAAACTAGAGGCGCGACAAAGCCTTTGTTTATTCTGCAAATCCAAGGCAGAATTATTGCCGCAAGTTATCTTAAGATGCTGAGGAAGCCTCCCGAAGTGCACCTGTGTTTGCGGGCCCGGCGTCCCTGGGGGATGCGGCTTCTCGTCATGCTGTCAGGTAGAGAAGTGGGAAACCTCAGTCGTCTGGAGAAGGTCTCTGTTCCAACCCAGGCCAAGGTTCATGACTGTGCTTGAAATCCTTCCATTGGAAGGAACTTTCTGATCTGTGTCACTGCATACCTGTCCCTTCCCGGCTGCAGTCCACCCCAAAGCAGCCTTCTCTGCCCCCCACTCCCCTACCCCCGGGCCTCTCTCAGTAGGGCCTGCACACCTTGCTGTTTCCACCAACCAGGAGGTTCTTTCCTTGTCTTCCTCTGGACAGCTCATTCTCACTCTTTGGGACTCACCTAGAATATCACCTCTTCGGAGACTTCTCAGATGGCCCTCCGTCCCATGATGTGGCACGTTATCTTTATAGCTGTCATCACTGCCTGAAAGTCATATTTATTTTCTTACATGGTTAATGTCAGTTTTCCCAGCTGGGCTGTGGGTCCCTCAAGGGCAAAGCTTTCCTCCTCACATAACATGGGCACATTCCACTCCCCCATGTTTTCAAGGACGTTTTTCTTTTTTAATATATACATTTTTTTCAGTTCATACGAAATAGAAAGACATTTATAAAGCTGTTTGCCACGTAATGCAACTAAGAGAACGTAACGGTGTCTCTCTTGGATGGTTTCTACGTGTGCGTGTGTTTTCTCAGGTGAAATGCGTCTGTACGTAGGCAGCCTTTTTACTGAGCCCTTCAGTATAATTTATATACATTTTTATTATTTCCTTGTTGGCATAAATGTTTTGTATTTGAAAAACTTATCTGGAGGCATTACATAGAAGATTTGCTTAAGCTTATAAAGTTGAAACGTAATCATCGAATTTTAGGAAGGATTAATGGTTAAGCTTGTATAAAATACTAGATTTAAGCAAACTTCATATGGGCCAACACCAGGATGTGCTCTAGGAATGTTGTTTTGAATTAACAATTAACATCTAACACTCCCAAATTATGTTTAAAAAATGCGTACACTCCCAGTTTGTTTAAAAAAAGCGTACTTTCAATGTTCTTTAAATTTAAAATAAAGCTTATATTTAAAATGTCAAAAAAAAAATTTATCCCCAGTGCCATGCATAGTGCCTGGCATGTAACAGATGTTCCATAAAGGCTCATTGAATAAATGAATAGATGTATGAACACTGCCTTTCCAGGCCCTGGAAAAATCCAGATTCATCACTTTTCATCATGGAGCAAAACGTATATTCCCTTCTGCCTAGAAGTTGAAAGAACTCTCTTAAAAAAAAAAAAATTCCCATCTCTATACCTGTCACTGCTGGGTTAAACAAGCTCACTTAATTTTTTTTTTTTTTTTTTTTGCTTCTGTGTGGGCTTTGCTTGCGCCCCACAAATGTGCCACGTGTGTTTTATGAGCTAACATTTATTTTAGACACTTTGGCCCACTGGACATGATCTCGTAAGCCCGAACTCTCAGCTGACATGCTGTTGAACATAATGGGAAGATTTAAAAAGGTATCTCGGAGGAGACGAGTGGATTGCAGAGTGCCAGGGCGAGGAGGAGGAGACTGAGAGGAGCCTCAGAAAGCTCCATGCCTCTCTCGCTGCAGTCACGGGGCCGTGGCTAGATGTGCATTCTCAGCGCGCCCCTCCCTCATCAGGCGAGGGGAGCAGAACTACCTCATTGCTATCTTTGGAACTCAGCGTCCCAAAAAACCAGGAAGCCGAACGGCGACATTTCACAAACAGGGCTGGAAACTCTGATCTAGGTGAGTGGCAGTGGGGGAGTCTCTGAGTTGCTGTGCGGTATTCCGGATGGAATCTACAGGCCTCAGAAATTCCAGAACACTCTCTTCTTCAGACGGGGTCTTCAATTAATTACCGAAGCTAGGTTGTTGCCGGGCATAAATCAGACATTGAAAAAATGCCATCCCTCAAACCATAGCGGAATTCACAGGGGGGAGAGGGGAGGTTTTAAAGGTTTCTGAAAGCCATAAAATACCCATTTAGATAGAAATCTTTTTAAAAAAAATTTAGCTAGTTATTCATTTGCACTTTGGGGGTAAAGCTGTCAATTCAGAGGAACAAAGGCACCTACAATGTGACATTTAAAACCTGTGGAGAGGTAATACTACTGGAAGGAAGGGTTAAAGTTAGTATTCTCATTCCAATTCCTAATAAACACTTTAAGTGAAAGGAGCCCCAGTACCTGCCTTCAGGAAGCTCACTGTCCAGGATGAAGCAGATGAGAAAGTGGAGGGATTGTAGCAATAGGTTCATGAGGAGGGTCTAGGGCAGAACTATGCCTGGGGTATTGTGAGACAAAGGAGGAGGAAACCCCATTCTGCTGGACAAGATGGGGACAAGATGGAGTGCTTCCAAGAGGGGATGAAGACTAAGCAAATGTTGAAAGGTAATGCCAGACAGAACAGCTGGGGAGAAAGCCTGGGGGGAGGAGAAGTATTTTGTTCCTCTTCCTGGAGCCTTAGTCCAAAAATTACTGAAGTGGCCTATTATCAAAATGGCAGGTACAAAATCTTTGGCCAAGCCAAATGCCAAAGGGATTTATTAAGTAAACCTACCAGCTGAGACGTATTGGGTATGCAGCCAATATGACAATGTATTCCAGTCACTTAGGTCCCCTGTCAATTGCTGATTCAATAGACCTACTACTTTTTCTCTAAAAAAGAAGCCGGAAGAAGCCATTAAAATATACATAAGAGAACAAAAAGAGAGAATCCCTTCCAAAAGCTTTATTCAGAGTTGTAAGTCCCTGCAAGTCCCAGTTCCGGAAACTTCCTTTAAAAGAGACACAAGTCAGAAGACATTATGAATTAGGCTGTATACTTGTCAAAAAGGGAGGGGTACACATGATGTAATTAAAACTTCCATTTACAGTCTTTAACAAGTGCGTCAATAGCTGGAGACTGAGGGCTTGCATCATGAGTTCTAGCAAGCCAGATATCAGAACTAAGAAACAATATTTTGGAGTAAGGATCCAAAATGTACAAATCACAATGGCTGTAGAGTTCACTAAGGGACAAGTGTGTGGTAACCAACTTTGTAAGTGACTAGCTCTGCCTGGAAAACTGTACACTCAAATAGGACAGGTAAAGGTTTGACCTTGGGAATGGAAGATCCTTTCGGAAATATCTCTTAGAGTGGCCATTCGTTTGCTCGAAAGAGCTACTAATCCTGGACAAAAAAAAAATGTGCCTTTCCCACCGAGCTCAACTTTTCTCTCCATTCCTGCAAAGCTGTTTCTCAGAAAAGAACAAGAGGCTTAGCCCATGTGACGAGTTGATCTTATGAATCCTCTTCCTGCAGATATCCACATGGCTTGCTTCCTCACTTCCTTTGTGTCTACGCATAGGTCCCTTTCTCAGTAGAGCATCCTATCTCACACTCACCCTCCACCCTGACCCCGACTCTTCCTCTACCACCTCCTTTGTGTTCTCCTTCACACTTGCTACCGAACACACTGTATACCCATTTCTCTCTAGTTTCTTTCTACTATACTTGAGGTAAATAGCCCTCAATAGAAATATTTGATCATTTATAGTTATATCCCCAGGTCCTAGAATAAGTATGGGCATAAAGAAAGTAATAAATATAGGCAGCCCTCACTTTGTATGGCATCTCAGTGACCACGGACCTACGCCGAGTGAAGAGTTGGTACCAGCACCCACAAGCCTCCATTAACGTAGTACCATGCGAAGCAAGGACTATGCGAAGCAAGGACTGCCTACGGATAGCTGTTTGGATGGACGGAGTCGTCTCATGCTCCCACGTGATGGGCTGGGCCATTTAGGCCAGTTCGTTATTTGCCCTATGATACATTGTGCCTGAAGAAAATTCCTCCAACAGTCACTTACAGAGGACCAGTACAATGGACATATTTGGGGATCACTTATTCAGGCCGCCTCTCTCTTCTCGCTCAGAAATGTTCACCTATGAGCAAAATGTACCTCACCAATCAAACACGTACATGTCTCGTCAATAAATTTGTTATTTGTTCTCTTATAGACAACAGCACCATTCAGTTTTTCGCTAAGGACATATTCTCAGATTGCATCTCAATGTAGCTAATGCAAAACGGTGAAAATCTCAGTGGAAAAGAAAAGAAAAAAAACACTAAGTCCACTTGAATGTCCAAAGTGCTTTAAACACTCCTAATACGACATAATTCTAGCACAAAAGTAATTCTAAGAGTTCTCTGTAATTCGTCATAAAGCAATTTAACCAATATATAAACCCTTGTTCATAATTCCGGGACCTGAAATTAACCAGAATTGCTGAAATGAACATCTTTAGAGTAATTGCTATGTATCCCACCATTCTCTGCTCTTCCCCGAATTATAAGATTTTCATAGTTACGGAGGTGATATTATCACTTGTGATCAATTTGATTAATGTTTATTCTGTGAGAGGCATTATGAAAAACATCCTAACCTATATTATCTTATTTAATTTTTAATAATATTTTATTGCTTTTTAAAATCAGAAAAGTCTAAGAAAAAAATAATAATAAAGAGAGCTTATGATTTCACCTGAGATAAATCAAAAGGCATTAAAAAAACAGAAGTTGATAAAGACGATAAATGCTTATAGTTTAAAATTTTCAAGTAGAAAGGTAAGGGGGAAAAAAGACATCAGAGCAATACTATTCCTTTTTTCTGAAGCTAACCATTGCAACCTGGGGGGTTTTATGATTCCTTCCAGGAATAAAAAAGAAACAAAAGTCCACAAGGTCTCATTTGATTTGAGTCTTCATAGCAATCCTATCAAGTCTACGTAGAGGAAACTGACACGCCAATCTGTTAAGACTCTGCCTAATGCCTCACTGCTGGTAAAAATGGTAAGACCAGGACTTGAACCTGGTCTTCTGACTTGGGAACCTGTTTGTTCTTTTCATGAGTTTACCTTATCACAATCTGAGAATCATCCTTTGGCTTTGTGACATGGGCAGCAATACAAAGAAAGCAAATATGTTGGCTAAGGGACCACCAACCTTGGTCCTATGGGGCAAACCAATACAAATATGAGGCTTCAAAATGATTTTTTGCAGGCATATTCATTTGGAGACGACTTATGAGGCTAAATAATGTGCCAGGCGAACGAACGTACAAGTCATGTCTTATTTACTCGCCTAGGGAAGGTAATATTTTGGTGCAACTCAAATAAAAATTAGTTGATACACATATGGAAAGGCAGGCTGATAGACAGAAAGACATAGCATTAAGTTAGTGACTGGGGTATTGCTCCAACTCCTTCCGAGTTGGAAGCAAACACGAAACGCAAACGCAAAAGCAAAAACGCAAACGCAAAGCAAAAACGGAACCGCAAACACGAAAAAGAATTCAGCTAACATCGTATAAATTTGGACTTAGCTGGGAAACCTGTTTGATCTGCTCATTTTACAGATTTAAAGTGGAAGCACTGGCTCTGGTTATTTTGCTGGCCAGTTAGAAGAGCAAAAAAAAACAAAAAAAAACAAAAAAACAAAAAAAACACTACTTTGTCCTCTGGAAACTCCTTTGTTGGGTTTTGCTGAGTTACCACCACTAAGTCAGGTGTCTGGCTGGGCCTCAATCTAATCAACACCCTCTCTCCCCTCTGCCCCCCCCCCCGCCATTTCTACGTTTCTAATATTTTCTATCAGAGAAGAATCGGAAGTTTAGTGAAACTATTCGATATAACATTTAACAAGATTTGGCATGGACAATTTCGTAGGAATTACTGCTTTAAGTACCTGGCAGTTTCACATAATGGACTTTGTGATTTTATAGATGAAAGCACGGGTGTTTCAATCCCACGTAAAATCAACTCTCACCAAATAGATTCTTTAACATTTAGAGAGCTTATCATTTCCAACTTCATTCCCTGGACTCTTTGGAGCCGCCATTTTGGGGAAAGGCCATTTATGAGCAAACAACCAGGGCACAAGAAGTCCTTCAAGAGGTTTAAAAAATTAGTCAGGCTAACACAATGTTTTCCAAAAATAATGTACTTTGGCTAAAAATGTAAAATTAACATCAAATGAAGATCTCTTGAGAAGCTCTAAAATTGAGATGACTATCTTAGTGGCTTATCGTAGGTACTTCACGCAATCAGTGTGTTCTACACAGGTAATTACTTTTACTACTAATGGTGCCTCCCACTCAGTGAGAAAGATAAGAGGCTCCAACTCTACTTAATCACAAGGCTTCTTCATTATTGCTCCACCACCTACCGGGTAAAACAATTCACTTGCTCTATTCAGCAACTCTTGCAAATGAGAAAAATTTATTAAAGTGTGAGCAGAATGGGACATATTTAGTATGTACAAAGGAGATTACCTACTTGATTTTAAAAATAAATAGATGATTCAGACACTTGCGTGGATCATCTTGAATTAAGGTCTTTCTGGAAAAGTTTTAAGTTCTTTACGTTGAAGTTGGTTCACAACAATCATCCATCTCCCCCCATGCTTAGAAATGAGGCCGAGGCGTTACAAGTGGTGGAGGGCGGGTGATGGAATTAGGCAAACATGACGTCAGTTGTGGGTCACCTTGGGTAAGTGACCATCTTTCCTGAGCTTATTTTCTTCTTCGTGTAATAAGGAATAAGAGCAATAGTAGTCGTTGAATTCTCATTTAAAGTCAACTCTGCTGTAAAGCAGATCTGTGTCTCTAAAAGCTACCATGATATTCCAAACTGCACAATAAAAACCACAGAGCTTATGGGACAAAAATGGACTTAGGCACATCATGTCTTTGTCAGCAATAAATTAAAAAACACAGGAGCCTAATAAAAAAGGTAGCACTGCTTTATACATGTTAAATGGTTAAAAAGTTATCTAAATACTACGATCATATGGCACTTGATCTTGAAAAAGATTTATGGAAGCAGATGTTGGAAGGGTTATTGTGTGTTACTGTGACAGGTGGGAAGAAGGTTTTCTGAAATCCGGGGGAGTTGAAACACTGCTTATGGATGGGCATGGCTCGCAGCACAACCTGGGGAACTGAGGTAGCCGGTAGGTGTTTGAGATGTGCCTGTGTGTTCGCCTTTTGTGTATCTCTACGTAGCTCGGTTCAGCTGGGTGCCATTTTCTGTGTTCACTTAGTTTTTCTCACGGGTAAAATCAAACATACGGAAATGCAAAATGCACATTATGCTCATAATGTATCAATCATGTTGGAACAAATTCCTATTTTCAGAAGAAACGTTATAGCAAGGACTCTATTATAAGATTAAATGAGCTACTGTTGGTAAAAACACAGTAGGTACACAAGAAGTGTCATCGGCCCCTGATTTCCACAGCTACCTCAATTAAAGTGGGGTCAGCTTCAATCCCAAACTCACACGGGCTGGATTTAGAGAGATTGCCAATCTTTTTGCTGCTTTAGATCAGCAAAAAGGATATGACTCTGAAAGGTTCTCCTACAATGTTACTAGATGACTCCATGCCTTTGTTAAATGTTTTTACATTGTACCTTTGTCCTCACTTACAACAATATCATTTCCTGTAATGAGTTGGAGAACAAAGCCAGGAAACACCATCCTTTTCCTTAAGTAGAAGTTGAAAACTACTCTGTAAGAATTTAGCTGCCCTTTGGTGGTGGTGGGGGGGGGGGTGCGGGGGGGAGGTGGTATTGATATTTCATAGTGTTTGATTAGCTGTGGAGAAGGGCAAACTCATTTCTCCCCAGAGCCTTTTATTTTTTTCTCTTTTGTAAGTGATCTCTACTCCCGATGTGAGGGTTAAGCTCACGACTCTGAGATCAAGAGTAGTATGCTTTACCCACTGAGCCAGGCACCCCCACCCCCACCCCCCTGAGCCCTTTAGTAAGTGATAATAGGTAACACCCACATAAGGCTCTCTGCCCTATATGCACTACATGAGCTCTGCATATATTAACTCATTTAAGACTCAAATCGTTCTATGCTATTGTTTTTCAAGTCTTAATGCTTTTTTGCCAAAGTAGGCAAACTGCACAAGTTTGGAAATGAAATGCAGTCAGATTTCCAGTTAACTAGGCAGTGAGTTCTCCTCCGGCAGCCACAACTAGAGGAGACCATATAACCTAATGGTTGACTTGGGCGTTGGAGTCAGACCAATCAGAATTCTGGCCACACACAAGCTGACACTTGATTCGACGTCAGAGGGCCTCAGTTCAATCTTCTGTAGAATGGGGTTAATAAAACTATCTCTTGGTGCTCTTGTGAGAATTCAAAGAGATACCAGGTAGAAGGGTCACCATGGTCTGGGGCACAGAATAAACGCTCTATAAGTGGTTATTTGTATTTATATAATTATTATCACTTTCTTACCAGCATGGGCCTGTCGGCATTCACATGGTGAGGCATATTGGCACACGACCCAGCTCTTTGCAGCAGGACCTGGCACAGACCAGACTTGGCATCTGAAGGCTTTGGAGACTTTGCCTCCCTAATTTTTGCTTTTGGTGTCCCCAGTCCACAGGACTGTGACTGTCACTGTAGCACTCAGATGACTTCTCCATGACTCACTTCCATCTGGAAACCACCTGAGATGTCCACACTGCTGTCTCTATCTCTCCCCTCCCACTTCTTTATCAACCCGCACAATCTGGCTTTTCCTCCCAACGGTCTCTCGTGAATGCTTGCGCTAGGTTCACCCGAGAGTTCCATGTGGTCGGGTCCACATGTACCTTCACTGACCTCTTCCCTCTGGAAACACTCTCTTCTCTCTGCCTCCCATGTTGAAAATCACCCTATCTTGATTTTCTCCCAGTCGCCCCGAGAGCTCCTTCTGTGTCTTTTTTGTAGATTCTTTCTCCTTTACGACTTGAAATATTGCTCTTCTCCAAGGCTTGGTGGTGGTGTTTGTTTGTTTGTTTGTTTCCTTTTACAATCTCTCTCTAGATACACCCGCCTGCTGCAGCACTATTCATCACATCCTGTTTGCTGGGACTTCCAAGTTGGTACGTACAAGCGCCAAGCCAAGATGAACACCCAATGGTGTTCTCCGCATCTCTTGAACATTTTGAAAGTATCTCATACTTAACAGTCCCCTCCCATCAATCACAGTCTCCCTTTAGGTTAGACACATACTCAAGTTCTGCTGATTTTACTCACAACATGTATCTCAATCCACTCACTTCTCTGTATCTCCATCGCCAGGAACCTAATCTAAGCTACCTTTCTTTTCTTTTTCTTTCCTCCCCCCGCCCCCCCCAACTTCCTACTGATATAACTTTTTTTTCTCCCCAAATATGTTTATTTTAATTTTTCAGTGTTACAAGATTGATTGTTCATGCACCACACCCAGTGCTCCATGCAATACATGCCCTTCTCAATACCCACCACCAGGCTCGCCCACCCCCCCACCCCCTCCCCTCCAAAACCCTCAGTTTGTTGCTCAGAGTCCACAGTCTCTCCTGGTTCATCACCCCC
>CM052811.1:113312660-113335514 GCA_028533885.1 Nasua narica | reverse complement strand
TTTTTTTTCTCCCCAAATATGTTTATTTTAATTTTTCAGTGTTACAAGATTGATTGTTCATGCACCACACCCAGTGCTCCATGCAATACATGCCCTTCTCAATACCCACCACCAGGCTCGCCCACCCCCCCACCCCCTCCCCTCCAAAACCCTCAGTTTGTTGCTCAGAGTCCACAGTCTCTCCTGGTTCATCACCCCCTCCGATTTCCCCCCCATTCACCCTACTGATATAACTTAGTGGCATCTTTCTATTCAGCCACTTCCCGCTCCCATGTATCCAATATAATGTAGCCAGAGCATTATTTTCCAAAGATGACTTGTATGTATTATCCCCTGGTTAAAAACCTATCACTTTCCGAGCTCAGAGACCAAATATAATATTAATGTGGCTACAAAATCCTGAATATGATAGATCTCCTCTGATCTACTTTTGCTTTGTAACATTTCATTTCTTTTCACTCATTCATTGGAGAAATAGTGAATGAATACCTATTATGTGTCAGCATATTATAAGTCCTTGGACTTGGAAAATGTCTTACCATGAACAAGTTTTAACTTGAAATTTTAACTTTCAAAAATTCCTCAGTATTCATTCAAAGGAATAGATGTAACTGAAATAAAATGCTAAAATCCACATTATATTCTCTATTTGGAGTAATCTCCCTAACAGCAAAATTCTTTCCTCACATGGTTTTAGATCTTTGGGGGTTTAGATCTTAGGTTTATAGAAATATCTCTTTGTAAGCATGAGCACACAGATTTTGTAGCATAAAGTTGGATTAGTCATTGATCTAAGCCCTTCTGCCTTCCCTCTTCCTCTCTTCTGATGGTTCCACTCTGAAACAGCCATGTAAATTCTGTGCCTATGCATTGAATAAGTTGACATTCCAAACCCCTAAGAGGTCTGGGGTTGGGTAATAGACACTTACCCAGATTGCACAGAGGGCACATTTCAATTTTCTGCTGCACTACTCAGAGGAGATTAGAGTGTGTGCAAATTTGAGAAATTTTGGAAAAGACAGGGAGAGTGAACAGCCAATTTCCATTGCATCTTTGCAAGTGACTATCAGGAAATTTGTTATTAATTTTGTCCAAGGTGATGTAATCCAAACATTAGTCACTAACCTCCTTTTCAGAGATAACGAATGATCTATTAATTGCCACGCTTACTGGCCTTTTGTCAGGTTTTGTTTTTCTTTGACCTTTGTGCAGCATTTAATGTGTCCACTGCCCCTTCTTAGTGACTCATTCTTGGCTTCCATGTGCCTAGCCCTCCTGAGTCTTCCTCCCTTCTGACTGGTTTTTCCATGTCTGGATCATCCCATGTCTGTCCTCAAATGGGGACAGATTCCAGGGCTCTGGCCTTGTCAGTCTTTCTCCTCTAATTTCTTGTTCTCAGAGGACTGGCTCATTCTCCTGGCTTCAAGCATATAGATGAACCCCATGGCATTATCTTCATCACTAATCTTTCTGCCAAGCCCATGGTCCCACATCTTTCCTTCCCTAGGGACTACTTCCACTTGGTTCCATTATGCCTGTCCTCTCGCCAGCCTTTCCACCAGAACGTACCTCTCTGCTCACCTCTGAGTCTCTAACCTCAGTGTTCCCCCTGATACAAATAATCAAAACTCAGAAATGGCACCTAGGGTTCTGATCTCTTCTTTAGTGATTTCCCATTGCTCTCAGAATTAAGTCCCAAATAGGTTCTGTGTCTGCAAATCCCTTTCACAGTATGACTCCTTCCAACCTTTCAGGATCCCCAACCACATGGACTTCTCTAAGTCCATACAATGCATCAACATTTTCCTGCTTCGTGTCCTTGGCGGTGCTATCTCTGTATCTAAAATATTCCTCCTGGTCTTCTCCACCCCCACCACCAACCTAATTCATTGCTAATTTTTAGTTGTGAGCTTTAATAACAGTTGTATTAGGAAGCCCTCCTTGATTTTCCCTACCCATCACGAGCTCAGCATCTGGCTCATTCTTTCCCAGTCTCAAGGCACCATATACAACTCAGATGTGCATTCTGGTGTGGCTTTTCTCTGCCAGACTATGAGCTCCATGAAGTCAAGGCCCTGTTTGCCTCCATATCCCCAGGGTCTGGCACATGCACATGTATTCAGTAAGTCAAATAGAAGGATGGATGGTTGAGATCCAATTGGGCCACTCCATTATCAGCCATAGGCAGTTGGCCACCAAGCCTTGCAATCTCCCAGGATCATATCACTCCATCCTTCCCTCCTGCCCCCCACTACCTTTTTTTTCCTTTCTTCCTGCTCCCGCCACCCTTTCTGCTTTTGCTCTGGTTCAGGTTCTCATCATCTCTTGGCTGGATTGTTGTAATAACTCAACAGTCTTCTTTGGACCTCTCTTTGCTGCAATAAATTTTGTAAACCACTGCCAGATTAATCTTCTGTAACAAGATTCCCATGTTATTCCTTTGCTCAGGACTCCCTGATGGCTATCTCCCATCTACAGAACAAAGTGCAAAATGTCATCGGGTCTCGGAATGGAAAGGAACCCTGAGTGTCATCTAGTACAACCACCTCTTGCTACGAATAAGGACGCTGAGGTCAAGAACGATTTGGTGATTGTCAAAGAACACAGAACCCAGAGCTCAGTCTCCACGCAGAATGGCCTTGAGGGTTTGCCTGCCTAAAACACACCCACATCTTCTAACGGCCCAAATTGCATCCCCTGCCCTCCCTAGCCTGTTCTCATCTGACTCTTATCTATGGAAACCATCTTGTTCAGCTTTTCGCAGGACTCTCTCAATTTTAAGACTGAAAGCCCTTCATCCCAAGAGTACTCTTGAGTCCCCTGGCCATCGGGGATGGCTGGTCACCTAGGCCCCCCTCCAACTTCAGTCTCATTTCTATCATGCTCTGACTTGTTTAGCTCTCATCAGTCACATTCGTCTGCCTTCCAGTTCTACAACATCCCGTCCAACCTCATTCTCACCTAGAGCCTTTGTCCTCGCTCTGGCCCCTCTCCCTGTCTTCTTCCACAGGGACTCTGTGTCAGAAACTCGTATCCCTGACTTGTCATCCAAGTTCCTTCATTAGCTTGGCCTGCGACACTTTCATAACCTGACTGCACATCTCCTTTGTGTCCTTAATTTACTACTTCCATTCTGGTCACACATATGCTCGAGAATTACACTAATCATTGCAGGGATTAAAATATCAGCTGAATGAAAAAGCTGGGCCCTCTCATTCCCATTGCACAGATTACTAAAATAGTAAAAAGGGAGATGTTTTGCTTGGAGCAATCCATGAGCTTGACAGGAAAGAAGGCAATAATGAAAAAGTTTGAGACTACCTGTCTCTTTTTTATTTATTTGCATTGCTCAATAGATTCCGATCTCACTCATTATAACAGCCCACGGCCCTTCGGGCCCAGCACACCACAGTGATCTATTGTTGGGATAAAAATCTCCTGGTGATGACAGCCAGGATTGACAGAAATGTTTAAATCCTAAACTACGCTTTGGACGACATTCAATTTTTTGTCATGAAATTTCAAAATGTGACTGGAATCTTTTCAGAGCTTTCCACATGGAGGAAATGCCAGCGACATAGAGAACATGACACAGCTGGGGTGGAGTGGGAAGAACACTGACCTTCAAGGCCAAGTACCCTGGGAGAAATCAGGCCACGAACTGTGGGACTTCAGGCCAGTCACCTGCTCTGCTCCCCTAAGCCTCAAATGCTTCATCCGTGAAATGGGAGTACAGACTCCGCCCTCCGATGAGGAAAGGGTCACACATGTGCATGGACCCTCCAGGCACAAAATAGAAGTGCCTTAATTTCTCATTTACAAAAATGACTAATATCGATGTTTTCCATGAAACCTTTTCCAAGTCTGAATATTCCTTTGTTAGAAGTCCCTGAAACTCAGACACAGCAATCACTGCTGTCTTTTATTTGTTCATTATTTTGCAAGTCTTGTCTGGCTGTTTAGTCTGCATATATTGGAAATTTCCAACAAACAAAAGCTTTACAAAACCCTCTCTTGCCTTTACCTTTGACGCATCTGTCTGATTTTTATACTCCATACAACACCCATCTCATTCTGACCTGTATTCTTGGCCAGCTCATTTCCTAGTGAGTAACTGAAGCACTTTGAAAAGTCCTGGGGACACACAGTCCAATAAATTCTGTCCCCTGCTCTAGGGAAACCCAGAGTCCGGTAGGAAAGACAGATACGTAAGGACATAATTTCAGCAATGCGGTTTTATATCTGAGTACAGTGAGAGACACTGAAAAGAAGGAAACATTCAACTTCTCAATCAAAGGAGGAAACATTGAACTTCACAAGGAGTAGTCAAGGAGGGCTCTATTGAGGAGGTGACATTTGACCAAAGGTTTAAAAGATGCATAAGAGTATACCAAGGCCATTAACAAGGAAAGGGAAGAAGTTACATGTCACTTACAAGCCCAAACTGGTAAGTCAGAGACCATCTCCATTTCTTGTCTCTGCTGCCAGACTGCAGATTTCTTACAATTTGGAAAAGCATCTCACATTTCATCGGACATCACATCATCTGTATCACAGTCATGGCCCAAAGAAATTCTGTAACCAGTTCTTACAATAAATGGCCTCAACTTTGAAGTAATGTATAGTAAAAGTGACAAACACTGAGAGCAGTGGGAAACTATAATTAAACATACATATTTCAGAATGAAAAGTAACATCAATCAACCTAGACCCACAACTGAAAATAGACCAATTTTTTTTTTCAACTTGGCAGAACAGAATTAATAGAAGATGGGAAGCACTCTTTTCAACTATCAAAACAGTTTTCAGGGACTGTTGAAAAGCATCTATTAGTTCATCCCATACCATCCTCTTCTTTTTAAAAAATAATAATTTCATTGTTTAAAATGGCTCATGCTTGTGTGTTTGGGTAATAGAAAAAATTGTAAAGAAGAAAGTTTAACAATCATCCAGAATCCCAGCATCTAGAAATAACTCTAACCTTTGTTGAATTGTATTTTAGATGTGTCTCTATCCATATGAGTGAATGGAAGCAGATAGCTGGGTGGATGGACAGGGAGATGGATAGATAGATGGATGGATGGGTGGAAGGATGGATGGACAAATGGATGAGTAACTGGATGCACGGATGGATGGACAAGTGAATGGATGGATGGATGGATGGACAGATGGATGGACAGTTGGATGGATGGATGGGGAGATGAATGAATAGAAGAAGTATATCCCCTTTTTAACCCAAGGCTAATGATATCTTCCCTTCTGGTGAATTTACCTGTCTGACCCCCAGGGAGCAAGAGGAAATGGCCCAGTCTCAAATACTCAACTCCTGTACTTTCCAGATTCCACAAGTTGATTTCCTAGAGGAATTCTGGAAAGTCTTCCAGGGATGATGTCAAAACATCTGGTTGAGAAAGCCAAAGCAGTCATTTTTTCATCACATCAATTAAAATCTATGGATGCTTTATGTATTTTATGGGTTCTCAGAAATGGGGAAAGGGAATAAGACATCCTTTACATTTTACTCTTTCATGTTACAATGAAGAATAAGGAGACTAGAAAAAAAATGTGGACTAGAACTCAGGTCACTCACTCCTAATATGACCCTTCTCACAGAGCTTTTGTGAGTGTTAATAAAATAATATTGATAAAGTACTTATTTCTAAGACTGGAACACAGTAACATCCAACCCCTGTCCCTCCCCCCAGATGGTAAGTAATATTGTTACATCATTATTATTTTGTGGTCTGCACTGAAGATACTTTCTATACCTATATTTGCAAACCACTTTTCTTCTAAAGAAGCTGGAAACATGGGCTATGTAACTCTTAAAAGTCTTCAATCTAAAAGAAACAAAGTGATTTCCTGAACTATCTCTGCCTCAACTCAACTTAGCATTTCTGATAATTTTCAACTGGATGCGTCAATCAGGTGGGAAAACCCAGCAACCATAAACATGGCAGCATGGAACATTCAAGAACCAGCAAGACCTCATTATAATCTCTACTAGGGCCAACGTCTGCACCAGGGATATTTGAGATTGGATTATTCTCTGTCGTGGGGGCTGTTCTGGCCATTTTGGGATGTGCAGCAGCATCCCCAGCCTCTACCCACTAAACCAGAAGCAATCCACCAGTTGTTAACAACCAAAAATGCCCCTAGAGGCTGCCAAATGTCCCCTGGGGCAGTGTGGGGGGAGAAGGGCAAAGTCATCCAAGTTAAGAACAAAGGCTCTAGATTGTGACAATGCAAAGTTCTTTGTGTCTCCAATAAAAGAGGCAAAAAGAGTTGTGTTGTTGTTGCTGTTGTTTTAAAGAGAGATACACTCAGTACTGAATAATTCTCTAGGAGTCACCAGAGGACATGACTTCATGGCTATCTCTGGACCCCGGGGAGAGGGAAAAGATCTTGGAGGAGTGATAAAACCCACGTTGCCAATGTCAAACCAAAAAACTCAGCTCTAGGTTTTTCCCGACTTGCACCTTCAATTATTATAAGAACAGGCAAGTTCACGAGGTAGACTTCTGCCTCAAAGCCTGCCCCCTTTTTTTTTTAAGCCACAGTCAGTACAAAAGAAGAGGACTGGAAACCTTGCAGTGCCTTATTTTCATCTGATGTGCTAACAGGAAAGAAGGGGGAGGAAACAGGACTGCTTTCACTTTTTGGATAACTTGAAACGTCAATGCATTGCCAATTATGGCAGCTGTAGTTGCTTTATCTTTCGGGGACATGAGCGGTTCACGAATCGGGAATGTAATTTTCCAGTTGGAGTTCAGATGGCTGGTTAAACAATGTCTAGAAGCCCCTGAAAGATAGTCACTAATTAATGAACATTAAGCCCTAGTTTTGGAGACATTTGAAACAAAGCAGGACAAAGCTCTCTGCTCTGTGTACTTTGGGAACTGATCTGAAAGCCCTAGAAAGAAGAAAACAGACAGCACAGAGGCCTGTCCCTCTCTCGAATTCCCATGATTCACCAAATCATCAAGTGGAGGGATTTTTCGCTTTAAGTATGACTTTTATTCTGAGAAAAAACTATCATTTGAGGAGTCAACTATGTATGTGCTATTTAGTAATATAAATGTAAGTGTTAGCATCTTACTAATCAAATGGAAAATTGTTTTGTTCTAACCGTTTTGCAACTTCCCCATCCCTCAAACAGTACCCATTACTTTAAACACCTCAGTGTCTAGTAATTGTTCAAAAATGTGTCAGGCTACCAGTAATTTAAGTCCTGTCAAAAATAAATCTCAGACACTCACTTCTTCCAGTCAGTGACTTGAAAAACACGCCCACATGTCAATTACCGGAAGCTGTAGCAATGTTTCTTTGTTCTGAATTTGTGTAAACAGAAAAAGGTTCTTCCTCAGTAACGACTGTTTTCTAAAACCTATATAAATGTTTATGTGAACCTCCCTGCAACAACACCTAACAGAAGCAATAAAAACCAGCACGGTGGTAAACACACACACACACACACACACACACACACACCCCTAGGTATATGCTTCTGGGTAATAAATGTACAAGTGCAAAGGAACAAACGTATCGACTTGTGAATTGTTTTTTTCACAGAGGCCTGACCTTAAAGTATTTACACTTTAAATTGTAAATCAAAATGATCTACCTTTTCAGAAGGTAATAGTTACCAGCTCGTTTCCATATTATCCAAAAGAGATGGCTTCACAGATAATTTCAAAATCACAGGTAAATAAATGAGTAGGAAAACTCTGACTCTAAACAGAAATAATTCACAAAATCGGCAGCCAATTAAGACAGGCTATTAGACAGAGTTTCTCTGTGTAAAATTGTTCTCCACAACTCAGACGGATAAATCTTACAAATAGAATCCCGTCCTTATTGCAATGTATGTGTGGTTGTAAACAGCTATAAATTGAGCTATAGATTAGGAGTGCTAGTGATTTTTCTAAGGTTTTGCATTTCTAATATAACAGGGTTTTTATTGAAGAAGATTGTAATCACGTAATCATAAAATCACCAATGCCCATTATGTTCCAAGGTCTCCATGAAGGTTTTTCTTGCTAAATCAGATGGCTGAATTTCAATGAGGAAAGAAAAGAAAAATAAATTTTGTTGACCTGATATTAATTGTTCCCTTCACCCTCCCTGGTTCTCAGCTCAATGTAGTAATAAATAAATAAATAAATAAATAAATAAATAAATAAATATGGCTATGAAAAATACACAGATGGACAATGCAAAGACGTTGGAAATGAGACCCAAAGTGGTCTTCTTTCCAGGGTAAATTAGAATAAGTTGATTTTCATTAAGCAGGAACAGATCAATATTTCATTATTAACACGGTGACAATTGCATGTTAATAAGAAGTCATCGTTTCTCAAGCATCTAACTGCCCAGCCCACTGGATTAATGGTTTCCCTCATCCAGTGGAGTCTCTTTACATTTCCTCTCTTGTTATATGGCCACTTGAGCAGATGTGTGTGCATGTGTGTGTGTGTGTGTGTGTGTGTGTGTCAAAGTATTAACCTTTTGCTAGGCAGGATTAGGAAACACCTACTAATGTTTCCTTCAGGAAGCAAGGGATTTTGCTAACCTGTTTCCCCTTAGGTTTCTCTTCCCCAGAATGTTCCCCATCAACTTGTTTGTCACCGGGATTTAGATAATGATCCTGTTTGGCGGATGGTAGTTTTACGGATAGAAGTAAAACCCTTTTTTTTTCCTCCTTCAGGAAGGAAGATAATCAGATAAATCATTAATTAAAGGGGCCAAGTATGGGACAGATGGAATTCTACCCATGTGGCTGCGTCCTCCAACAGTTGAGGGGTAAAAAGCACCATAAATCACTCATGGTCCAGCAGCCTTCAATAGGGACCGTCTTGCCCCTTCCAAGGGATGATAAACAACCTATACTCCCAGGGCAGCCCATTAGGTATTCTAGAGTAGGTGAACTATGAGATAACGCATTTATCCTTCTTGGGAAGCTACCTCTTCATGTTTCACGTGGCTCAGAGAAAGCATACCCAATTGATGACGACTAATGAGGATTAATGCATTATTCCGCAGAGGATTATGGGCTCTTTTCTTTTGTGCCGTAGTTAAATAATAACAAAATGAGATAAAATGGCTCCCGATGCTTTCCTGAGCAGTAAATCTGACACCACACACACTGGCTTGCTTTTCCCTTCCTTTCTTTTCTCTTTTGTCCTTTTTTTTTTTTTTTTTGAGGGCTCTTAGGTATTCATCTTCTAAAGCCAACTGGCATTGGCATGGCCTCTCAGCTCTTTCTGGGAACAAGAACGACAGGAAATCTTTCTTAGACTCCTTTGCAAAGTCAAAATTAAGTTGCTAGGTACTAAAAACCAAAGATCACCAAAGGAAAAAAAAAAGACAAATTTTCTAAGTATAAAATGCCATGTGGGTGTCTAACAGGACTTACCAACCGTAGTGTAATCTAATTTTGTGTTCATGAAATGTCGTATTTATTCATTCAATAATTATTTATTAAGTGCCAGAGGTTTCTTGCTCCTACTTCATGCAAATGAGATTGATATAATTTAAATAATCAGACAAATCGCCAACTGTGGTAAGAGCCATGGAAGGGGGAGCTCTGGGAGAAGACAGCGAAATCAGGCTTGGTCTCGATGGTCAAGACAGCTTTGCTACAAAAGTTAACGCTCGCCCTGAGAACAAAGGTCCCAAGTGTGGTAGTGAATAAGTAGAGGGAGACAATTGAGGAAAAATGAATTACTTTAAAAAAAGGTGGGGGGGTGCCTGGGTGGCTCAGTGGGTTAAAGCCTCTGCCTTCAGCTCAGGTCATGATCTGGGGATCCTGGGATCGAGCCCTGCATCAGGCTCTCTGCTTCCCCCTCTCTCTCTGCCTGCCTCTCTGCCTGCTTGTATTCTTTCTCTCTCTGTCAGATAAATAAATAAAATCTTAAAAAAAAAAAAGATAAAATTCTAAAGTTGGATGAATCATGAAAATTCAAGAAACTGATGGAAGGCTCATGAGTCTGGAGTGCAAAAGAATGAGGGGCCAAAGACAGGAGTTGGGACTGGAAAGATAGACAGGAGTCAGGCTTTGTAGGGCCTTGTGGTAATGGTAATATGCTGGATTTTACCTGAAGAAACCAGTGTTGGGGGTTGAACTGTGTCTTCTCCCCAAATATATTGGGGTCCTCACCCTGATGCCCATATGGGAATGTGACCTTATTTAGAAATATGGTCTTTGCAGATGCGACTAAGTCAAGATGAGGTCATTAGGGTGGGCCCTCATCTAATAGGACTGGTGTCCTTACGAAATGAAGGAAATTTGGACACAGACACAAAAAAGAGAAGATGCTGTGTGACAGCACTCACGAGACGGATGTTGCCAGGTGACAAAGGAGGCAGAGACTGACATGACATGTCTGTGGTGTCAGCCAAGGGCTGTCGGCCATGACCTGAGCCTCAGGAGAGGAAGGAACAATCCTCTCTGAGAGGCTCTAGAGAATATAGCTCTGCCCATGCTTTGGTTTTGGACTTCTGGCCTCTAGAACGATGAGGCAGTAAACTTTGCTCTTTGAAGTATCCCATTCTGCTGGCTCCAGCAGCCCTGGGAAACTCAGCAGCACCAGGAAGCCAACTCGGGCACATGGATTTATATTCTGCACCAAAATGCTATCTGCGGACCCCAACTAAAGCCCTTGAGCGATGTTAGAATTATTTTACCATTTCACACATTGAACTGTTTTTCTCTGAATTGTAATTGGTTTTTACATAATGAAAAGCCTGCTGAAGAATGACAAAGCATAAAGAACTACTTCTCACCTCCTCTAAGACTGGTAGAGGAATAGCATGGGATTGAAAGAAAAAAATCAGTTGGTTCAATTGGGAATAGTCCATGATTCAAGAGACAGTCGGATCTGGACTCATCAGCCCCATAGACCCATGAGGCAAGCAATTGACATTGTCATATATGGACCAAAGCAATTCACAGTTCCTCAACCACGAGTATAGATTGTGGTAAGATAATAGTGGCATGTTCCTTCAGGAATTTTCGATGGTGGGTAATGTTTTTAAACATTATTGCTGGATACCGTCTTTGAAATATGAGCAGTGGGCTTCCCACTCCTTTCATGGGACCTCTTTTGCTGTGCCCTCACCTCCATTCTGCAACAGGTAGTCCTTGCCTCAGAGGACGTATCATGGACTAAAAAGTGGAATCAAGCAACCCAAGTCTTGGCTTGGGGATTTTAAAAGCAAATATCCTAGCATGAAAAAAAAAAAATAGCTTCAGGAGAACAAAATGTGATAGGTCAAAAGTTCATTTCACCTCCATTCCCCATTTCTCTTTATCTGAAAGATAAAGATCCCTGGGCACTGATGGGAATGTGTGTCATGGAGAGAGATGGGAGGAGAGATCATGGGCAGCTAGAGGTTGGAGTATAGGAGCTGCGATTTGCTGGGCTCAACTCTTGGCCACTGGTCGGGTGGGGTGGGATGGAGCGGGAAGCAGCCTACGAATTAATCTTTCGGATGAGTTTGGGGATTCAAGAGCAGAAGAGTCCTTTTTTCCAAAGCCTCGTGGAGAAACTCCACCTCCCCCAGCCCACACACTGTGTTGCGGGGGCAGAAGATTAGAATTAGTTACATACTGTAACTAAGCGAGGGGCTCTGAGACATCACTAGAAAAGTACTAGTGGTTCCATTCTGGCCTTTAATCAGTGATCAGGAGGGAAACTGCACATCCCTGTAAAAGTCACTGTGGACCCAAGGTCATAATGGAGGACCATATATGACCTTCAAAATTTTGGACATTTATAAGCCCCTTGGAGATGGGATATAATCCCAGGGGGCTGAGTTGACCCAGATCCCCCAATTTGACTCTGATTAAGTTGATGTCATCTGATGGCATAAGTGTGTACAATAAGACTTTAATTCAACAGTAGATAAAGATAAGTTTTTTTCCAATGGGCTTGAGACTTCCATGTATATATCTACAGCATAAGGTTCCTCCTCATGATAGCATTTGTTGGGAATAATATACATGCTGCTGCATGAAACAGCAAGACATCCATGCCCCCTTCCAGAAAGCTTGTATTTTAAGCTGCTTTCCCAGGGTGGGAATCGGCCACGCTCCACCATCTCTGATGTCACTGGGGCTCAGATGCTATCTCTATTCAGCCACACATCTTGTTCTTAAGAATACATTGTTTTGCAACATCTCTGAAATTGAGATTCCTTGGGATTTAAATATGACATTTCTTATCCTGTTTTTTTTTGCCTTCTACTTGTACCAGTTAATGCTTTTTAAACTCCTTATCTTTCTTTTGTCCTTTCTGCAGCTCTTCAAAGTAGGAGGAAAAGACATGATGTTCCCTTTTGAAAGATGAGGTGACCAAACACAGAGAGATTTAGCAACATGTCCTAAGTCACAGAGCATAAAATAATCGTCGTAAGAGAAACCACCACAACAAAAACTCACAATCCTAACAATCAAAGTTCATACTTTCTGATTTCTTGTTACCTGTCTTCCAGCAGCTCTCCCTGCATTATCAGGGTGTGTCAACAACTCCCTTAAGAAGGTCTCATTCTTATCATCGTACTGCAGATAAGACAACTGAGGCACGGTGGGGTGGGGAGGACGGGGTTCAGAGCACGGACAAAGATCATCACATCAATGAGGTTGTGTCATACAGTACATGCAACCTACATAATGATTCTTGAGCTTCACCCTCAAGGAAGATGCCATCCACTGTTTCATTTAATCCTCAAAACATCAAATAAATCCATTAGCATGTATTAAGGTTGGAGAGGCTTATTATTACAACTGAGGAGAGTAAACCCTGCAGGCGAGCAGGAACACTTGAGAAGCCTCACCATCCGCCCTACACACAGGGGATTGGATCATCTCTTAAAGGCAGGATGATTCAAAAGTCCGGACATCTGCATACAGACTGTTTTTTTATTCTTCTTCTGCCACAGAGGTGCTCAAACTTTAGTAGGGCATAAAAAGGATGAGAGAAGGCTGTACACAATTCCATGTATGTGTGTTTGTAGGTGTCCCTTGACTGATAATGAATTTTGATCTCCGGCTGGCAGAGGGGCTCAAACATTTTTAAAGTCAGTAATAGGAAAAAAAAAAAGGTTTAAGGGTAGAATATTTAGGGGCAATTTCCAAGAAACTTTTTGACTCTTTGTGACTCTTCCCTAACGGTCTGACTTCAGAACCTAACCCTCACATAAAAGCTACTTCAGAGAATATGGGGTGTTAAGACTCGGGGTCACGTGTGTCTGACCCCAAAGCCCTTATTTACTGTTTGGCCTTCCCATTCAGGGCTGGAGATCCCCTGTCCCCTCTTCTAATATGTCAGTTTTCTCCCCATTCTAATCTAGTCCAGCATGGAGTTAAAACATAAATAGGTAAATGGCTCGGTCATAAATACCTGTTGACTATCTTGCTGATTGACCAAAAATAACACTGATTCGATCCCATCTGAAATTTTTATTTTAAATGCCTCAAATAACCCTCAATCTTGCCGGCTCTTAAGAGTCAAGTGCCTGCCATGGATGGAGTAATTTGCTGTATCCCTATTGAGAAGCATAACTTGAGGCTTCCGGTTGTAACACGCAGCAGCACAAACAGAGTGTCAGTTTCCTACCGAGTTTACATGCGTCTATTTCAGACCACGATTGAATATATATGCTGTTTGCTAACACTCACCTGTAAATTTGTGTTTATTCTCCCTTCCTCGAGCTCTAAGTGCAATCTATGTTAATTTCCCCCCTGGCCAAATATTCAGTTGCTGATACACATTCAAATTCCCTTGCATATTCATGCCTGTGATTTTGTGCTCAGACGGGGAGTGCCTGGGTAAATCGGTTTTGATTTTTTGCATCCACACATGCATGAGCGTGCACACACGTACATACACCCACCCTCTGCCCCCTGCCCCCCTCCCCCCCAATTTTCATGAACCTAGAATTGCTGGCAGGAGTTGAAGAAAAGATAGGAGATATGCCTTGAAATAATGCACCAACATCCAACGCCCCTGCTTTCATAACTGGAACTACATTGTGAAGTCCTATCTTCTGAAAGGGTTGATTTTGAGAAATAGTAATGTGTGTATAGTTTAAAAACCTACCCCTGAAATCTTTAAGTTGTTCACCAGTTATGTTATACTCAGTTTCATGAATACAGCTGAACTTTGAATAGTGTGGCAGCGAGGGACACCATCTCCCTGCACAGTCTACATCTGCCGATAGTTTTTGACTTGCCGAAAACTCAGCTATGTATAGCCTGCTGTTGGCCAGAAGCCTTACCAATGACACAGTTGATTAACACATGTTTTGTATGTTATATGTACTATATACTGTATTCTTACAGAAAAGTAAGCTAAAGAAAAGAAAATGTTATTATGAAAATAATGAGGAAGAGAAAATGCATCTACAGTACTGTCCTATATTTGTAGAAAAAAGTCCATAGGCACACCCACACCATTCAGACTCATGTTGCTCAAGAGTCAGCTGTATAGCCCTTTTCAATGGTATTTGTTTAAAATGTAGACTATCTACAGTAATGTGCATATGTAAGATATATACAGAATTCTAGAATGTTTGACAGTATTTAAAATGCTTCGTCAGGTGCATTGAGTTGTAAGCCTTTAACTTAAATGTGTGCGTGTTATAAATCCCCAGTTTTCTGAGATAATGCTACCACAAAATAATTATTAGGATGGATATATCCGTTTTTATTATTTCCTCTCTGAATTTGTGTTATCCTGGGATTTTCTCCAGCTTACTGTTTTGTGCTCAAGAACCTTACATACTACCATTTTTAGTGATTATCTCCTATGTTTATATGGTACTTTAATTTGCCAAGCAATTTCCTGTAGATTATTTTATTCTGATGATGGCCCTGTGGGGAAGACACTATTAATTTCCATTTTACAGATGAGCTGACAAAATCAGAGAGGTTAACTGACAATGTGGCTTAGTTGAGAATTAAAAACTGCTTAGAAGAGTCCACATTCCTGCTCTCTCCCTTGAACCACAGCTGCTTCCTGGCACAGTTTAAAAACTCATCTCTCCTTAGAGATCTCTTAGAAAATACATGGTCTACATTAAAAAAAAAAAAAAAAAAGCTCTGCTAATTTTTGTTTACATGTTTTTAATTCAGTTCAAAGTAACATATTTTTAAAAAAATACTGACATTTAAAATGTCAGATAGAAAAATGATGTGACCTATAATCGGGAGAATGGTTTCGAAAGGAGTTGGGCATTGAATTTAAAGACTGTTAACCTCTTTTTCAAGGGAACCATCTCATCAAAGTTTCAAAGTCAAACACATTTGTGGGATTTCAAAGTGGAATTTAAGCTTAACTCACACAAAAACAAAGAAACAAAAGTGTCTTTTTCTGTTGTCAGATCCAGAGAATCAAGCCATTTGGAGAACATCTCACTGAGAAGCCTAGAGTCCTTCTAGAACCTTCCAAGATGCTGTTTCACATGGAAGCCACAAAAGGAGCATAGCTAAAACAAGTACAGCCTGTCACTAGAAGAAAGTCTACGATTGGCAACACATTAACAAAAGTAGTCAATAAAGCTAACCTTCTCAACAGCTCTTCCAGATATCCTGTGATCTGCTGCCTGGACTCACCATTTGGAAGACTGAGGAAGTCCAGACTAGATGTGTAATGCTGCATTCATAATTCCGTATCTTTTCCCTCACATCTCCTAGGCTCCTCTGCTAGAATGATTCAGTGTGTCCTTTACAAAGCTCCCAGGCTTTGTAATCCAGGTTCAGGTAGGGATTGGTTCACTGCAGTGCATCTATCTGGAGCCCACATTACGGGCTCACTCTCTTTGATGTGGGTGCTGTCTTCCTGGTGCTGACCCCTTACAAAGGAGAGCGAGACTTCCTCCACATGCTTGAAAAGAAGTAAAGATTTAAGGTATTTAAGGTCCCCAACATTAACCCTCTCCTTTCCACTTTTGGTTTTCATCTAAAGGTCTGAAGCTCCAAAAAAGGTTCACGGTTGTAGTTAGTCACTTACTCTTTAACTCATTCACCCACGTTTTTCACATTCCTGTAGTATTAATTTTGTGCTTTGCATGAAGAAAGGAAAGTACAGGCCTTGTGTGGGCCAGTAAGGGACAAACAGTTGAGTTGAGGAGACAGATAAGAAAACAAGCATCCAGTGTGTACGTACAACCATGAGTGGAGACATGGGATGACCTTGTCGAACAATACTCAACGTCGACCAGGGGGACCAGGAAGGATCTCGGAGAAAGAGAGATCACTCAGAATCCTAAGTGTGGTTCAGACATGGAGAAAAACTTTCCACAGATTTCCACGTGTTGGGGTCTTGATGGGAATTTTATTACTTATAAAGGACACTTTTGTGTATATGAAAAGTATTTCAATATTTCTCATTCAGTTTTATGAAATACTGCCTTGAAGCACTTCTGTCCTTCTCTTTCAGATATTATTTAGCTAATCTGTTTTTACTGCATCGAGGATAATTTTGGGTTTCCCAAAGGTGGGAGATTGATTGCCAAGCTCTGGGCTTTAGCTCCAACTTAACATTTTTGAGTGATGGAAATTCAATCCACTTTCAGCTATTGGACTCAACATCACTCTCGCTGCTAATACCCAGGTCCTGCCAAACATCCTATAGAAAGCCATCTTTAGGAAGGAAACAGGGAAATTGGAAGGACTCAACTTTTTAAAGAAATAACTTTCGATGATAGTTTGGATAGAATGAGCAAGCGCGGGGCTGTTTGATGTATTAGTAACAAAGCGTTTCCAATCTAAGGAGTAGGTTAACATCTCCCGAAAAATCAAAGTTATATACCATAGACCCCTTGACATTTGCAAGAGATATATTCTGCAGCCTTCAAAAACCCCTAAATTTATGAAGCCACCAAAGGATATATTTTCCCTTATAAAATGCAGTGAGGGATATCTGAAAAATTTAAGTGACTTCTTTAGGTTCTTAATCGCTGTATAAATGGAGAACCGAAAGGCATTTATGAAGTTGGTCACTTGTTTCAAGTGCATTGCTTTATCCCAACAGTGGTGGGCAGAGAGGATGTTCAACAGAGAACCTGGAAATTCATGTTCTGCTCCAGCCCTGGGTAGCTCACTAGTAAAATTACATAATCCTACATCGAAATGGCACCCTGCACAAGGCCAAGTCCTAGTTCAGAAGATGGTCAACATGCTATGTGCCATCAGCTCTTGGTTATCTCCCCGGTAGATGAAGGCATAAGGCTACGTCCGTGGACATCGAGAAATTAGGGTGCTGTCGGATGGCTAATGGTCAAAACAAAAGTCTTAAATGACTGGGTATTCCAAAAGGGTGCACTTTCAGCATTGAGCTTTGGCAAATCTTCCCAAGTGGGAGGAGAGACAGTTACTTACTTCCCCTCTTCTTAAGTGTGCATGAGCAGGAAGAGAGACAGCATTTTGAAGTCAACAAGAATGTGAAACTGGGGACACAGACAAGCTCCAGAAGTCTTCACTGACCTCAAAATAAATCTCAAAGCTTCAGGAGGGCGTTTCATCAATTAATAACCATTAATTAAACCCACTACAACATTTTTATAACATTCTCCCTGAAACTGGATATGCATTCAGTGGAAATGACAGCTCGTGTCCCAGTCACGAAACATCACGGGTACATTTTGTCATCTGTAAGACCCTGTCATCAATATAGATTTCCATTTTTGTAAATCATCTTTTATTTGGGGAAGGAGGGAGGTATTGATTTTTTTTTCCCAGTCTTTTCTCGGAATGCTAACCTTGTTTAAGTTCTTCATTTCCTCTGCCCGAAGCACCATGTTGCAATAGAATTAAATGCATAGTAAAATGGCCATGTGAGAAAGGTTTATGCATTATGTTAAAACCTGCTCCCTTGATAAATGGAGCCATTAGGGTCTGGAATTCACTGCATTAGTCTACTTAGCTCAATCCAACAACATGCCTTAAAAGTCTCACAAATTTGTTCGAATGCTAATGAGCTGCACCACCAAACCTCATCTGTTGTAGAAGGATCTAATATTTCCAGGAGTTTAATGCATTTAAGAGCTACCCATAGACTCACTTTACCTGACTTGGCAATTCGAGACTACTCAGATTTATAGACAGGGAAAAAATGTATACATTTCCTTGTGTGGCAGCTTCTGAAAATCCACTCAATGAGCCTTAATAAAAATCACTTTTGTTTAGTGTCAGTTTATCCTCATCAACTGTCAGGATATGACGTGGAGAAGGATCGCTTCCAAAAGGTCATCTATATGTATTTTTTCCAAATAAACTGGTTAAATGTAATAACACCCAAATCATCTCAAAGACAAAAGGCGGCCTTACTAGTCATGTTTCTCCAGGCCAGATATGAATCTCTGAGTCTGTACAGAGCTTCTAGAAAGGAAAATTGCCAAAGTAAATGCTTGCCTTAGACTTTTGTCACCTGGTCAGATCTATTTCCATGGAAAGAAAAATAAACTAAAGAAACTCATCTTCCCTCAATAAGCCATTGTTGAGCACCTACAATGTGCTAGGTGGTAAATATGCTTCTTTCTCCAACTGTCTTTTGCATGACATTGTGCCCATTTTTAGGACAACTGTCACAGCCCGCTTCTAGGCATGTGACCTGCACCAACAGATGGGGTCCCGTGCTCAGAAGGACCCCACAGTTGGCTTAATGCTCTGCTGTTGCCTTCTTGAATTTCTGGAAGGGACCCCACAAATTATATAGCTCGTCATGACTTCAGGTGAATTAATTTGGGGGGTAAGTTTGTCAAGGCTAGCTGGGGGGAAATTGGCTGTAAGATCTCATCCTTCAAGGCTCATTGAAGACATTGCCTCCTCCAGGGAGTTCTTCCCTGATGCCCTTTCCCCACTCTCATTTCTCTCTGTTCTTCTGGCCTTCTCCCAAAATGGGTATTCTCCTAGTCTCCCACTTGCTTACTTGCCTCACACACCTGCTGGACTCCAGAGTCCCTTTGGACCAGAACCACCCTCATTGGTTGTGTTGTGCTGTGTTGACCACTGTATCTGAGAGGGCCCAGGGCTGTTTTATAGGTTAGGAATTTGAGGCTGGGTGCATTGAGTATGCCAGCTTTTCAAGGGTCTCTGAAAAATCCAAGGGCTTTCAAATCCTTGGAGATCTAACCAAACATGCATCGGTTGAAACATAGAAAAATGAAACTTAAAGTTGCCATCAATAATAATTTCAAAAGCACATGAATTGCTATTGTAGTCTTAAAACAAAACAAAAACAAACACATACTTAACATGGCAAGTGAGGGCATTTTAACGGGCTAATTCCTATATGGTGTGGGGGTTTCCAAAGTAAGGTTCTAGAACTCTTGGGAATATTTTAGGTTTAATTTTTATCTGATGTAACTGCCAGCATAATGCCAAGGACCTGGTGTTTAGTCAGGACTCAGTTGCAGTCAAACACAATTTGGGTAACAGAAAGAAATAGAAAGATGGCTATGAAATGTTCCTGCTTTACAGAAGGAGGACAGAAAAGGCTCATAGACAAGGAGCTGTTAAACAAATCCTTGCATGCAAGGGATCCTAAGCAGTGGAGCTCAGGCTCATGAGAGAAAGGAATGGACAAGAGTAGTTCTGAAGTATGTCAAGGGGAAGGGAGACATGGGATTAAGTCGACTGTGGACATTTATTTCCAGAAAGTAAAATGCATGGGATGACAAGGACATGGGATGATCACCAGTGGCTGGGTACACGCTGGGGTTTACACAGGTGAAATGAGACAAGGTGACATAATTAAGCAGAAAAAAACAAGGACATCTTTCTTTATATAAGTTGGAGACTCTAGAAAAAGAAACTCAGTCATTCGGCTAAATGGGGCTAATCCACAATGTTTGGTAAAAACAAATTGAATGCATAGCCTTTCTTTACCTGGCAAAGAAGAGTTAGCTCTCGTTAGTGGCACTGGCATAGGACAAAGTGTACAGACAATCATGACGCCATGATGGTTTCTATTGGTTTCACATCTTGGCTTTTTTTCATTAAGTTCAAGAGATGACACTATAGAATATAATACTGAGGCCTCATCTCTCTTGGTGTATTTGGTTTGTCCAGTTTACTCAGCCAAGAACAAAAAAATTTACATGTTTTCCCCCAGTTGTACTGAAAAGCACCTGTGTATCAAAGCTCAGCGAGCCTCCTCTGCATTAACAGAAAGGCTAAAGTACAGAATTTATTAAATTTAAGCAACCAAAATATATTGTGTATCCACCGTGTTCTAGGAACAGGGAAAAATAACCCCTAGGAAACTTATATTCTAATAGTACAAGTCAAAAACAAACAAGCAACATAAAAATAAGTAATTTCAGATCCTAATCATAATGTGACGGAGATAAGAGAGGGCCATGGGAAAGTCTCAGGAGTTTGGAAAACAATTTCTAGAAACTTCCAGATTTTGGGATTTCCAGGCCAAGCAGTCTCTATCACAACTATTCAAGTCTCCAGGGGTAACAGAAAGGCAGCCATAGATGACATGTAAAGGAATGAATGTGATTGTATGCCAATAAAATTTTATTTATAAAACAAGCAGCAGGCTAGATTTGGCCCACAGGTTGTCATTTACCATCCCCGGGGTGGAGAGCTGGGGGTTGGTTAAAGAGCTAAGATGTTCTGAAAAGGTTTTCTAAGGAGGTACCGTGTTAGTTGAGATCTCAATGAGGAGAAGAGTCCAGACATGCAAATATGGAGAGAAAAAGCATTGGAGGCAGTGGAGAAAATGGATGCAAACATTTAAGGTGTGGAGGAGTAAAAAGAGGGACAGTTTTAAGACTTCCAAGTACTTTAAATCATCCAGAGTTCATGCAAAGGAAACTCTAGCATCTGGACTACAATAATGTGCCCAGAAATAGAAAATCCCACACCATATTTTGCAGCTTTCTTTGCTTTTAGTAAGGTTCTGGAATACCTTGTTTGAATTATTGCAAATTTCAGTGGCCTGCCTTTGGCATCCTGGCACTGTGAGATGTAATTTCACTTTGAGCCCCGTGTTCTAACCCTACACCTGAATTGAGCTACTTTAGACACCATTAATCAAGAGCTGAACTTAGGGGAAACTCAGATTTACGTATAATGCACCTGTAATGCACATAGTGCATATAATGCACTCGATGAATACTAGCTGAATGATTTAAAAAAACTCAGAAAACCTCGGTTGATAATTTCATTGTCTGAGCTCCGGAAGACAATGGTGCGGATCGATGGCTCACCTGTTCATTTCACTTTTCCATCCTAAGTAAGGAGGGCTGAACTCTGAGCCCATAGATCAAACTTGGCCTTCTGATTAGCATTGTTTGGTTAGTTATCAACGTTTGGAAATTAGGTTTGATGTGAAAAATCTGAAAGTCTGGCTTCACATGAGGGAAGTGGCCACACCGGGCCCCGGAATCCACACCTGGCAATTATCTGAAGTTTAGCAAAACCTCTTCCTCTAGATGGGTATAAACTGTCCACTTGGCCATCCTGCCTATCTGGCTGGCTGCTTTGGTGAAGCCTGGAGCTTTGAAACCCTTTTATTTTCCTTTTTTAAAATTTAAATTCAATTAATTAACATAGAGTGTATTATTCATTTCCGAGGTAGAGGTCAGTGATTCATCAGTCTCATAGAGCACCCGGTGCTCATGGCATCACGTGCCCTTCTTAATGTCCATCTCCCCCTGCTCCTCTCCCCTTTGCCTTTAGACCCTTTTTAAAAGCTCTTCCTGGGGCACCTGGTACCTCAGTTGGTTCAGCGGTTAAGTGACGGACTCTTCGTTTTGGCTCAGGTCATGATCTCACAGATCATGGGATGGAGCCCTATGTGGGGCTCCACGCTCTGCAGGGAGTCTGCTTGAGGCTCTCTCCCTCTGCCCCTCCCCCAACTCACGGGTGCATGCACTGTCCCTCACTCTCTAAAATAAATAAGTACATAAATCTTTAACAAAAAATGAAAACTCTTCCTTGAGAGAAACAATACAGGACTATGAATATACTGTGTTTGCAGCATCTCCAATACTGCAGGAGAAACTACAAATAAAAAATGGCCATAGCCCATAAGCACAAAGTCTGGGGAAGGGTCCAGTGTCATCTAGCCCCCAGCATAAGGGAGAGTATGATGGAGGAGGATGTCAGAGAGAAAAACTACAACCCTATTAACCAATTAAAGTTAAATATCCTACTTGTGCAAATTTCATGAAAACACACCATCAGTAAGCAGAGGTCAAAGCCCTTCCTAGGACTGTTGCAAGAGCCCATCTATCTCTCTCGGCTGATTTTCCATTTCAATTTTTTTTTTTTTACTACCTGTCTGGACTCTGTGGGCATATGAGTTTTCAAACCCTTCAAACCGAAGGATTTCTAAGTTCTCTGACATTTTTAAAGTTCTGTAGATTTGCTTTTGTTCACACTCTGTAATGTTTTCTTAAAAGACTCAGAGCCTGAGCTACCTTCCTTTCCTTTAGTCTTAGAATAATCTGCTAAATGAGCTTGACAATGGAGAGAATGTGTGGATTTCTTTCCATTGCTCGCGAGCAATCTAACACATCCAAACTGCCAAGCTTCAATTGAAAACTGAAGAATTCAGCCATTATCCTAAACAAGTGACAGGCAAATTCTCACACCACGCTGGTGATCAAACAAATGACAAGTTTCTCTACTTTCTTTGTAACAAAGTTGGACGGCAGCTGCGTATATGTGAAATATGAGTGAAAAGGGGGGAAGTTTGTCAGGTCGCTCAAATAATGAGTGAGGGGCCCCCCACCGTGCGCCACGCACCCCCCCCGCCCCCCCCCCCCACCCCGGACAAGAGCTTTCAGACAAAGGCTGGCCACCTTGGGACAAGTCTTCCCTCAATTCACTTT
>CM052811.1:113269369-113312560 GCA_028533885.1 Nasua narica | reverse complement strand
AGTGTGTTGCATAAAATCTCTGAGTTCAGTGAGGACTCAGTCATTAATTAGAGTATCCCCATCTTCAAACAGCGTTTGAGTCCTGGACAGCAGGCAGCCTAGGACAGATGCAGCTCTCACCCACCCTGGAGTCAGAGACTTGCCACAACACGGAAATTCATAAAAGCCCGAGCAGACTTTTACTTTGCACAGATCCCTTGCATCGAAGGATAATTCCTGCATTAGCAGGTAGTTCAGAAATGTTTTATGTATGTGCTATTTCCAAAGAGTCTTTTAAAATTTGCTTTCTCCTACTACAATCGGTTGTTACCCCTCCTCTTGATTTCCCGAAAGAGCACAAGTCTATTCTATTAGAAATAGAGAAGAAAAAAAGTTGTGCGTGTGTGTATACACACATATATGCATATATATATATTGCTTTTAAGCCAAATGGAAGCCATTTTCTTTTCTGCTTTTTTTTTTTTTTTTAATTTGGAAGGAATAAGACTGGGGGTTGGGCAGTGAATCTATACTCTACAACCGAGATGGGTTCTCTGAACTACATTTTTATGGAGGGGTTGGCTTGCCCCTGGTGGAGAAAAGGGAAATTCTAAATGTAACAGGCTAGACATTTGCAGCCACAAGGCAAGGAACAAATAATGGGCAGAGTGAATACCAACCAATACCAACCACTGACGAATGGTCAAACGGATGAATAAACAAAATGTCTCACATCCATACAATGGAATACTATTTGGCAATAAAAAAGAATAAAGTCCTAACACAGGCCACAGCATGGTTGAGCCTTACAAACATTATGTTAAGAGAATGAATCCGGAAACCAAAGACTACATATTATATGATTCCATTAATATGAAAGGTCCAAAAGAGGGTAATCTATAGATACAGAAATTAGGTTAGTGGTGGCTTCGGGCTAGGAAGGTGGAAGCAGAGAGTGAGGGATGGCTAATGGTAATGAGGTTATTTTGTTTTGTTTTGTTTTGTTTTTCCCAGACATAGCAATATGGAAAGAATATTTCTTGAAATGTGGCACCCCGTCCAGAACCATTTTACCAAAATACATTCTTCAAAACACAAGTCCTATAATATGTTTCTTGTAGAAAGGCTTCTGAGTTCAAAACAAGTTAGAGAAAGGGATTCTCTGGTTCCCATTCGGAGATTCACAGCGTCGCTCTTTAAAGGATCTGAAGCTTCTGCAGTAGAGGAAGACGGTAAATACGGTTTATCTGTTTCTTCAATATCTACAGACTTCATTTTATTTTAGGTGACTTCCACAAACATGCCAGGGCGCATGGATTCTGGAAATACCATGGTACATGCTGATAGAGGCAGTTCCCAAGTAGTTATCTCTTTCCTGCAAATGGGGTGGGGGGAGTGGGTGGGAGGCAGGAAGCAATCACGAAGGGCTTCATGGAGGAAGGTGACCCCTGAGCTGAGCTTGAAGGTTGAGTAGGTAGGGTTAACCATGAAGAGAAGGGGTTTGGCGTTGGGCCTGGAGAAACCGCTTGAGCAAGAATATGGGGCCCGAACAGAGCATGCTGCATGAGGGGAACTAGAAGGAGTTTGATGCTCACAGGGCACAAAATCCGAGCCAGGATGGAGGTCCAAGGGGACCAGGACCCAAACCTCTCCCATCCTCACAGTTGCTTTGTTAGCTTGATACCAACAGCTGACATTCACAATAGCCAGCTTCGGTTTCCCATTTGCCAGGGGTCCGGAATAGTGCTAAGTATTTTCCAGACATTACGTCTGTGGACACTCCCAATAACTTCATGAAGTCGACCTGAGTATTCTGTCCATTTCACAGGCATGGCAATGAAGTCTCCGTGACGTGATGACACTTTCCAGGTCACACCACTGGAGAAGCGCAGGGCCAGGGAGTAAGCAGAAGCCACAGTCCTCCCCGCTCTCTGCTCCCGCATGAATGTCCCGAAGGCATTCCAGTTCCCCACCTGGACTGATTTTGTCCTCCCAGGGACGGGTGACAACGTCTGGAGAACTTTCTGGCTGTCACGACTACGGAGGGGCTGCCGCTGTCATCTAGTGGGGAGAAGCCAGGGACCCTACCTCACGTCCTTCAGTGCGCACAACAGCCCTCATCACGGAGAACGATGTGGCCCCAAATGTCCAGAGTCTGAAGGATGAGGGAAAGGCTGCCCTAGTTTTCTGGCCGGCCGACTGAATCTCTGACCTACTTTATTTTGATGAAAGAAGTGCCGAGTTTGTTTTTATTTAGCCACCTGATAACGCGGAAGGGAAGTTTCCAGCAGGTGGTTGGAAGTACACGGTGAGCAGCTCTGGGAAACCCCCGCTCACAGAGAACATCCAGAAAGGGGAAGAAAGCAAGGCTTTTCTTCAGGAAGGGACATAAGTGAACTCGAATCCATTGGCCGACTGTTTACAAAGAGCCCGACCTGGCCCTTCTCTCCCCAGGCGGCGGCTGCTGAGTGTTGCGTGGGGCTCCATGTGAAGAGGCTCTGAGGTCATTCACCGGAAAGTTCCTTCTGCCCACGGATGGCAAATCAAAGAGCCGGTGGTAGGTGTTGAGGGGGAGGTGGTTTTCCCAGTCCCCCCTGGACCAGAAGCAGGATAACGGCTGCGATGATGGATTGCACGGATGTACTGAGGAAGGCAAGCAAGGGGTAACATAAAGGAGATTTCCAAGTCCTGGGCAGAAGATGAGAGGCGAACGCCTTCCCAGACACACCACGAAAACAATTATTCCTGATTTTGAAGAAAAGCAGTTCAGCTAAGAGTCTTTTTTTTTTTTTTTTGCTCTTCTCTCTTCTTTGCAAAATAGAAGTAGGAGGGGGGAATCTCATGCACACAGAGATCAAAGAACGGGAGAAAGAGCCCAAAGTCAGGATGTGGGGGTCCAGAGCCGTCTTTGACCTTCTCTAATCTGGGCTCTGGGTGGTGACCCTGCTGTGACAGGGTCCCCCCTCTGCATGGGGGGTGGAGGGAAACAGCAGACAGGCTGTAAGGTGAGGGGAAGGTAAGAAAGTAGGAGACTGCTCCGCACAGAGCAAGGCTGGTGCCTGATGGGTCTGACATGAGATCCCCGCTCAGCCCCTTACAAACCCCGTGCACGTGGTCACATCACTTCACTTCTGCCCTGCTTCCCACGGCTGCTTAGCCGTGAAGACAATACCCGCCTCGCAGGGGCGTCTGGGGGGCAGGGGAAAGCCATATATGTGTTTAGCACCTAACGCTGCATCTAGCCTGTAGTAAGCACTCACTACATGCAGCCTATTTTGATGTTGGTGTGGACGATCATTTTAATAGAAAAGACATTTTATTAGGACACACTCCTATCACGCCCCCAGTGCGGAAATGTTCTTCCTATGTTTCCAAATGCTCCAGAGCTATGGCTTGCTTGGTGGTCCAAGTGTTTAAAAAAAAAAAAAATCAAATTACTTGTGGCTTTGTTCTTTTCTTTTCATTTAGGATCTGCAGATTTTTGGTTATCTGGCCACCCAGAAAAAAGACTATGCTTCTCAGCCTTTCTGTCAGGCAGACGTAGCCACATGGCAATGTATGAGCCAAAGAGTCAAAATGGTATGTGTGATTTCCAGGTTAGATATTTAAAGAGAGGAGGCATGCCCTCCACTTCTCCCTTTCTGGCTGCCTGGAATAGGCACATGATGGCCGGTGCCAGAGCAGCCATCTTGGGCCATGAGTAGGAAGCTTTATATTAAGGCATAAGAGCAACAGATAGAAGGTCCCTGGATGCTGGACATCAAGAAGCACCTTGCTAGCTTTCAGCCACCTACCTGCACTTTTACCTGAAGCAGACAAAATCCTGACTCGACTCACGGTTATTTCGGGTAGGGTATGAGGCATTGGAGGAAGTCTATTTTTACTGGAGTCCAATAGGTATCCAGCTCAGTCTGCTGATCAACACTGAATAATCAGGAGAATTCATGTAAAACTTCAGACTTTTAAAATTCCTCCTGAAAAAATATGAAGCTCTTGCAACACAGGGATGATGTCTTCTCATGCCGCTTTCTATGGGTCACATGGTGTCCTATCTGCCACAGTCACCTTCCAGTGTGTTCACGCCTCCGTGCTCAGTTTTGAGATTGTCCGCCCTCCGTGACGCAGCAGAGATGACTTTTTTTTTAAAAGATTTTATTTATTTGAGAGACAGCACGAGAGAGCATGAGGTGGGGGAAGGGCAGAGAGAGAGAGAGAGAGGGAGAAGCAGACTCCCTGCTTGATCCCAGGACCCTGAGCTCACGCCCTGAGCCGAAGGCAGAGGCTTCACTGACGGAGCCCTGCAGGTGCCCCTCTGAGGAGAAGATTGGTGGGAGAGTCACAATTCAGCTACATTGTCCTTGACACGCGCTGAGGGCTGATGTGCCAGACCCTTCAGGAGATACACAGTGCGTGTTCTATTAGTTAACGTCCCCAGCTCCGTGAGGTCAGTGTTACCACCTCCACTTAGCAGAAGAAGGAACGGAGGTTCTGTGAGGACACGGACCTCGCTCAGGGGCAGAGGCCGCCTGGTTCCACAGTGTGACTGCCTCGCCACGATCCTCTCTCCGGCTCCAGCTAAGCCTCCAGGTGTTTTGAATCAAGCACGGACTCATTTGCAGAAATCTAAATGAATCTAAGGAGAGTATTTACTGGATAATTAAGAGTTTGCATCCTCGGCACACAAACCTGTAGCAACTGCTTTCATTGTCTTGTTATTGGCGAATATTTTAGCTCGAGTGATAATGTCTTTGTCATCACACTGTTCAAAGGCAGGGTGGCCCTCGGGACAAAAATAAAACCGTCCCATTCGGCCTGGGCTGGGGTCCTTCTGCTTTCTACCAAGCGCCGTGAAAGGAAAGACCAGTCCAGATGGTGATGGATGTCGGTGGCAGAGATCGCCAGGCGTGTGGAGGGTTCCAGAACATCACTTCCTGCAAAGGTTCAGCAGCAGATATGCACAGTTGGCTCACGTCAGTGTTCCCTGGACGGGTTCAAGGCCAGACCGTGTCGTTAAATCTGTTCCCATGCTTGCATCATAGCTTGGCTTCATGTCTCTCCCCTGCCTGCAGCCCCCTTGACAGATACACTCTCCAGATCCACACTAAAGCATACATCGGGAATGCTTTGAAAGCTCGAGAAGGGATCAGGGGGGCCCTCTTTGTGTCTTGGAATCGCAGAATGTCAGCACGGGAAGGGACCTCAGAAAGCTCCTGGTCCGACCCTCTCGATTAGGAGACATGAAACAGATACAGAGAAGAGAAGGGAGCTCGTCAATATTCACCCCCCAACAGCATTTACCCGGCAAGCCCATTGCCCTGTAAGCGAAAGGTAAAGGGAAGGCCGCACTTTGGAAAGATGATGATGATGGTGATGTGGACGGTGACGGTACAGTGTTTGCATTATTTTGGTCCCAGGCACTAAATGAAGTCCTTGCATGGGTTTTCCCATTTATTCCTTGTCATGGCCTCTGACGTTACTACTTTATTACTATGACTCCCGTATCGTCGTGTGCTGCTCCCATCTCCCAGGGCTGCCTGTGCCCATGCGACCTGAGACACAGAGAGTCCAATCAGCGAGCTGTGGTTACTCAGCCATAAAGGGTTTTTTCCCAGAATCAAAGCCAGACTGTCTGACTCCACAGCCGAACCGTCACCACTAGACTGCACCGACTCAATGTCCTCCAAGGACCGAGCTGACCCCTCGGGTGAGTGGACGAAGGCAGAGGGGGCCTGCCCGCTGGCAAACAAATTCCCCATCTCAATAGTGGAGCTGCTAACCAGTGCCTCTCCCCTCCTCCCCCCCCGCCCCCGCCCCCAACGATTGCCTTCCAGTCGTACGGGTCCAATGCCGCAACCTCCTGCATTTTGCAAAAGAATCCAGAAATTCAAGTTAGTACATGATTGTTACACCTCGGTGACTGTGGTAAGTCACTAGAACCTTCACCAGTTTCCCACGTTTCTTGTCCTTTCGACGTCTACACTTCCCCACCTCTCCGAGGTCAGGCAAAGCTGTGAGAGATGTGGTCAGAAGTGGTGTGTGTCACTCTGAGAGTCAGAGTGTGATTCAAAATGCTCTCTTATTCTCTGTCACCAGGGCAGCTGATGTCCATGCCAGCCGGGGTGCCATTCTAGGAGGCTTGAGTCCTGGATAGAGCAGAGCTGAGCCCTCAGCTGACCCACAATGCACATGTAGCACGAGAGAGAAATAAGTACTTGTTGTTTTAAGCTATTAAAATTTGGGGAGTGGACCTTACCGCAGTGTGACCTAGCCTATCCTGACAAATAAGGAATTTAATTTCCAAAAGGTAAAAAAAATATTTTTTAAAGATTTATTTATTTATTTATTTATTTATTTATTTATGCATGTGCCTGTGTAGGGTGAGGGGTGGAGGGAGAGGAGAGCAAGAATCTCAAGCAGACTCTTCACTGAGCAGGGAGCCCAACACGGGACTCGATCCCACAGCCATGAGATCATGACCTGAGCTGAAATCAAGAACCAGACGCTTGACTGACTGAGCTACCAGGTGCCCCCCACCCCCAAAGTAGAGTTTAAGTCAAACAAAAACATATCAGTAGGCCAGTGTGCATCCCTAAAGTTTGGTGGCTCCAATAACTGTCTTTTTTTTTTTTAAGTATTTTTATTTATTTATTTTCGAGAGAGGGAGAGAGAGAGAGAGAGAGAGAGAGAGAGAGCAGACAGGGGGCGGGGGCGGGTGCAGAGGGTGAAGCATGCTCCCCGATGAGCAGGGAGCCTGATGTGGGACTCGATCCCAGGACCCTGGGATCATGACCGGAGCTGAAGGCAGGTACTTAACCGACTGAGCCACCCGGCACCCAAAAACTCTGTGTCTTACACTTCAGGGTCAGGAGAAGGTTTCTTAAGACAGAGCCCATGTCAAGGGCTTGGTCCTTGGGTCAGCAACAACATTCTGCCCCAGAGCCTCCGGCATGCCGTTAGTCATAGCCCGTGTCTCACTAAGTGTGAGTTATAGGCTTCATGAGGAGCGTGGAAGATTTTATAGTACACCTGTCCTCCTTATTAGAAACCTCACTCAAAGCTTGTCACCTTCCCAGTTACACTTGGGATCTTCTCAGTACTCAGAAATTTAATGTGTCAAAAGACAACCCACCAAGGTTACACTACAGAGCAGAAAATGAGAGAAGAGATGTTTTATCTCCAAATTGAAATGATAATGCCCTGTGTGGGGGAAAAAAAAAGTATTTCTGTTTGGAGAAAGAAATGAGGGGGCACATACTCTGTTCATAGAGAAGGAAGGATTCCTCTGGAAACTTCCTTTGTTTCATAATTAAGGAAGTGGAAATAATCACAGTTATTTTCTACCATCAGTTTCAAGCAAAACACATATGTTTGAGATCAGGCAAATTAATATTCCCAGAAACTATTAAAATTATTTATCAAGGTTCTCGCTGGTTGTATAAACAGTGAGTCTTCCCCAGTTCTTAGTTTTTTAATCTGTGAAATGATAAATATTATTGGATTGCTTTGCTTAAAGATGACTATAAACTCTTCTGAAAGACAAATATATAGAAATGCTATGGTTAAATTGAGAAAATTTGTTCTGCTAATGGAATAAAAAGTATATTACATTCTTATGGCAAAACTATTAATGTTAAAATTGTTTCTTTGATTGGACTTTTAAAGGCACTAGCAACAATGTTTCTATTCAAGAATCAGAATGGAGACTTTGTTTTGCAAATGTTTTTTAAGGTGTAAGATTAATGGATGTTTATTGTAACAAACTTCAACACTAAACTAGGGTATAAAGTGGGTTCTCAATCTCTGCTTGAGTGATATTTTGGGCAGGATAATCCTTTGTGTGGATGTGTATGTCCTGTACACTAAGAATGTTTAACACTATCACTGGATGATGCCAGCACATCTCCCCCCAACACACACCCCCCCAAGTGTGTCCAGACATTGCCAAATGTTCTGAAGGGCACAACTATCCCCTGTTGAGAACCACAGTATGAAGTATAATAGGACATGACTCGTCCTAGAACAAAAATTTCCCAAAGGTAATCACTATTATCTGTTTGGTTTATATCTTTCCAGCAATTTCTTAGGTATAATCCAATTTACATACCCTCACCTGACTCCACATCCACACAGACACACAGGCTGAGCACGTTTCCTCCCAAACTGGGATTATGCCATCCTTTGCAATTTACTTCTCATTGAAAATCAACCTTTCCCTTTCCCTGTGTCTACATTTAGAGCTTCTGCGTACTTTTAAAGAAGTAGCCCATTGGATTCACGTATCGTAATTCATTTCACTGATTTCTTACTGATGGACCTTTAAGTATTCCCAACGTCCCTACTAGAAACAACTATTCAAGAAAATATTGAATATTTTCAAACTTACACCCTTACACATTTTTAAACCAGCATTTCCATAGGAATTCTTGGATCAAAACATATGCACCTAAAATACTGATAGATTTCTGCACATTTTCCACCAAACACCTAATAACCTAATAGCTATGTAGCTTCCTTGGTAGCCTTGGATACTTGGTGTTTCAGTGTTGGTTTTTTGGGGGATTTTTGTTTGTCTATTTGTTTGTTTTTTCCTTCTTAATTTCCATATTAGTATGGTAGTGAAGAGGTTGGCTAAATGTCAATAGTTCCAAGGTTGAAAAATTCTGCTTGAAAGTAGGAGAAACCTAAGCCTGAGTCCCCTTTCCACAACAGACTGCATGGTTCACCTGACAGATCAAAAGCAAGGAGCCCTGCTTTTTTCCTCTGTGACAATAATGACAATAGTAGTACCTCCTTCAAAGCATGGTTGACTGGAATTTGTTGAGATTATATATATGCCTGGCACCCTGAAATTAATTATTGTTGTTAATAAGAAAAGCAAGGGAATAGGAGGTTCACAAAAGTAAAGCCAAAATGTGTGCACAATCTAACAATTACAGAGCACTGTGTTCCCCGATGATTTAGTGACTACTACAAAGATGAACTTAAGAGGATCATAAAATGAACATGATAGAAGGGAAAATATTTCTCCTCACCAAGGAGACTGTAATTAACGTGTGAGCCCCTGGATGATTGGGAATCTAGCAGAGGGATAAATATCTAGATTTATATACATACACATGGAGGATATGAATATACATGCTTTTAAAACACGCCTCCACACATTTATATAAGAAATGTCGTGGGCATATGGATTTTCCCGACATGTGGGTAATATGCCTCCATGCAAGAGAGGCATATTTCCTTCCAGGATAATTTCAGAACATTCCTCTCTGTACTTGCTAAGAGTGAGTCACTATTGTAATCAGATAACCTGGAAAACTGGTTTCCAACTTCACCTAAAGTGCATCAAAGAAACTGAAATGTGAAAAACTGAGCAAATGCCAAGGGGCTGCTTTAAAGCTGGGGGGTTTCAAGGATCATCTTGACACTATTTTAACCCTTCTCCTCCCTCAAGTGTAGGAGACCCTTGAGTATGCACTGTGGAGAAAGAAGAATTCATATTCAGATCCCAGCTCTGTGACTGAATGGCTGTGTATTTTTGGTTGACTCACCCCTTCAGGGCCTCACTTTCTTCCTCTGCAGAATGGGATCATCACTAGGTCAAAGAGTTCTCTGAAGATTAACTCAGAAGATGTGAGAGTGGGCATCTAACTGCCCAGCCTCTGGTGATTTGACCCCAATCTTCCTTGAGGAAGTGTCCCTTTCCGGCCATTGGTTTGCAAGACTGAGGTGGCCCAACTCCTAGGCTGGGGCAGGGTAGAACCCGTGATCAGTGGCCAATTCGGGCTTTGGGCTGCCCTGGACCAAGGGATCGTTTAAGGTCTGGGGTATGTGAACCAATCTGACGCGAGGAGACTCAATTCTAAGAAGCCCACTAGAAATGCGACCAATCATTTTGGAGTTTTAAAGATTTTTTTTTTTTTTTTTTTAGAGAGAGAGAGACTGAGAATGAGAGGGGAGAAGGTCAGAGGGAGAAGCAGGCTTCCCGCAGAGCCGGGAGTCCGATATGGGACTCGATCCCTGGACTCCGGGATCATGACCTGAGCCGAAGGCAGTTGCTCAACCAACTGAGCCACCCAGGCGCCCCTCATTTTGGAGTTTTAAAGTGTTAGGACGGAACGTGCTTCGGTATCTCGCTACATCCTGAGACGACAGGCCTCCAGCAGAAAGCCAAGAGGGAAAGAATGAGACTTAATTCCAATAACACCACTGGAGTCCCTTACAACCTACTTGGCCAAAGCCGAGGCTTCCCTGACCTTTTAGAGATACGCACCCTGAAGCTCAAGAGTTCTCACTGATACACTATGCAAACTGTTTGCTGTGCTGTCTGGTAATTAGTGCACGAGGCGCTCGGTTGGGGGGCCGGGGGTTGCGAATGGCAGGGAGGGAGCTCTATTTCCTGCAGAGGTTAGGGGGTCTCCTTTCCCCTTGGTATCCACGAGGAGAGAGCTGACTGACAATACTGAGAGATCAGGTTCATGGCTCGGTAATGAAAGCAGCTGCTGTGTGAATAGAAAACAACAACAGGAACCCTGGGCCCAATTTACTCACACCTGGCACCGGGCCAGGCTGCAGGGCGTCAAACTCAGGGAGGGAGCAGACGCCGCTGCTGCCGCTCCGCGCCGCTGGGCTGCTGATGCAACGGGCACCCGGCTCTGTGATCAGCCGGAAGCCTGCCCCAGTTGCGGGGGTGGGGGATCCCTGGCTGCAAGGGTGGACCCCAGTGTTCTACACTAGCAGGAAAAACAAGCAAACAAACAAACAAACGAAGCAAACGCTGCCACCAGTTTAGGGCTCAGTTACCAAAAGCATCCTTCAAAGAGGGGTAGGTGGAGGTGCCTGGGTGGCTCAGTTGGTTAGGCGTCTGCCTTGGGCTTAGGTCAGGATCCCAGGGTCGTGGGATCGAGGCCTGCATCAGGCTCCCTGCTGATCCGGGAGCTTGCTTCTTCCTCTCCCTCTGTCCTTCCCCTGCCACTCATGTGTGCTCTCTCTCTAATAAATACATAAAATCTAAAAATAGAGAGAGGGGTGCGCCTTGCCTTGATGCTAAAATGCACAGGGAAAAACACCTGGGAAGGGATAGAGCTTCACCAACGGTTGGGGATGCACATTGTGGACTCAGAGAGCCCAGTTTCCTATTCTAACTTGATTGCTTTCAAGCTGTGTGATTTTATTCATTTATCTGGGTCTCCCCTTAGCACAAAACCCACCAATGACATCCCACTGCATTCATAGTAAAGGCTGAAATTTTTAGCAAACAGAAGTGTTTGCATGAACCACCCCTTCCTTCCCCTCTGTCTCTATCTTTCCTCCTTCTCCAACAGCTGTATGGGCCTCCGTGCTGTTTCAAATTTACCAATATGCTTCTGCCCCAGGACCTTTGCACTGGCTGTTCCTTTTTTCTGGAATACTTTCTCTCTAGCCATCTTCATGACTTGTTCTTTTACTTTATCCAGGTCTCTCTAGAAATGTTGCTTTGTCAGATAGGCCTTATCTGAGAGCAGCTCATCTTACCCCAACACCATTACCTACCTTAGATGCATCACTCTCTGAGATTTTATTTATTAATTCTGCTGTTAACATCTGCCTTTCCCTCCTAGAATGGGGTCTTTAATTGTTTTGTTCACTGCTGTATCGCCCGTGCCTAGAATAGTGCCAAACGGTACATAGCAGGGGCTTTGTAAATATCTGTTGCATTTATTGAGTTGTGCAGCACATATCTGCTGAGCCCTTACCCATGTCAAGTGTTGGCAAAACAGACTTGGGAGAGAGAGGGTACCTACTCTTGTTGAGAAATATTCCTGTAGACGAATGAAAATCAGGAGGGGTAGGTGAATTTCAGAATGTGGAAAACTCTAGGGTGATAAAGGGTGACGGTATCTTTCCTCAGGTGGTCAAGGGAAGTTCCAGGGTAGAGATGAAGTTGCTGAAATGGTAGGAAGAGGGCATACACCAGGTGTAGGAAGAAGAAGGATTCCAGGTGGAACAAACAGCAAGTGCAAAGGTCCTGCGGCAGAAAGGGACTGAATGCCTAATATCTTTAGAAAGCTAAAAGCATTCAGCATGGCTGGAGGAAGGAAGAGACAGAGAGGAAACAAAGTTCTAAAAGTAGGCATGAGGGGACCCCTGAAGAACAGGAAAGGGCTTTAGATTTTCTTCTAAGCCATTGTTTCCTTCCTTTCAGACTCAGCTCCATCTCTCATAAAATGGAGATAATAAATACCATGCCAGGGAGAGGACTCAGCCAGAAAAAGCAAAGAAAATGCCTAGCACAGTGCTAGGTAGGTACTTCACAACCATTAGCAACTCTACATTCCTTCCCTAGAAAGAAACCCAAACTTGATAGAAGATAGAAGTTGGCTGGGATATTCATTTTCTCCTTCTCAAACCCAAAGGCTTATCGGTGGCCATGACCCGAAATGAGCTTTAAGGATCAGGTAGGTCTCAGTACAACTTCAGAATTCTCACCCATTCCTTTCGGGTGTGGGGCAGACCGTGACTCTCTTCCCAAATGTGACTGTGCATCATACGGAACACACTGGCCGAGCTGCAAGCATGTGAGTCGTCACAGAGTGGACATCAGTGATAGTGGCAAAGTGAGAGAGAGTAGGGGGTGAGTGTGTGGAGACCCAACCAAGCAGTGCTGTGCACTCTGCCTTGACACACAGCCCTGCTCAGCCCATGGCCACCTGCTGCGTCTCAGGAAGCCATGCGGGGCCGAGAGGGGGCCAGAGCACAGAGGGTGGTGGGGTCCGACTGCCCCAGCACCAGGCACACCCGTGACAAGTCTACCTGGGGCCAGCAGGTGAGAGGAGTGGCAACAGCAGGGGCTCCTGAAGGACTCAGTTGATTAAGCGTCTGCCTTCAGCTCAGATCAGGATCTCAGGGTCCTGAGATCGATCCCCACGTTGGGCTCCCTGCTCATCGGGGAGTCTGTTTCTCCCTCTGCCCCTCCACCCCGCTCGTGCGCTCTCTCTCTCAAATAAATAAAATCTTCAAGAAAAAAGTGGCAATGGCAATAATCAGGGAAGCCTCAGCCCGAGCGGCCACATCTGGGAAGTCCTCAGCAGGAAGTAATCCTTCTTAGCTAACCGGATGTCCCTCACCGCAGGAATGACCAGGGAGACAAGCAGATGCAATTTTAACGCCCAACACTAGGAGAATGGTAGTGCACTCATGCTACAACTAAATACATTATAGCGCTCCATATTCACCAGTGGGGTAGTCAGCAGGCATTAAACATAATTTAATGACTAGAACGATATTTATAAAACTTTAAGTAAAAAAGCAAAAATAAAATAAATACAAGCAATATGATCCCCTTAAAAAGATGTCTCTCTACCATATGTTGCAATATAAGTTTTATGTGATATAATAAAGTATAATGTATAACATATATGAATGTATTGTTATATATTTATACACATACATAACATATATATATTGTTACTTAATATGTATTATAGTTATATATTATATATATTATAAACATACATATTAATATACTAGATAATACAATAAAATCAACATCTCCATATTATATATAGTATATATAATATATAAATTAAAGTGAATTTTTACTTATTTTAAATCTTAATATATGTACCTATGTTAGAGAATATACATTGCGCATCCCCCTGCATGTACATATACACACATATTATTAAAAGTATATGTGAAATGTAGATTTCCAGATACATACCACTTTTATAATATGAAAAATAGAAGTTATTTTTAAATGACTTTAAAACATCTCTGACAGATTCACAGAACATGACTTGCTTATTCCAATCACAGTATCTTGTGCAAAGCAGGTGCTTAATTAATGTTCATTATATTGAGGAAAGAAAAAAGAAAGGTAAGAGAACAGAATCGCTTCAGCGAAGAAGAAACAACCCCCAAACCTCATGTGAAATCTTGGCTATCCGTGAGTCAAAGTAAGGAAGGAGGTGTAGTACCATAAATATTTTCTTGCTTTGTGGCTCTGTCCAGAACAGGAGACTCGACCTTTCCCTCTGGTTCAGCAATGGAATTCCTACTGGGCTTGAAGGAAACTTGTACTTGGATGACATTGAAGGACTATTGCGAGATGTCTTTCCAAATGACCAATAAACATGTTTTATGTATAAGTGGATAATAGACATTTGGGTATATTAATCACTGGTATTTTTAATAAGTATATAAAAATATATATTTATGATTCAGCCTTAATTTCAGGAATATCTATCTGATGCTAATGATTTGATGCACAATCTCTAATCTTTGCAGTTGAAAAATGATACCAAAAAATAAAAATAAAAAAGATCCTGATGTATCTGTGTGCCATCCTTTGCTAGCCCACAAACAACCACTTTTGTGTTATGAAACCAATGGACTCTCTTTTTATTCTATTGAGTTTCTCTGATACCTGTTTTCCCCATTAAATTGTAAGCTCCATGAGACCAGGGGCCACTGTCTGCCTTGCTTACGCCATATCCCAACATAGAGCACCATGAATGGCAAATACACGTTGAATAAGCAAATCAATGGATCTTATCATATTATATTCGTAGAGGGAAATAACATTTCAATTAATATGCCATTAGAAATATTCACTATAATTTCTTAGTTCCTGTCTTGTATTTTATGTTCTTTGGTTTGCATTTTATCATCCCTTGTATTTTTAGAGCAAGTTTCCTTAGAACCTTTTATGCCACTAAGTGGGGCCCATATAAATAGTGATTTAAAGCAAAAAACAGAAAAACAAAGCAAAGCAGCAACTCCAGAGAGCTGTCCCTGCTGGGGTTGCCTCTTTCCCTCCTTTGTTTGAACTGCTGCTGATTTCACACCTCCCAGGAGCCAGCTCAGTCTCACGGGGGAAGAGAGGGCTTGCCTCTGTGGAGAACAGGGCACCCCAGTGCCACATGACAGGGGACAGTGGGGAAGCAACTGGAGAGTAAGAAATGTCAACTAGTGTGCTCAAGGCTGCTGGTGGGGCGCTCACAGAAGCCTGGTGTGTTGCTCTCTCTGCCTCACCCCTCCATCCTGTGGTTCTATCTTCAAATGATGTCCAAAGTCCTTCACTCCTTTGTCCCAATGATGAGCATCTCTCCCTGGACAGAAGCTTCCTAGCACATCTGCCTACAACCCCTTCTGCCTTCCTATAATTATCATACCTGCCATAGTAACGATCTTGCAAAGGAAATCAGACTACATCCGCCTTCTGTGAAAAATCCACCAATGGCTTAGTCATCACACTTGACATAATATTTTTGCAAATATTTTACACTGGCCTATAAAGTTCTAGAATAGCAGGCTCCTGAGTACCTTGGACTTCATCATCGACCATACTCTTTCTTGTTCCCAAAGCACAAACTGGAGCGAACATTCCTACCTCAGGACCTTTGCACTTGCTGCTCCCTCAGCCTAAAAGTCCTTGCCCTCAAATCTTGACATGCTTGGCTCCCTCATCTCATTGCAGACTCTGCTCATAAGTCTGTCCTCCAAGAAGCCTTTCCTGACCACCTCTTCCAACATAACCTGCCCACTCCCAACCACATCCTTCTCCTCCACTATCTTCCCAGGAGCTCCACCCTGTCTGAAATGATCACGTTTCTCTACGGTACAGTCACAGTCTCGCTCACTAGTGTATCGACGCCATCAGAATGGGGGCTTTGCCCATCTTGTTCCCCTTTATCTCCAGTGAGTAGGGCCTAGTGTAGAGCTTGAGATGAAGAAGATACCCATTAAATAGATTTCCAGTGTCTATAGGGCGAACACTTTGTTTTGCAATAGTCATAATAAAAATTAATATCTATTGACCGCGTAGAAGCCAATAACCCTATAACACAGCTCTTCTTTCACTCAACATGCAAATGAGAAAACTCGAGCTTCAGGGGGATTAAGCAAGCTGTCCAAGGGCACTCAGCTAGCGTTGGCAAGCCCAGATTGGAACTTAGTTCTATCTCCCTTCAAACGCTATCTCTTTAACCATCTTGACCCCTTGTCTTCCACGTGCTCCTTTAGCATGTTACTACTGTAAACTGAGCTCAAGCAAATCATTTACTCATTGGCTCATTCAAGAAGGATTTATTGGGGGATATAATGCGTTCCACGTCCTGGGCCAGGCTCTTCAGAGAGTCCTGGAGACGTTCACATTTTTCCCTTTCCCTATTCAGTAAATAGGTTTTGATCACAGCCGAGGGAAGATTAAAAAAAAAAATTCCTGGAATAAAAATAGTATTTGTTGTGCACCTGCTCTGTGCCCGGCGCTGACCTAAGCCCTCTGTACAGACTGGATCATTTAATTCTCGTGGATGGCATTACAAGGCAGGTTATACTTCTCTCAATTTAACAAGGACCGCACCGAGTGTCGCAGAGGTTAAGTGACTTGCTTACATAGGCAGTAAGTGATTGTGCTCTTCTGTGTCCAGACCGTCCTCTTGCCACACCACACACTGACGCTTGCACGCAGTAGGAGGCCCTCGATAAACGTGCACGGTATGACTAACTGAAGTCCCCGGCGAACCCGGTGGGTGATGCCGTAAGCCACTCGCCCTGCATGGTAACAAGTCCCAAGTGTAAAAATGTGAATCAGTTTGGGAAAGCAGTTTTGCTCCTAGATGGCGAGATATCCTTTTTTTGCTGATGGTTTTGGAAGAAAGAATACCAGCTGTAAATGTGAATCACAGCAGTCACTTAATTTATTTGCATTAATCAAGTCCTCTACCTTTCTGGGCATGGGAAGTTACCCGTTTACGAATCTACACTGCACAGTTTTCTGTATCTGAAAGTTCACCATAAATCAGGCATTGCTTATGGCCCTTTGCGTGTATTGCTATATTTAAGCCCAGGACAACCCCATGAAACAGGAACGATTATTATCTGCCCTTCCCCTACCGACCCCCCCCCCCCCCGAGTCACTGAGGAGTTAAGTGGCCAGCTCGCAGTTGCACAGTCATGAGACACGGCTGAGGCGGGCTACCCCGTCCACGCACCGACAGACTCCGCTAGCAGGCCTCCGGGAAGCAAGGAGTTGGACAGAATTACTCAGGACGTGGGGAAAAGAAACTCAGGAAATCTCCCCACCTCTTCACCAGTTCTCACACATCCCTACCAAACTGAATCCAACAATGAGAAATAATTTCCCCCCAGGGTCTGGCCCCCAAATGCTTCAGGAATGAACTCTTTGCTTCCCTCACCACACAATTATTCAAGTGCTCACAGGGCGATGGCTGGCCTCCGGAACCCGATCCCAGAACCTACAGAGGGCCTGGAGGAAGGTCCTAATGATATTACCAAGTGGTGCTTCCCATTTTTGACATCCATCAAGAGTGTACATCCAGAGATGATTCTACCAGACGGGTCCCGCGTATGCGATGGGATTAGCCAACTTTCAAAGCTTATTTTTGACCTCCAGCCGAAAATTGAGCACATCCGTTCATGAAGGCCACGGGGACTATGGGAGAACATCAAGTTGATTCATCAAATTAGTTCAAACATAATTGTCCTGCATGACCGGCTATAGAACTCGTCAGCTATAAACCTGTCAAAAAGCCATCCGCTCTAATGTTAAATAGAGACACAAAGTAATGTTGTTCAGAACCTGACATTTGTTGGACTTTAGCCTGCTAAGGAGGCTTTGTTTCCTCTTGAAGGAATTTGTCGAAAGATGTACAGAGGGGATAGATCAGGGGAGAACAAAGGAACCCACACTGGTTTCCAAAAGGACCAGCTCATGTAGAGCACACCTGTCACTATATATATATATTTTTTGAGAGACCTATCAAGGTTAAAGTCACACATTTTGAACGTGTGCGTGTGTGTGTGTTTTGCTAATCACATGACACGCAGATCATTTGCCTTCATACCACCAAGACTGTTTTCAGAAACAAAGGTGACGCACACCCCCCCCCCCCCGAAAATCCTTGCCTCTTTGGCAAAACACGTTCTCTTGTCCGTGCTGCCATGGGGTGTTACAGAATGCAAAAGCTGCAAATGAGAAATTTTTTGCAGAGAAAAATCCACAGTGTCGGGGCAAGATTGGAGTAAATTACCTTCTGGCCACTGATGATGACTGCGGTTCCCTCTTACGTAGCTGATCGTCTGAGCCCTCTACACGCTTGTTGGTTCTCTCTGGGTACCACTGAGCGCCGCTGCTGGCCTCGCTCTGGGGGCCTCGGGCAGGCAGGACGGATGTGCCGCACTCCTCTCTCTCTAAACCCAAAGACCTCCAGGGCACCTGATGCTCTCCACTCTGGATCTGAAATTCTCTCCCTCTTGTCTCACTTGTCTTCCCTCAGTGACTCCTTGTCTCATTCCTAATTTTTATGCCATTTCGGGCTAATTTTTTTCCTTTTTTTTTGTTATTGACAAAGACAGGAGGCCTCCTCTAAGTTGTGCGTGACTGACAAGGCTGAATGTTGTTAACTCAAATGTTTGGATTTGCATCCAGGGGACCTCTAGGGCCCCGACATGATAGGCTGCAATAGCTCCTTTAAAGCTAGTGCGTATTAAGTCCTGGGAGGCCAGCCCTTTCTGTGCTAGTCACCACATTTTCCCTTCCAGGGCACTTTGGTACTAAGAATTAAAAGCCTTAAAACAGACACAATCCCTCGCAATTCCACTTCTGGGATTCTGTCCCATGTGATAGACAAGTGTGCCAGGATCTGAACACAAGGATGTTCATCACAGTGTTGTTTAGAACTGGGACAGGTTTCAAAGATTGTAGTTATTTGTCAGAGAGAGAGAGAGAGAGAGAGGGAGCCCAAACAGGGGGAGCGGCAGGCAGATGGAGAGGCAGGCTCCCCGCTGAGCAAGGCTCCTAATGTGGGACTCAATCCCAGGAACCTGGGAGCAGTGACCCGAGCCAAAGGCAGATGCTTAACTGACTGAGTCAACCAGGCATCCTCAGGAACATGTGTTAAAAAAGCTACACGCCCAGCCAGAGGGTTAAGTAAATAGCTTAAGCAGATATGGTGCATCGACACTATAGAATATTTATTATCATTAAAATCTCTTGTGTGTCTTTTTTATTGATGAGAAAAGATATTCACCATAAATATCAAGCAAAAACTGGATCATAAAACTCTCTTGTATTAACTCACCCTCTGGTGTTGTCTATACTACATGCGTCTGTATGGAAAAAGCTTGTGAAAAGGCCTAGTTCAAATATTAACAGTGGTGATGCCTGTGGGTAACGTTTAATTTCCTTCTTCTCTTTCACAATATCAGTGCATTCCTTTTACGACCAAAAGAAACAAAAGAAATTTTTATTTTGGAAAAACAATGTCCATTGACTCAAGAGAGACGTTTTTCACAGGCCGCAGCTCGTTTAGACATCTCTCTGTCTATATCGCCTTAGATTAGTTATAGCTAAGCGCAAAGGGTCACCAGAACAAAACCCTGACCAGGAGCCCAGAAAACCTTCTGTTAATTCTTGCTAACCACTGCCATGTTTGATCTCGGCTTCTTGGCCGACTGAGCTACAATTTTCTCTTTGAAAGGCGAAACTGTACATTTCCTTTTAGGCAAGACTCGGGTCGATGATGTTTTTTAAGTCAGTCCTCTACTTCGAGTGAAACTGAGGACCTTAAGAATAGTTGTCATCTGCAAATTTACTTTGTATGCAGCCTCACGGAAACCCAACCATTCAGAGGAGGAGATAAAAAGAGGCCGTTCCGCATCGTGTAAAGAACAAACACTTGGAGGGGCCTGCCTTCTTCCAGATCCCCAATGTGCCACTCACTGGTGGTACGCCTTTGGGAAACCACGTGCTTTCTCTCTGGGCTTCTGTGTCCTCCCCGGTACGACGGAATCTGCCTTATGGAGGGTCTTGAGACCTACGTTCTAGGTAACTGATGTATCCTCAGTACTTTGTAAATGTTAATTACTCACATTCTGGGCCCTCCGTTCTCTCCAGGAGCACTGGTGCTGGGCCAAATCCCCAACTCAATACTGTTGGGAGTCTCCTACCGCTTCCAGAATCCCGGTGTGTCTGGGTGTGATTTGTTGGTCTACGGGGGTAAAGTCCTCACGTGGAATGGCCCGGCTCTCATGAATTACGCTCATCTTTATTATTATGTTCTGTCCTTTGCTTTAATCCCCTCCCGACCCCGAAGTCTGAAAATATACCAGAGCAAGACAGTTCTAACCTCTTACCCTGTAAGGATGACAAAACAAGGGTTGATCTAAGGCCTCAGAGCAGAGGTCAGAAGCAAAGAGCTCCCAGGAAAGACCTCATCTCAAGACACATTTTATATGGCATTCGCAGTAGTTTTTTTAATACAATAAATTACTTTCCAACATTTAAAAAATTAGTACGTGTTGCTGTAACCCCTAGATTCCAGAATTCCTTAAGAAAAAGAAGAGCCTCCCTCACTTTGCAATGCAGAGGAAAATACGATCATACTGTAATACATGTCTATAACTGACTTTGTTCAGCACATTTCTTTCTAAGATTCATCTGTGTGATTCCTATAGCTGTGCTTTATTCATTGCTATGCCTGTGTGGCATTCCACTGCATGGCTAGGACATGATTCATTTTTATATTCTCCTATTAATAGATACTTGGTTGTTTCTAGTTTTTTGCGAACACCAATAATGTTGCCGTGAATACTTGGGTACTTGCCTCCTTGTACCTCCAGCCCAAGAGTATCTCGTTGGGGGAGGTAAACCCATGTGATGCAGCTCGAAAGAAAAGCAAGGGACTTACAAATGCCCAATTCAGGCTTGCCTGCGGCAGGGGGCAGGGTGCCTTTGATGGGGGAGGGTCATACGGGGAACTTCAAAATACCAGCAATATCCTATTAGGTTCAGTGGTGGGCTCTTAGGGGTCCACTTCATTAGTATGCTTGATAATTCACACAGGTTTTACACAAGAGTCTTTTGAAGGAGCCAAATGAAAAACATTTTTGAATGCACTAAAAAAATCGGGAGATCCAGCAACACGGGGCTCACATTCTCAGCTGTCTCTAGAAGAAAAGTCAAGGACCATTCAGTTCATCACAGTCCTACCTGCCTGCTTCTTTGTTTGTGTCCCTTGTCTGGGCTCTTGACACATCATAGTGAATGATCTCAGACCTAAAGATGATGTAATTGCTAAGGTACACCCTGGAGGAAGCCATTTCACTCCCCACAAAGTTCTTCCCAGAACAGGGAAAAGGGTGAAAAAGATACTCTTGCATCTGGCACTTCTCACTGTGGTGACCACTGAGAGACCCGTCCCAGCCTCTCTGGGTGTGGGAAGGCACGATCCTGGCGCACCATCTCAGCCAAACAACGGGACACGAAATTAAAGCTACTCATCCACAAAGTCGAACAGAGCAAACAAAGTCATTTTCCAGCTCCCAGCTAGAAATCCTAATTTCCAGGTCAAGGAACTAGACCCCAAATGTGTGGCTCGGTGAGTCATTCAACACTGCCAACAGGGTTCCAACCGTGGGGTCTGTTGCCCACATTGCTATCCCTTAATTGAAACAAGCAGTTGGTTTAAAGACGGCCACAGATGAGACGTGTTTTCCATAGAAGTTCATTCTAAGGATAAACCCACATTATTCTCGACCCTACCTAGAAAAGCCACTTGAGCTGTCCAGGTGAAGGAAGATGTGGCAGGAAATTCAATGAGCTCTGCTTTCATGAAAGTGATCCTCTCAGTCCTCCCGGTAATACCCCACATGTGTGAGCGAGGGCCCCACATCTGTTCTCTACCATCAACGTTTCCCCACAAAAGCCCTAAATTGAGTCCAAAGCAGAGAGGAGCCCACGGTTGACCTGAACTCTGCTGTCTGTGTCTTAATGGCTTTGACAATTGCTCTTGGGTCCCCATCCTCTTGCCATTCCCTCCACCTTGACCTTCTCCCCTCTCACCTAGATGTGAGCAGCACTCCTGCTTTTCCCCCTGAGCTGTCACCTTGGGTCAAGGATCCACCAGCAACCACTGGGATTTTTTTTAAAGAAATCTAACCCCTCACTCCTCTACTCAAATGAAATCTCTAATGTCCCATCGTGCTGCCTGCAGAGCATAAAGTCCATAGCTCTCTCTAACCTGCATTCCAATCCCTGCAAACTATTTGCAGGTACCTTGAACCCAACATATTCTAAGCCCTTCTAAACCTTTATCTGGAAAGTGCTGTCCTCTTCACCTATCCTCCTTCCTCCCATGAGCTGTGATTCAGGCTTCAGACTTCGGTGTAGCCATCACTCTCCCCAAGCCACATTTTCTTTTCTTAACTACCAAGACTAGATAAGGTATCATAGGTATACATACTATAGCAATATAGATGGAGGAACTATATGTATTGGATGAAGCTATTTCTTTTCATATATATGAACATATGTGGGGATATAGAAATACATGTGTGTACATATGAATACCTACACATTCATGCATAGCCTTTATTTTTAAAAATTTATTTATTTATTTTAGAGAGAGAGAAAGAGTATGCATGCATGTGCATGGGCAGGGACAAGGGCAGAGGGAGAGGGAAGAGGAGAGAAGCAGACTCCCTCCTGAGCACACAGTCTGACACAGACTTGATCCCATGACCTTGAGATCATGACCTGAACTGAACCAAGAGTCAGACCCTTAACTGACTGAGCCACCCAGGTGCCCCCAAGCATATAATTTAAAATAAGTAAGGAAAGTACATCTCAACCCACAAACATATCCTTTGGCTCAATAATTCTACTTTTTAGAAGTTATCCTAGCAAAATAATTGTAGGTGTGTTCAAATACTTAGCTATATTTTTTTTTTCATTAGAACATGGTTGTGATAGCAAAATAATTGGAAACAACCCAAATATCCAACAATAAGAGATCAATTTAATGAATTAGAGTGTATCTATTCAATGAAATGTGATTTTGACCTTCTAAATGAGGTTCCACAGTATCATTTAAAATTTGAAAAAATCATAGGATGCCTGGGTGGCTCAGTCAGCTGGGCGTCCCACTCTTGATTTCAGCTCAGGTCATGATCTCAGGGTCATGAGATCGAGCCTTGTATGGGGCTTCTGCATTGAGTGTGGAGCCTGCTTAAGGTTCTCTCCTTCTGTCCCTACCTCTCTGTTCCTGTGTGCTCTCTCCCTAAAAAAAAAAACCAAAAAAACAAAAAAACAAAAAAAATCAAAACCTTGGGGACATATAATTAATAGGGAAGGATTTTACATAATAATAAAATTTAATTATAGTAATATTTTAGTTAAAAAAGCATAAAAACATAGAGAAAGGCAAAAAGGCAAAACAAAACACTGTTACCAAGGTATCATGTGTAGATCTGATAGTTAATTTTTATTTTCCTGCTTCCCTGAATTTTCTAAGTGTGCCACAACAAACATGGCTCATTTTTTCTGACATAAGAATAACGGAAGTTTCACTGACCCATCTTTTTAATGTTAATATTTTTTAAAGGAATATGAGAGGATGCTCGTGCAGGAATCTTAGGGATACAGCTGTTGGGGCACGAGGCAGTGTCACTGAGAGGACGATGTATGGGAAAGTAATGGGAAAAGCAGGTATAATGAAAACCCATTTGCCTTCTTGCTAACCTGATCTCAGACTGGCCCCAGCAACGGTTGTACTCATGGACTCTGCCGTGAATACAAGCAACCTCTCCCCCATGTGTGCCATGGGGGAGAGCTTTGGTTTCACTGATGTGGGGCCGGAAGTAATTTCTTGCTTAGAGAAAAGTGACCAAGAGTATCTACAGGGCACATGGGGTGCCTAGAACTAAGAACCTACCGCACCACAGCCTCCCACATGTGGAAGGGGGCCCAGGGTATAATCAGACTTCCTTTGGGGCAATTCACAGGTAGCCCAGAGGTGAGAAAGGGGATCCATTTTGATACAGAAAGAATATAGGTGAACTTGAACTTGCAGTTTTTATTTTTTTGTGTAAAAACCAGTAAATTTTACCTTAAAATAAGAAAACATATGTTGATACTGTTTCTAAATGTGAACACTTTGCCTATCAGGTGAGTTAACATGAGTGGGGAGAGGAAGTTTATTGAGCTGGAGGGTTGATGTGACCCTTTTGCTCCTTCCTTCAATTTCCGCCCATCGTCAGGCAAGGCAGCTCAGGTGTTCCTATGCAAGTGGATATACATATTTTATTACCTAAGTGTAATGGTATCCATTTGGATTCATGCATTTCTGTGTGGGTATCGCCGCTAGGACAATCATTTAAGCCAAGTTAAAAAAAAAATAAAATTTACAACCAGACATTTGAAGCAATGAATCACGAGGTGATAAACCAAGATCTTCAAAAATTACGAACCATAGTCAATCAGTTTGCTCTCACTGTAAAAATTTTTAAGATAAAAGCCAGAGTTTTAAAAAAATACGCTAAGTAGAATACAATTATATATGTAACATATGTACCCAATACATTTAATGATTATGTATTTATGCATACTTATGTAACATATTATATGTACTAATATATAATACAAATACATATTATTTATAACTCATTCTTTTAAAATTTCCATTTTGAACATGCTTTAATAAAGCACATTTCTTATTTGTGCAGTGGCACGTGTATATGATAAATGCATAATATGCACATTCTAGGGTTGCATTTTTAACATTTACCTGCAAGGTCAGGCAAGCACAAAATGTTAAGAGACCATCGGCTCAACCTCCTTTTCCCACCTAGATCACGAGCTCTTCGAGGCCAGGGACTAATTATTTTTATGTATCCTGTTACCACATATGCCTGGTTCTAGGGGACAAAATAAAGGTTTACCCAAGAAGAAAATTTCCCTTAAAACGCACATCAGGAAAAGCCAGATAAAAAAGAAGAGCATCTGATTTGGCCCCCCCTGAAAACACAAAGTCTGGGGCTGATCCACGGCCACTACCCCTCGGCACCGTCCAGCAGTTTTAAGATAAGATAATTGTTCGTGGATGTATTTATTTGGTAAAATATCAAACTGTATGCTCTGGTTATAACCATGCTTTCTTTCACTCAAAAAAAAAAAAAATACGAGAATGGAATGAATTCTCTCTCCTTCTCGCCCACACTACTTCAGAAAAAAGAAAGAAAGGAAAGAAAAAGGAAAAAAAAAAAACAAAAAACAAATGGCCTCCCCTTTATGGCAATTTGTAGCCTGGAGCCAGTTTTTAAAGCTGAGTAATAAATCCCAGAAAACCAGTGACTACAATGGAAAGCCTGACACACATTTAACACTAATGGTGCAAACAGAGGGCACACAGGAAAACACTCCAGTCACATTCCCCATACTCAACACTTGCAGATTGCTCACCAATGTGCTATTTTTTTTAGTGGACAATTTGCCTGTTCATAAACGGCAGAAAATTTCCAAAATACTTGCCAACCCTGGGGAGAAGAAACTTCCTTGATACTCCTGTTTCCCACAGGTTGGGTTCTAGTACTAGATATTCACTTCAACTCTTCCACGATTGTTGCTGGTTTTTTTTTTTTTAAAGATTTCATTTATTTATTTGACAGAGAGAGACAGATCACAAGTAGGCAGAGAGGCAGGCAGAGAGAGAGGGGGAAGCAGGCTTCCCGCTGAGCAGAGAGCCCGAAGCGGGGCTCGACCCCGAGATCATGACCTGAGAGGAAGGCAGAGGCTTTAACCCACTGAGCCACCCAGGCGCCCAGATTGTTGCTGTTTTTAACTATAAGGTACAGAAATGACATCTGAACCATGACAACTTGATAACTATTAAAATAAAATAAAATAAAATAAAATATAATAAAATAAAATAAAACCAAGACTTAAACTACAGTACCGTAACTCAAACTTGAACTAGGATAGCTTTATATTAACACCACTGTCACATCTTCCAACACTTAAAACATCCAGTTTTCTAAATATAATGTACCACTGGGTCGAGGCAAAAATGTAAATTACCCAAATCATTAGATTAATAAAGATAACAGAGAGATAAATATCGCTGAACCCTGAAGTTTATACTGAGACCTTAATACTTAATTCAGAGAAGAATACTCGGATAGAATTCTGCCTCCTCTTGCAATATCTGTCATTTCCCACTGCGTTAAGGGCTCTGAGGTTTATGCATGTGACCGCAGGGGTAGGAACCTACTCTGAGAGGTCGTGAGCGTCAATCCCGAGTGTCTCACCTCGGACAATCAGTGGTTCCTGGATATGAAGGTAAACTATCATACCAACAAACTATGGCAACACACTCATTAACATGACTGTTCCATGACAGGAAGACTTCCTTCGTGGGATCTGAAGAATATGTAGCAGAGCGTTTTAGGATGGAGGGAAAATGTTCCCAGGAGGTAAGAATTCATGTTTGAATGGAGTAGGGGGAATCGAGAAGTATGGAGCAGAGGACAGAGGTGCATTTTCCATCAGAGTCCTGGAAACCCAGTTTAAACACAAAGGCAACCAACAACAACTAATGCATCTCCGTGGTCATAAAACCATGGACCTATTCACGTAATTATTCCACACAAATACTGAAGACAGAGGCAGAGCGGAGATGACATTTTATCATCTCAATGGATCTGTTAGGCTCACTCAAAGCAACTCTTCCTTTATTCAGACATGTGTATTCCGTGAACGTTTTTCTCGTCCGATGTGTGTACAATTAAGTACACAATATTGCATCAAAAACCTGGGTGCCTGGATATGAAATGAGCTGACACGCTTGGCATTTTTATGAGCCACTATGGATTTCGCAGGCAGATTTACATGAAAAGCATCCTAAGGGAGGATTGAGACTGGAGAAAATGGTGTAGATATATTTTTAAAAGATGCTTCCAGCTTACAAGGACTCAATTTTGAAGCCCACGCAGGCATTCTGCATGTACAAGCACTTTCTCTGGGTATAATTTAAGGGCAGTTTGAAACTTTGGCCCAATTTGATCAAATATTGATAGACGGTCCAGTAAAACGTGGTAGGGGAAGCAGCTACTTTACTGCACATTCACACTGTAAATTTGAAGAGACACCGTCAACCTGCTCAGTTCTGAAATTTACTTCCCTAAAAGGCAGATAAATCCCATGGCTAACGCTGAGATCTGTGTTAAATATACATACTCATGTACCTCATGTGAGGTCCCCCACAATAAATTTCTCTTTGAAGCTAGTGCTAGGAAACAGTTTATCTGTCTTGATGAATGTGTCTGCTTTCTCATTAGAGGATGAGGCTGTGACTCATCAGCTTTCTCTTTTTGCTTCTGCAGCCAGGAACCTCTGAATTTCACTTTGCACTCCGTTGTGATAGCTTTTCTTAGCTTAGGTTTTCCGGTACAACTGATCTCTCTGCTCATTGTAAACCTCTTATTCCTCCCTCCCTCTCCTTTACTTTCATGATACTATTTTATGTCTATCTTTTTTTTTTTTTTTTTTTAAGATTGTATCTTAAGTAATCTCTACACCCAATGTGGGACTTGAACATGCAACCCCATGATCAAGAGTCGCACACTCCACGGACTGAACCAGTCAGGAGTCACTTAATCCTTTTTTTGATGGTCATCTCATACTTTTTACAAGAAGGAGGAAGAGTAATTGTTAAAAGTACACTCAGGTCCCAAAATTCCTTCAGGTAACTTCAATGAGACTTTGTTTCCAGTATTTGCCTGAAATCAACCAAGTATTTGGATACATAACTGTTACCTCAATACAAAGGAAGCCTCCTCTCTTTTCCATCCAGCACTCAGTTTAGTCCTAGAGACAGTCAGATTTCCCGCCAGAGGAAATTAGGGGACACCTCTTCCCCCTCCATGATGTTACCCGGACTTCTGATGAGTTCCTGCTGAAATTGCTCAAGGCTAGCCACACTGCACCCCTTCATGGGATTTTAAAAAAATGGAAAGTGGAGACACATACTCATCACCAGGAGGAATTATTGGAAGGGATGATTTTCCTCCCCGTTCCTTATGAGAGGAAAAAAATCGGTGCTAACCAGCCTGACCTGGAATTGTCAAGGAAGGGGGAAGGAAAGGAAGAAAGAAGGCAAACCCCAACCAGATCCAACTTCAGCAGGGTCACAACTGTCACTAACACTGGCGGCTCTCAAACTAGCCTGCATTGGAATCACCTGGAGGGCTTCCAATGGGGAGCACCAAGGGGCCTCCCTTTCCAGAGTTTCTGATTCAGGAGGTCTGGGGTAGGGCCCGAGGGTAGGAACCTGTAACTACCTTCCAGGGGAGGCTGATGCTGCTGAGAGACGTCACCCCTTCCCCCGGAAAAACGCAAACAGGTTCGATGATTATCTTCAAATCTTTCTCCCCGCCACCCACGCCCGCCCCCGCACGACGTTCCATCCAGCGCTACTGCACAGCACTAGGTGAAGAAAGAGAAGAGAAGAGCAGGGCAGGGCAAGGGCGGACAGGGCAGGGAGAGAGACTTGGGGATTAAACAAACATAACAGATTCCAGCATTTACATTAGTCACGAGAAGAGCACGTGATTTCATAGCCCTTGCTCTGCCCGTGCCCCGTGCTGCTCATGCCGATCCCACAAGAGAGGAATTGATGTCCTTGAGGTGTAGAGGGGTCAAAGGGATGTGCCTGAGACCACACAGCCGGTACGGGGTGTACCTGGGGTCTGAGCTCAGGCCTGTGTTTCCAGAGCCCGTGATCTGAAGTAGGAGACTATGCAGATTTCTCTTGAGTTTGAAACAAGAGACACGGCAGCCTCTTTTATTTTTGTTAAGATTCTCCATCCAGAAACACAAGAGCATAGCGCAAAACAGGCTACTCCCTGGTCTTTGGATTTCACGTCCTCCATCACCGAGGAAGGCGTGCCCCCCACTTAGACCTGCAAAGCATTTCAGCGAGCGCTTCCTGCGGGAGGTGAACAGGGGCCCTAACCAGTGACTTGGGAGGTGTTTGCTCCCTTAGAGCATGGCCAGGATTTTAAGAGTAAGGATTTCATTACGGGGCAGACAATAACCTCAGAGGCTAGTGGCTTCTGGCCTTTTTATAAGTAGCAGAAATCAAGATGGTATTCCATGAACTCCAGATTCTGGCTTGAAGCGTGAGCTGGGACCCAGCCCTCGGGCTCTCTCTGGCTTTTGCTGACCACTCCATTGTGTACAAGGATGACGTGAAATGGGCTAAGTAAAATGAAATGAGGCTCAGGAAAAAGGAGATTAGGCACAGGAAACTACTAGTATGGACAATTGAAATGGGCCAAGAATAGCAGTATTAATAATAATTGTGAGGATGTTGGTGGAGAGAGCGATAGGCAAACTTCACGGCACTTTCCCGAGTGGGTGAGCACTGTGCTACAAGTTTGATTAACTATTAACTCACGGATTCGTTTCGTTTTCAAAACAGTCCTGTGGATAGATTCGAACATGGTCCTTAGTTCACAAACAAGGATGGAGACTTGGCGAAAACAAATAGCTTGCCCATGGTGACATAATTATCAAATTCTGGAATGTGGATTCCCACTGGGGCAGAGTCCTACTCGTTCCGTGATAGAAGCTGGTGACGTGGGGGTCAATGTCACTGCCTCTGGGCATTCAATGGCAAGAAGTCTGTTCTGACGACTCCCTTGTACCACTGTCCTTCCTCACTAAGAACCTGTGGCTAGTCCCCCTCCTTGTTCATGGGGCCCAGAACACTGGTGACTCTAAATCCTAAATCAGTAGCCACTTTGTGGGGTATGAACTTCGATGATGGAAGCTGTCACCAGTTGCTGCCATACAGGACACAGGCTTTGGTGTCCTCAAATCAAGTATATAAAGGGGCCCCAAATCTGGATTTGGATGTGAAATATCCTGAATTTTAAATGAGGCCTGTATTAAAAAAAAATTTGGCAACATGCTCATTTATTTTAAACACATTTCAAAAACATTTATTTTAAACAAACTAAATCTTGGATCTTTTTTGAACAGTGGACCTTCATAGTTTGTGACCTTTTTTTTTTTTAAGATTTATTTATTTATTGGGGGGAGGGGCAGAGACAAAAGAGAGAGAGAAAATCTCAAGCAGACTCCCTGCTGAGCGCAAAGCCTGGTGGGGGGCTCGATCCCACCACCCTGAGATCACGACCTGAGCTGAAATCAAGAGTCAGACAACCGACTGAGCCACCCAGGTGCCCCAGTTTGCGTGTGACCTCTGAACCTATGTGCCAACTCTCCAGAACATAGTAGGATACATTTTGCCTGCCATTCCAAAAGTATGGAGAATTGATCCTTTCCCCATTTTCTCCCAAGGTTTAGATTTGTCAAAAGAAAATCTGAATAGAGAAAAGCACTTTAAATTAAGGAATCAAATATTGAACCAATGAGAAAAAGAATAAATCTGTTTGAAAACAGTCTCCTAGCACTAATGACTAGGATCTAAAAATAATCTCAACATATTTTTAAATTGGAAGAACACCCAGAAAAAAATAAATTGAAAGAGAAACTGGGGAAGACGCTTTTAACAGGATGAAACAAAACAGGATTTGCTACAGAGTTGAGAACACAAGCGTTGCATCCTGATTTAAGCTTTTTCATGATCTTCATGGTATACAAAATGAAACCAGGAAAGGGGACCGGGGGGGGGTGTATAAAATACCAACCCAAATTCTGCAGAAGGGAAATGCAGCCGAAGGAAGGCAGCATTATAGTTCAATCCTGTACTTGTAGGTTATGTTATTTAAAGGCAATGGGAGCCTGCCTGTGGTTGGACAAAGACAAAGTAGTCACTTCAAGGTGATGCGGGGGTGTTAAATAGTAGTTACAAAATGCTTCAAGTTCAGTGGAGTCAGGTTTATGTTTCTCGTTATCTGCCTGGAGTGACTCTCCACTGGCTGCCTTCCAACACCCTCCCTGCCCTCCCCTTCCTATTGTCCCCTCGTTTCCAACAGAGATCCACAGGATTCGGGAACCCGCACCTCCCTTCTAGGTCTCACAATGGAGCAGGCCATCTGGGTCAAGCCCATCAGCCCATTTCAAGCTTCTGAATACTGAGATTGGTTTGGGAATCGGGCCTATGGTATAATGTGTTCTATTTATAGTTATACCCCATACAATTAATTGGAAAGACTGGGAAAGAAAACACTTTCTCTTTCCTGTTGGATGTGAATGAGGAAGTATATAACTCCAGGGTCTTCTAGTTGCCATCTTGGGGCCACACAGGAAGGTGGCATTGGGAGAGAAAGAAGTTGTGTTCTTGGTCCTATTATCTATCTGCTAGATCCAACCTTCCCTGAAGTATGAATTACCTCTGGGTCTTTCAGTTAGACCAGCTTTTAAATCCCCTATAAGCCAGTTTAAATTGGACATTTTACTTGTTCCATGTAGTAGAATACTATTGATACGATATTATACTAGATATGCAGAGTCCTCAAAAGTAAGGTCTATGATTTTCTTTAAAAATGTCTACCTGGGCCAGAAACGGGAAGACGAATAGATTACTGAAACTCCACGCGAGGTTCTTGGTCTGATGGGGAGGACAACTACTAGACTGTGTGATCTGTCCTAAACTATTCGAAAAGCACAGAGGAGGAAGTCCTTAGCCATGGGAGGGGGGGATGATTAGAAGGCAGGTGACGTTGGGGTTTTCCCTAGCCCACGGGCAGTCTTAGGAAATATCAGGCTGCTTAACTGAATCGTCGCATGGAAAAAAATCAGGATCTTCAAGCCTTCGTTAATACACCACTTCCACATTTGTTTTGCCTCTGTGTATTCTTATTATATTATATTATTATATATTATATATATTATATTATTAAATTATATTATATTATTAAATTATATTATATTATATTATTAAATTATATATTATATTATTATAATACTTATAATAAGTATTCTTATTATATTCATATTGTATTTAAAAGTTGATGAATTTTATACTTAAAAATTTAGTTAAGTATCAGCTTAAGCAATAATATCTATTAGATCACGATTTGGCCGTTGTATGTCTTATTCAAATACACATTACAATAAATACATAACATTGTTTTTAAGTGGAGCCTCGCGTGGGACTTGAACTCACAACTCTGCAATCAAGACGTGAGCTGAGATCAAGAGTCAGTTGGATCCTTAACCCACTGAGCCACTCAGATGTCCCATAAGTATAGAACCACTAAATAAAACAATGTTGGTCCATGTGTTAAAAAATCTTGTTGGGAATTGGGAACTACCAGCATTACCTCTGCTCCATGTCAGGAGACCTTGAAGGGCAAGACAGGAGGGGATTATTTAAGGATGACCGCTAGCCTGCCCAGTCAAGGAAACTTACATCCAAACCCAGCTCAGGCACTTCCCTCGATCTGACACTGGGCAATTTTCTTAATGCCTCTGAGCTTCATTTCAGAAACAAGGATCTATAATACTCTCTGTTTTTCAGGGCTGTTGTGGAAACCCCATGAGATACGCACATGACGCGATCAGCTCGATTTCTGGAGCATAGTCAGACCTCCGTTGTTGTCGTTGGTTATGGAGTGAGGATGGTGTGGTGACCAGCACTCTTTAATCATAGAAAGCATTTGGCATTGGAATAAGAAGCAGAGTCACTCACAATTATTTCAGTTCTCTTCTTCCTCCAAGTTCAAGGTAGGAAACTACTTCCCTGCTTCCATAGACTTTAGTGATAACGACAAGCCGAAGAGCCCTGTGCCCCCCGACTCATGTTTGATGTTCAGCGTGAGTGAAAAACAAGTTTTTGTTGTAAGTCGTCATGTTTTGGGTGCGATTTATGGGGCAGGGTCAGCTTCACGGTCACACAACGCATGCAACCCATTACCCTCCACTCATGCTGGACACAGAGCAAGAGCAAAAAGCAAATGCTTGATAGGCAGAGTCACTTAGATGTGGGGATTATTTGTTACCGTCGCAAACCCCTGTCGATTCAGTCTGATACAAGCATATGAAGCAGTAGGTTATCTTTTTTTGCCCATGCAATTTGCATTTCTGGATTTCAAAGCCTCTTACCAAATTTTGGAAACCGTAGAGGAAAACTATTTCTCTGTGGACTTGGAATCCTCGTACCTTGAACGGGGGCGAGCCACATGGTGGAAGGATGCCCGTACGAAGGATGGGTGGGGAAAGGCTAAGGCTCTGTTCACTTTAATTGCTTTAGTTCCACTAATCAATTAACATTTGGCTAATAATCCCTTTCAAATGAGTCATTCTCACCAATTAAAGACTGATTTGTTGCAAACTGTCCCAGCTCATGGTGAACCTACCTTGTTCTTCTGAAATTGCTCAGTGGAATGCTTTCATGGAAGTTATGGCTGTGACAGACTCTCTCTAGACGGTGACAAAGGAAGTCATGAGGGGGAGGAAGGAAAAGGGGGAGGGCAGGGCAGTCCTAGGCAAGGCTAGGCTGAGTGATTGAATTGGAAAACGAGCCATTCCTCGGGGTTAGCAAATGATTCTTCATCAGGCAGCGGACTATTAAACACACCTAGATAATAAACGGATGATTTTCACAGTCATCCTGCGAGGTCCTCATATTTTCCATTTTTAAATTCCATGTTACTTTTAAAGGATTCGTCCATTACGATGATTTACATCACTGAGCTGAGACAATGATGCCCTTTAATGTCAGAGGCAGAGCGCGATTATTTATCATTAAATCAGGCTTTTTAATATTATTATTATTTTTTTATTCTTCCCTTCCTGGAAAAAAAAAAAAACACCTTTGAAAAATGCTCCCGTCGTGACACAGATGGGTGCTATCCTTACTTGAAGTCCCTTGAACTGGAGTGGGGGGCAGGGAACGTGTGGCTCCCAGCATCCTCAGGAATCAAGGTGAGAGGGGCAGCCCCCCTGCTCCCCGGTTCCCAGCCTCCTACCCTGTCCCAGCAGTGCGATCGCTCACGAGTTAGCAACATCATTTTACTAGAGAATCTCTAATGGCGTGGCACTGAATTCAGATTCCATTTATTCAAAAATAATGAGGTAGCGGTCCCCATGTCACATTTCCCCCCTATATCTCTAATAGAGCACTTTATTTATCCGTGCCAACAACATGTGTTCAAGGAGTGTTCTATGCCAGGCGCTATTTAAGATTGTGAGAGTACATGGGAGAGAATGAGACTGAAGACGTCCGTCTCAGGGAGCAGTCTAGTCCGGAGGTTCTCAGCCCGGGCTGTACTGACTCTGGGGACCAGAGAATGCTTAGCTGAGGGGGAGCTGTCCTGTGCCCGGCTAAATGCTTAGCAGCATCCCAGCCTCTACCTGTTAGAAGCCAGGAAAACCCATTTTCCAGTCATGTCTACCAAAAATGTCTCCCGACATTGCTGCACGTCCCCTGGGAGGGCAACCCCACACCTGCTTCGGATCTGCTGTTCTATGTATAAGATGATGTCACACAGCGATGAGTGCTATGAAAGAAATTCAACCTGAAAAGGCAGAAAGAGGATGGCTAGGAAGAGGCCAGTTCAAGGAAGTGATCAGGGAGGGCTTCTCGAAGGAGGCATCAGTGAGAACGCTGAGGAGAAGCCCTGCGAGGGGAAGGGGAACCGCATCAGAGAGCAAGTGCAAATTCTGGGAGGACAGGACTTCTCAGCTGTTTTCAGAAACAGAAGGAAAGACAGAGGGGCCACTGTGCAGGGGTGAGGGAAGGGATGGTGTTATCCGATGCCGGAGAGGTGGGGAGGTGGCCAGGCAAGAGGCCGGGTAAAGAACTGGGCTTTAAGTGCAGCGTGGGAAGCCACTGGGAGTTTTAAACACGGGAGTGACATTACAAAATGTGTCCATTCATTCCACACGTATTAACAGAGGGCTCATTCTGCACCAGGCGGCGTTCTGGGGAGTGGGGCTCGAGGGCCGGGGGAGGGGAGAATTCGGTAAGCTACAGAAACAATTAAGTCCCTGTCCCTGACCTTGACGGGCTCCCAGTCTATTGGAAGATGCTAACTTGTAAGCCAAAAAAAAAAAGGTTCATAAACCTTACTAGAGAAACAGATGCAACCTGCTGTGAACACGTTTTCTAGCATGGAAAGAGGAGGGGGAAGGACGATGGAACTTCAGAAAGGACAGAGAGCAAGCACGGCCTAGAGAACCCATGAGTGGCAGGAATGTGGACGCCTCAGGCCACGGCCGTGACCCCAGATTCCAGGAGAGCGCCTCATGTGTAGTTGACATTTGATAAATGGATGGCAACTAAATGAATTTTTGGGTATTCTCCATGTGCAGGGTAGGTCTCCAATCACGGTGTGTCCTCTTCCCCAATTTACATGTTGAAACCCTCCCCCTCACTGTGATGGTATTACCAGGTGGGGCCATGGGGAGGTGATTAAGTCACAAGGATGGAGCCCTCAGGAAGGGGATTAGTGTCCTTCTGGGAGAAGACAGGAGGGACTCGGCTTTCTCCCCATCCCCCCACCCCCCAACCCCCATCTCTGTCTCTGTGTCTCTATCTCTATCTACCTCCACTGTGTGAGGGAAACCAGGATAAGGGTCCTTACCAGAGCCCAACCACACTGGCACCCCCCCACTCAGACCTGCAGCTTCCAGAACTGGGAGAAACACACGTCTGATGTTCAAGCCCCACCGCGGGAAGCGACATTACACCCCGAGAGACAGTACACACACATTATTCCTTCATCCTCACGCACCCCCCGAGGCGGGGCGGGGAAGGAAACCCCCAGGACGGCAGGAAGTGTTGTCTTTTGTTTTCAACCCTTTATCCCCAGTGAAATCAACACTACCTGGCCCGTAACAGGTGTGTCATAAATATTTCTTGAATGAATGAATACATAAACTTGAATGCAAAGCCAAAGACTTTTTTTTTTTAAATCACATAGGCAGTAGGAAGCTATCATTGATAATCAAATAAATGTAATTATTTTTTATGCTTCCTCTGTGCCTAGCACTTAACTACAAGTTATCACAGTTATTCCTCAGCAATTTTGTGTTAGGTGCAGGAGGATCTCATGGTGAACAAAACAGGAGTAGTCCTACGAGCTAAAGGAGGGGGACAATATTAACATGTGGGTGACCGGGACTCTCATCTAGTCTGGGGGTCATGGTGAACGCTATAAATATTTGTTCAGTTGATGTAATTGACAATGGCTTCCTGTTCATACAGAAAAGAGCTGAACGTCCAGGCTTGTTCATCGTCCATACTTTAGGACCTATTCTCTATGTATCTCCTCTTCGTCTATAAGCTCAAAAGCTATTAAGGGCAAAGCTGAGCATGACATTTTCATATAGGAAATAGCCAACTTTCATTAATGAGTAGAACCTGTTGGGAAGTAATCACTAGGAAGTCTTCGCTTCTCTTGTCTCAATTTGGATAATAAAACCTTTCCGGGAATAAGTGATCCAATGGAGAGAAAGATGGGTCGGCAACCCCCCCAGCCCCCCCCAACACTTTCAGTACAATGGTTATAAAATATGAAGTGACCCATAAACACTAGTCCATGAGGTTACTAGATAACTACCCCCTCCCCAGTCTCAATCAGGCCAAGGTGAAATGAGAAAAACAAAAACCGTATCGTGAATTTTTAGCAAGTATTCAATCAAAAATCCTCTCCTTTATTCTAAGATTATGAAGGGATAGTTGCAGTTAATCCTGGCTTGCTTTCTTATTTTATTTTAATGTTTTTACTTGGCAAAATAAAAAAGAGCGCATCCGAGAGTTAATTTCCTAAACATTTTGCTGTCCTTCGGGACCCTCCGCTGCGGAGAAGAACGGTCTCAGCTGGAATGGGCAGGGGGGACGGGCCCATGCAGGACGGAGACATGAGCATGCAGAGAAGCCCACCTTCCCCAAAGCATACGTGCCTGCATGTGCATGTTTAGGGCCATAAAAGAAAACAAGGGAGCCCTACAGGGAAGTGGAGACGTGAACCCTCCCAAATCAAGGGAATGCTCTAAGTTATCTCAGGGGCTAGGCGCGGTCTGTGAGACAGGCGCCCGCCCCACGGTTCTCAGACTTTACTGTGTGTTTGACTCACACAGGCATTTGTTAAACTGGAGACTCTGATTTTCTGGATCTGGGAATGGCCTGAGAGTCTGAATCTCTTACAAAGTCCAGGATGTCAATACTGCCGGTTCTGAGAGGTGGGGAGTTAGAAGACACGTATTAGAAAGGGGTGGAAGAAGACAGGTGAGAGAGAGAGAGAGCAAGAGAAGGAGAGAGACAAGGATGGAAAATGATGGAAGGAGGTAAGGGTCAAATTGACCTTGCGGTGCTTATTGGATACCCAAGTGACCCCACCAGTAATTAGAATGTAATTCCATCTGTTGGTCCTGGGGAGCACTGATTCACTGTAGGACTGTCCAACTCAAAATATTTTACATTAAAATAGAAATGCATGCAGAGCAGCTCTCTGAAGAGTTGTGGACCACAGTGTAGCGGTCAAGGACACTGGCTTGAGAACTAGACCTTCCAGGCTGAATCCCAGCTGCACACTTCCCAGCTGTGACCCCTGATTTCTCAGCCTCTCTAAACTTTGGTGTTCTTCTCTGCGATGTGACGATAATTGTACCTACTTTGTAACTTTGTTTTGTGTGTTTTGTGAAGCGTGCAGAACATTGCCAGGCATGGAACATAACAACCCTACTGGGAAAACAGATGGAGAATGAACTCAAAGAGAAGGAACCATCCGCTCTTTGACCAAAAGATGCTCCAAGAGGCAGCCCTGGGTCATTTGGGTTTTCCCAGTTTAAAGAAAAGAGCTCGGGGTGCCTGGGTGGCTCAATGGGCTAAAGCCTCTGCCTTCAGCTCAGGTCATGATCTCAGGGTCCTGGGATCAAGCCCCGCATCGGGCTCTCTGCTCAGTGGGGAGCCTGCTTCCCTCCTCTCTGCCTGCCTCTCAGCCTGCTTGTGATCTCTCTCTCTCTCTCTCTCTCTCAATCTGTCAAATAAATAAATAATCTTCAAAAAAAAAAAATAAAAGAGCTCTTAATGCTGGCAATGGGGGGCTTACAAATCAATTGTAATTTCCCCCCTTATATGATATGTGGCCATTCAGGCATCTGTTTATCCATTCCATCAAGAAACAAACATTTCTTGAAATTCTACTACTCTCCTATATTTTCTGCATACTCCTGGTACTATTTTCCATTAATAAAATTCATTTTCAAGGGTGCCTGGGTGGCTCCGAGGGTTAAGCCTTTGCCTTCGACTCAGGTCATGATCTCAGGGTCCTGGAATCGAACCCCACATCGGGCTCTCTGCTCAGCAGGGAGCCTGTCTCCCCCCCTCTCTGCCTGCCTCTCTGCCTGCTTGTGATCTCTCTCTCTCTGTCAAATAAATAAATAAAATCTTTAAAAACATTCATTTTCAGAAATTTTTTAATACACTTTCCCTGGTATGAAATTGTATTATTCTGGTAGTTCTAGATTATTGGGCTTCTGGCATATAAAATAAGGTCCTAGTTTAGTATCTAATCATGTTGGATTGGGTGAGTGAGTAATGTTGTTCTTGTTTTATTTTAAAGTTTGGGTTTATTTAACTGGCCATTGCTTCCTTGGAAATAAAAGGATTCCATAATTTGTCATGGGGGTTAATGATGAGATTTTCAGCGAAAGCTGCAATATTTGAAGTCCGAATCAAAGAGGGTGCTGGGATAAATGAGAGCTTCTGCTCTGTGGGGGTTATGCACAGTGCACTTCCTATACACACATTCCTGAAAGCTCTGCTTAGCTCAGTGACTGAAAACAGCAGAGGGTTTCAAGCGGGATCAATGCATTTTCTTAAAGTATATGAGACACACTAATTAAAAAAAAAAAAGAGCTGTTGAATGAAACTTATCAAATATGATATTCACTTTTTATTTTTGTTGGTATTATTGCTTGTAAGAATTTCTGTTTAAATGGCCAGATTTGATTAAGTTATAAATGTGACTTTTATGATGGCTAAGTAAATCTTACAGAGAATATGTAATAGGGAAAATGTCCAACTCTACATCATACCAGTTTTCTAGAGGGGAAAATAATTCTAGTTTAAGCTTTAAGTTGGTTGGAATATAAGACTAATAAAATTAGAAGGATATCAATTAGTGGCAATTTGGGGAAAAATCTTCAGCTTCTCAGGTTTGACGCTCCTAAAATATGTTTGAGGGCTTCAATTTACAATGCAATAAAGTTGTTTCGTTTCCCATACATAACCATATTGATAGTTAATTTGCTTTGTTTTTATAATCACTGCAGCAGTAAAGCTGTCATTTTCCCCCTTGTGACATGTGTCCCAGTTTGTTGTAACTCAGCACGTCAGCATTTTACTTTGTTTTGTTTCCAAACCCATTGGCCAAACAAAAGACGACCACTGACCTCCCTTTTAAAAGGTTGGTGGCTGGGCGCACAAAGATTCTGGAGCCTGCTTCCAGCTGGTTCTAACCACTGGTCAGTAAAGTCCCATGTTCTGTCCTGAGTTAGATAGATTTTTCTTTGCTAGGCTTCCTTCCTTCAGAAGTGTGTGCTAAGATATGGTTGGTGGTGGGGGTGAGGTTCTGATGATCCAATCAAGGTGCAGAAAGGTTCAAAAAACCAGACTTTCCCCATTCTGATGGGAGATGAAGAATCTCATTCCCCAGCTCTACCCTAAGGACTGCAGTCCTGGCCTAGGGCAGTCGTGCTGAAGGACCTCTTCTGTGGATGAGGGGAGAGATGGCCGACATCTGCTTCCCAGTCTGATGAGGGGTGGCAGGGTGGACTCCTGAGTGAGAGCCTTTTGTACACCCTGAAAGGATCAACAATGATGGTGAAAGTGACGATGATATAACTCACATGATCCCAAAGGCCTAAGACGCCATGGGGCCATGGCAGCAAAGACAAAAATAAAACCAAAAAGTCCTAAGAGCTCCTCATTCAGGTATTTTTTTTTTTTTTTTTTTTTTTTGGATTTCATGCACAAGAGTTCCTACATGGATGGAAATAATCTGGTCTTTTCGGTGATTGCTCCAAGGGCCTGACGTTTGCCATTGAAAAAAATGCAGAAGTTGCCTTCCGAGAGCTATCCCAAAAATCTGAATTTGGAAAGAAGATTTTGGCCACAAAAGTCTCTCTCCAGAGAGTCTCCTAAACTTTTGAGTTAGAAATATCACTGAAGGTTTACGCAACTATTTTTCCCTCTCCTTATTTTTAAAGCGCAAATAATGGATTCCCTAACTCGGCCCTTACCTCGACTACTTCTTCTCTAAAGCTCTTCAAATTCCTTATCATCATTTCAGGCCCTTCTTTGAGTTAAAACTGAGCCACTAGGCTTTTTCTTTTTGACATTGGTTTTAAAAAGGCTTTAAGTAGCAAGTGTCAGTTACCTTTATAGAATGACTAGTTCGTTAGAATCATTTGAGAAACTTTCCCCCTTTGCTGAAAATACCTCGGCCCCCAAAGTTGTCCCTTCTGACCTTCGGGGAACCAAGCTCACCCAGACGCTTCAACTATTCTAAGCCTATCACATGCCTCCTCCCACAATTTTATTCAACCAGGAGAATTATCTATCTGCCCAGGACAAGTAAGCAATTCATTATTTCAATAAATGCCCTGCCCATGTCATTCCTGAAGAATACGCCATGAATTAACCACAGGCTTAAGTTCAAGTGACACCCACTCCCCAATTACCCAATTAACTATATTCCTGAGATGCCTTCACTCCCCCTTCTCTCATCCCTCTCTATCCAGCCCTCCCCCCACCCCCCCCCCCGCTTCTTCATAAAGACTAAATGCACGCTTCTGTTCACATCACTGAGAAATTCAGGCTCAAAAGTATAAGCAGTACTTCCATTCTCAATTCTATATTCAAGGCTAGCTATGTATTGATTTAGGTTAATCTTTTTAGCCTTGAGTATCAGTATTAACCCCCATGCAATTCAATGGAATTGGTTCCTTGGTGTGAGATACAAAGTGCTTTTTTTTTTTTTTTTTTTAACAAAATAGGCTTGATAAAGTAGACACTCTTACACATAATTTATAACGATATAAATTAGTTTTGTGCGTCTAAGTGAGATAAAAACACAGCCAGTGAATTTGCTGGGTTGTATTATTTTATTATTTTTTAATTATTTTAATTTTCCTCTCCAAACCTAATTTGGTTTTTAATCATTAACATGTCATGCGCACAATCACGCTGCAAATACTTAACTGGATATCTGCACACAGCCTTTGTGCGTGTAAACACACACACACTTCCTTCCTTTCTCCTAGATGACTGTATCCTCCCCCTCTATCTTCCAGCACATTCTTCAGGATGGTGACTATTCTATATCAATGTTGTCATCAAGGAATTATTTTATCCATCACAGATTTCCTATGACTTCTTGCCTTTTACTTTGGAAGCTCATACCGGGGCCATACTCCTTCTTAAAAAACAAAACCCAAAAAACTCTTCATCACGCAGTTACTATACTGCACGTAAACTTTAATAATAAAATCAAACACTCTCACATGTCCGTAAGGCCCAACAGGATTTTCCAAGCCCCTCCCCTACCATTCTGTCCTTTTCCTATGTGCTCCAATCATGTGAACCTTCCCGTAGTCCCTACAAGTACCTTGCCCCTTACTACCTCAGGGCCTTTGCATGTCAATTCCTCTGGGCTAGAAGTTCTCTGCTTCCACCAGGTCTTCTCTGGTCAACTGCTCCTCATCCTCTAAGTGTCAAGTTGAATGTCCCCTCCTTAGGGAAGCCTTTTTCAATTGCCATACCAGAGCCATTAGATACTCTCACAGCATCGTTTACTTCTCAGTGGCAACTGTAGTGGCAATTAAAGGCTTATTGAATAATTGCATGCTTGCGAGCACTGGGAGGGTACGTACCATCAGTTTTGGTCACTAATGGATTTCCAGTACCTGGCACATGGTTGGTGCTCAAGTATTTACTGAATGAATGGATGAGTGGCATTTAAACTCTGCATAAATGAGTTATATAGGTGCTCACTCTTTCTTCTTCTTTTACTATTTAACTCAGAAAAATTCTGTTTCTCTTTTTTTTCGCTCATGTTGAGCCAAAACAAAATAAAACGCAGCACCCCTACTCCACTGCCCAGTATGAAGACTGCTTAGTATTAGAATAATGCTCTTTTATAGATCCAGAAGAAAAGGATAAGAATGAAGAATGAAGGACGGCAGGTATCTCTAATTTGAGGTCACAAAATGATAGTCCTCAGCTTGAAACCAGGGCCCCATGTGTGTGTGTTTTATTTAACTTGTAAATTGACACTGAAATCTAGCTTTCTGCAGAAAGGGAGGGGGTGGGGGTCGGGGTAACTGGGCGATGACCATTAAAGAGGGCACGTGGTGTGATGAGCACTGGGTGATATACTCAACTAATGAATCATTGAACATTATATCGAAAACTAATGATGTACTATTCCTTGGCTAATTGAATTTAAACAATAAATTAATAAATTAATTAAAAAAAGAAATGTAGATTTCTGAATCCCTTGACCAACTGGAAGATCTGGTGACCTGGATGGCGACCTGCTGAAGACAGTGGGCTGGAGTGGAGCGGCCACTGTCCACATTAGAAGGGGCTGGAGCCTGAAGTCCCCACTGCTCCCTGTCGCCTAGTGCTTAGCCTATGTCGGCCATCTACTTCCGCACCTGGCACCCACGGGCATGTAGATAAGCCTGGGTGCCTGCTGCAAATTCGAAAGTACATGGAGACGTCTTTCAAAATGGCTACAAAAATTTGTATTTATTTTTCTATCTCTTTTAGGTACAAATAAGATTGCAGGAAAACTACTTTTTTTTTTCTTTTTCACGACTCCTATTACAATAGTAATAGACCTCTTTCAGCATGGATGCACGCTTTTTTTTGGCAATACGCGTTAAGTAGAATTTTGTGGGGTGGTCTTGGAACAGATCGACTGGTGTGTATTTTATAATGTTGAATAAAACTGTAAAAAAAATTTCTTTGAAACAAACTGCCAAACATTACACTTTTAAGTGAATGAAGGGGCAACTGAACTTATTGAAAGCAGTTAGTAGAGCATGTGTGTGTGTCTGTGGAAAGAAAAGAATCAAGAATCATGTAACTAGTAAACACATTCCACTTCAGCCTGTCCTGTGTTAAACTTGACACCACCCCAGCCAAGGTTCCTCTCTTGAGAATATTTCTTGGAAACACAGGAAAAGACAGGTAAAAGGAAAGACAGGGAAAATGCCCTTGATTCACGGGCTTACATTTCACAGAGTTCTCATGGCAGAAAAGAAAAGTGAGATCGCCGAGCATAACAGCGAGGGAAGGAAAATCTGGCTAGAAAATCTCCAGAAAGAAATCAGACGACCAGTACCGGCGGGAGAAAACACATGTACAAAGTTTTGTTCTTCTCTAGACTTCGAACTGTCAGTCACTTCAGAAATTCTAACACCGCGTACCTCTCCAGAGCCTTACA
>CM052811.1:113261869-113264369 GCA_028533885.1 Nasua narica | reverse complement strand
AAGGTGGCTAGGTAACAGGAGACAAAACAAATTTTCTTATTCCCCTCCCCACCACCAAACATTTAAAAATACAAAAGTTATTCTAGCTCACAAATCCTACAAACACAGGTAGTGAGGTGAATTTAGCCTGTGGGTCAAAATTTATCAACCCTGCTCAGAAATCACACATCTGATATTTATTTGAAACTTCTCTGAAATTCCCATAACAGCAAGCGAGACAATAAAGGACCCATCTCCTTGGATGGTCGTAAAAATGCAAAACAGTTGAGCCACATTCAGTGGTTAGCACAGCACCTGGACCAAAGCAGTCGCTTGATTAACATCACCTAGGCTTTTGTCCTTGTCACCATTGTCTTCTGTCTCAGTGAAGCTAGTGTGCCTCCCTGAGTACCCTGCCGGGCACACAGTAGGCACTCAACAAATGACAGGGGGTGTTAGTATTCCAACTGGTGGGAGCACTGTTTCTCAACCTTCTATGCACATCAGACTCAACCGCGAGGTTATTTTTAAAAACATATGCTGAGTCCTGCTTCTGGAAATCATGAGGCTAAAATTCAGCCAAGAAATAAGCTAAGCACTTGCGTTGTTGCCGTTTTTTCCTTTTCTTTTCTTTTCTTTTCTTTTTCTTTCTTTCTTTCTTTTTTTTTTTTTTAACTTCTAGAGGTGATTCTGATGATTCTAGCCACAAACCTGGGGCTTAGACAGCATCCAGCATCTAAACAACAGGGTCAGAAATTCCAGTCCCCAAATCAACCCCTTTTCCTCTGCCTTTTTATGGTCGGCCCCCTTCCGAAATTCCTAATCCCATCTGCCAGTCACTTGACAATGGATATTAAGTGAACCCATTGTGTACCAGACCGGGAGCTCCTTGCTGGGGATACAGCAGGGAAGGAGGCAAATGCCTATGATACAAGAGTTCCTCTTCCTCATCTCTACCCTTTGGCCAGGCTTGATTTTTCTTCTTCAACCTTTCTACCGCTGTGCATCTTAAACGTGTGTTGGCTCTGCCCCATGAGAGCAAGGACCCAAGACATTTCATCCCCTGTGGCTCCTTGTCTAGCACAGTGCTTAGCACACAGTGGGTGTGTTCAATGAAGATTATTTCTAACGGGGAGAAGAGGGAACTCTGTGCTTCTTAGTGAGCCCAGCTGATGGCCAACCCAAGGCCGAGCATGTCGTCGGCCTCCCTGGTGCTGCCGTGATAGGTCGAGCCTGTCTTCTTGTCCTGCCACCTCCTTGCTGTTTAATCTGCAATCATTGCTTTAAGCCACAATTCATTCATTGATCCATTCACAACGTTTGCAAAATGTTGTATTAAGTAGGCTAATGCTCGATATGTGGTTGATATTTAGTAAACAGCAGCTCTGCTGCTTCCTCACCTGGAATCGAAGCAACAGAAGACAGTTCTAGAATTTTCTGACAGGTCCTGAAGAGAGCCACCAAGGAGCAAGTCGCATACCTCCAATAGTCCTCTTTCTACGGCCTGAGAACATGCATGTTTTTTGGACAAACACTTTTTGAGCTTCCAGCGTGTACTGGATACCGTGCCAGGGCCTCAAGACATGGGAATGATTAAAGCAGGCCTCTGCCTTCATGGAACTTGCTGTCTAGCGGCTGGCAGGGGGAGGGGGGCGCATAGAGATGGATGAGAATCAGGTAAGTCAAGAATTGTAGCATGTCGATGCTGAAAAGAAGAAAGCAGAGATACGTGGTACTTTGGGGGCCAATATGGAGGAGAGGGGGTAGGCCTGATATACTGTAAGGGTCAAAGTTACCCTGAGCGAGTGACACTCCAGCCAAGACCTGAACAAAGCGAGGTGTTAGCTCCTGAGGGGAGGGAGCAGCTGGATGGCAACAGGGACAGGATGAAGCCAGAGCACAGGAGAAGAGGACACAGGACATCAGGCCAGAAAGGCAGGCAGGAGCTAGCCACGCAGGGCGCTCCAGGCCAATTCTGCTTAATCATTATGTGCTCACGAATCCCCTGGGCATCTTATTAAAACACTAATTCTGAGTCAGCGGGGCTGGGGCAGGGCCCGAGATTCTACATTTCCAACAAGCTCCCAGGAGATGCCAATGCCGCCGGCCCACAGACCACACCGTGAGTACGAAAGTCTTAGGCCATGACTTGGTCCTAAGAGCCAGGATAGGGTGAGGGGAGAGGATTTTCCTAATATCCCTCTGGACTGTATGAAACCATCCTGCCACCGTCACCAAGCCTGGGAATCCTTCAAAAGCCTCTATGATTCGGTTGGACTCGGTACTCCTTCTCGCAACTTTGCCGACACCTGCGTGGCAAAGGGGTCCCAGTCCTAGGTGGCCTCGCCACAGAAGAGGCTCTCTCTGCCCGTCAGAAACCCCCTTGCTTGGGGGTTGCAATTCAGAAACTTGGGGGCACAACAGCTCACATGGGTTTTTTTTCCTAACCAAGGTGGGCTTGCTATAAAAAATATATGTATACATATATCTGTACACACACACACACACACACACACACACA
>CM052811.1:112952327-113261369 GCA_028533885.1 Nasua narica | reverse complement strand
TTGCCAGCAGCTTGTATAACACAGTAAGTAGGGGCTACTAAGCAGGAACGGTTTCTACGGGATATTATATATGCCTTGGACTAAATCAATGGCAGCCAGGACCCATAGCTTCGGTTCCACATATAATTCAGCCCCGAGCGAATGTATGCTGCCGGTGGAGCATTGCACACACCCGTAAACACAACAACTCCTTCACATATGTCAGCAGCCTAGAAACACCACAATGCAGGAGAATAAACTACAGGAGAAAAGGCTTCTCTAAACCTTGAATGCACAATACATGTTGCTATGTCAATTTTTCCGCAAGAAAGCAAGTTGCCATCCGACCAGTTAGTCTCTGAACAAGTCCTAGATACGGTTAAAGAAAGCAGACAATCTCCCACTTTCTCAACCACTGAGTGCCCGTATTTTACCACCTTTCTTAGCCCAGGAAAGCAAGCCAGTGATGCCACTCTGACTGATTTCAACACCGTCATTTTTCTCCCGTCCAGCCTCCCCACATCCTTCATTCCTGGCATACAAAAACATTTTTTTTTTTTAAATCATGAGCATCTTTATCATTTCAGCCTCGTTGATTCCGATTTTTGCCTAATTAATAAATAAATCAAAACCTGAAAGGAAACGAAAGGAAAGCCGCCAAGAACTTTTGGCCTTGGCCAAAAAGAAGCGACAGTGAATGAGACATCCAATGCGGTTCTTGCAATCCTGCAGACCATTCCGAGAGGGTTTTTTTTTTTTTTAACCTCCACTTCCATTTTATGTAGGCTTGTTTATTACATGACGTGCCCAGAAGCATAAATGTCTCCAAAGACATTATTCTGGTAGTCCCCAAACGGTCGTTGGTGATCACCTCCTCAACCGTCACATTAACTAACATTTATTGAGCACATACTCTGTGCAGTCTTTGCATTAAGCACACTACATACACAGTCTATAGAATCCACTTGGCAACACCCCCAAGTGGAAAGAGGATAATTATTTTCAAAACTGATGACCTAGTGCTTAGAAGGTTAACGACTTACCAAAGGTTGGACAGGATGTAACTAACGGCCTCGATTTGAAGCTTAGTGTGTCTGCGTTCAAGGCCATTCGGTTGTGACACTTCAGAGGAGATCGTATAAAGCTGCTGACTCTGTTGGCCTCGTGTGCATTCTCCCTGGTTTGGGTAATGTCACCTCGATTTTGCTTTTGACAAACTGTCACTCACTGCTCCTGGCCCTTGCAGCTCTGGGTGGACACATGAGGAAGGCAGGCCAATCGGAGGCTTCAAAAAAGGTCACCCAAACCCATGTGGGCTGGTGTAAACCCCAGGACATTTTCTGGATGTCCCCCAAAGGAGTGTTTTCTTCTGCCAGAAATGCTAAATCAGACACTGCCAGGTGACCTTTGTGATCACTGTGTGTGAGAAGGAAGGAAGAGTCTCAGAGACAGACCTGTTCCATTTCCAACACTTGGGTCTCTGTACCTACAGGTGCCACGGCTGAGGCTCAGTTAAATCAGGCAGATGGGGTATAATTTATCACAGGCTACATGATTCATCACAATTTCAGCTTCTAGAGGTGCCCAGGTTACGTGCCGAGTGTGCCACTGGAGTCCAACACACCTGGGTCAAAATTCTGGTTACACTATACATTTGCTATGTGAGCATATTATGTAACAGCTCTGTGCCTCCGTTTTCATACCTGGAAAGTGGGGATATGAGCGGTGTGTCTACCTCTGCAGTTGAGAGGACAACTAAATGAAGTCAGGGACATGTAGAGTATCTGGGGCAGTGCCTGGCAGGGAGTAGACTCTCAGCGAATGTTAACAAGTCTGATTATTATTTTTCAGGGAACAAAACAGAGGAAAGGTTATGGTGAGCAGTGAAAAAGACCCAGCGTGGCCAGCCAGGGGCAAATCCCAAAATATTTACAGCAAGTTATTACTCTAAGAGCTGAGCCGGGGCTAGGGTATACAGGCAAGAAGGGGCCTGGGTACAGAAATGGTTCGTTGGAAGAGATCGGGGAACTATCCCTAATGGCAGTGTCAGGGGCTGTCTGGGATAACGTCTTGACAGACCAACAATTGGACCCAGCAACAAGCAAACATACAAACGGAAAGGTGCTTGAGTTCCTAGTAAGTCACAGATTGTCTTCATCCATCCACCCATCATCCATCCTTCCCTCCATCTTTCCATGTATCCATCCATCCTTCCATGTATCCATCCATCCTTCCATGTATCCATCCATCCATCCATCCTTCTATCCTTCTATCCTTCCATGTATCCATCCATCCATCCATCCATCCATCCTTCTATCCTTCCATGTATCCATCCATCCTTTCCTATATCCATCCATCCTTCCATGTATCCATCCATCCATCCATCCATCCACCCATCATCCATCCTTCCATGTATCCATCCATCCATCCATCCATCCTTCCATCCTTCCATCCTTCCATGTATCCATTCCACCATCCATGTATCCATCCCTCCAGCTATCACTCCCTGGCTTTGCTCTGGACACTCTATCACCGACCTGTGAAGACAGGGGCTGTGTCTTATTTATGCTTATAGCCCTGGAACCTAGCACAGGGTCTGGAAAACAATAGACATTAATAAGTATATGCTAAATTAATAAAAAAAAATGACTCTCTGGGTGCCTGGATGGCTCAGTCTTTTAAGCATCTGCCTTCAGCTCAGGTCATGATCTCAGGATCCTGGGATCGAGCTCCACATTGGGCTCCCTGCTTAGCGAGGAGTCTACTTCTCCCTCTCCCTCTGCCTTTTCCCCTTGCTCATATGTCTGTCTTCCTCTGTCTCTCTCTCTCTAATAATAAAAATCTTAAAAAATAAAAGAATGACTCTCAAATACAAACACTCCTTTCATGAACTTATCTTGCACGAACCCATGTGATCCAACCAGCCCTCCTTCCCTCATGTCATTTCCATGTCTCTTTCATGTTATTCCCAGAGCGAGGTTTATGCCCTGGAAGATCTCCAGGCAGCATTCATGTCTGCCCAGCAAAGTTTCACGCTCAAGCCCTCCCCCCACAAATTCTCCTTTGCTCCTCTGGAAGCAAGAACTATGCTTTACTTTTACTCCATGTTCCTCCCATAGAAAATTAAAACATGTCAATCCACAAATGTTTTCTGCTGGTTGGTTTATTTGTTGCAGCTGTTTTCATGATGCAAGGACTATAGGAAAAACTTCCCCTTATTTCAGTTAAAGATTTTTTTTTTCTTTTCATAAAAAATGTTGTAAGTTTCCATTGCTACTGTTTTATCTTGGAGGACTTGCCACTAACTTGTCCAAGTCCTTCCCTTGCAGGAGAGCAGTTCAAAGTACGTGCTCCAGGATTTAAACTGGAGTTACAAACAAGTATTCCTGTTTATTTATCAGAGGGCAGGGGCAGACTCAAAAGTTAAGCCAGAGCACAAAACTTTTCTTGTGGAGTCGGAGCCCAGGGGACTGTGGTCTAAAATGAAAATCAGATCATCGGTTTTTGGTTTTGTTTTTTGTTTTTTGTTTTTGTTTTTTTAAAGAAAACAAGCAAACCCACCTCACCCTGTGCATTGTTACACAGTTGAAAACATCTCCATGTTCCTTAAATATTCTGCTTAGAGTACTAACAGGTCACTCCACAGGAAATGCAAGAATACGTTATATTTTAATCAGGGCACATAAAACACTGTCTAGAATGTTATGTTGCCCACGGGAATGTAGTGAGCAGGGAACATTTACAAACTCCAGGTCAGTCCCCCCATTACATCACCGTGAAAAAAAGAAATTTATGAGGTTAAATTATATGGCTGTTATATATCGGAACTGTTAGCCCATTCCCAAATGAGAACATTGGCTGAAAGAGCCAGATTCCCTGAGAGAAATTTCTAAGTACTTCTATTGTCGATGTTTTTATGGTAACTTTCTACAAAAAGAGTGAAGGCATAGTCTTTGAAGATCATGAAATGAATAAAAAAGAAGTCTCACAACGAAAGAAAAGTCCAAATTCGAAACCAGAGGGTACCTAAAAGAGTTACTTACATTCTCCTTCTCCAGAAATAATAACACAGAAGTTACTTTGTGGAACTTCCTCTTGATTTATTCGATCTATTCCTCATCTAAGTGATTGGAAACACAGATGTTGATGCCATAACTTTGCTTCCAGTAAATAATTCCTCAAAGGACTCACATTTGTTTAACCTTCGTCACAAGATGATAAAACTTATTAAACATTTATGGAAGCAGCCACACAGTATTGTTGGTTTATGTGTTTGGCAAGTTTTTAAAACTCCTATGCCCAACTTCGCCACCTTCCTCTCGGCTCTTTAAAAGAACAGTATCTTTGGGGAGGTTCCTGTACCCGAACAAGAGAGATTCCCCCCCCGCCCAGCCTCGTTCTTTATTTCTCCATTTGTGGCTGCAGTTTGACAATAAACAGGGCTGTCGTGCTGATCTCAAAGAACAATAATTAAACCAAAGGGACAGCAGACAAGGTGCTCCCGGGGGACCGCCAGAGGAAGAATAAAAACCCCGCCAGGGAACTGTTTTCTTACGATTTCGAGCCTGCTTCAGAGATAAGCAAATGTTCACACGCGCGATGTGTGTGCGTTCATTTCTTCATTCAACATTTACTAAGAACCTACTAGCTTCAGCCCCGTGGGCATAAATCATCTGAGTATCTGAACATGGCAAAGGCTCCAGGAACCTCGGATAACTATTCACTCATTGGTTCATTCATCTGTGTACTCAATGGCAACACCTACTGTGTTCCAGGCACAGAAAATGAAATGGTCCCCGTGATTTGCAGGATCAATCGCCGACATGATAAAATACAGACAAGGAAACTGGAAACTGCAACCGAGTGTAGAGCCCACCTTCCTGTCTCATCCGTTACTGATACCTTTCCCATCTAGTGCTAATTTTCCTGTGCAGGGAACAGAGGTGTAACTATGGTTCGCTTTCCTTCTTCCCCAGGGCAGCGCCACAGAGATACCCCTGGGGAAGTACACCGTGATGCCGGCTTCAAGTTCCCGGGGAAAATCCTGAAGGGCTTGGTGGTGATTCCATTAGTAGCTGAGCCCTGCTACGCGCGAATGCACTGGCTACGGGCACCGCTAACACGAAACTCAGGCACAACGAGGGCTTTCCACCCTCGCCCCTCACCCCGGACACACACACACGAAGGCTCACAAAATACCTGATCCAGCCATATGCGAAACATACATCCACAATGCACACAAAAGATACACAGTCACAATCCATCCCCACAGTAAAACAGACCCACAACACACACGTATACACATTCTAAGGATGATGCTCATCTCGGCTGTGAAAAGCACCTGGTACTACATGGACCCTCCGAACCCCAAGGTCCTATCTTATTAATATTTCTACCCCCAGGACCCTGCAGCATGCCTCGATTCATGTTTGCTACACTGCGTTAAAGGTCAGTTTAATGGCCTATCACGCCAAACCGCAGAAAGACTGTTGTTATCGTTCAACCTGCAACACTGCTAAACAAAATCCAAGGGCCCTTCATTTCCTCACCCAATCCCCCTATGTTGAACAGCCCCTGGGGCTCCAGCACCCGGACCACAATGGTTGCCCGACTCTGAAGCTCCATCCGTTGCAGAATGAGGACAGATGCAATCTGGGTGACGCCAGTCGCACACTCTTTTTTGCTCCTCTCTGTTCCCCACTCCCCCCCAAGGTGGCTAATGATCATTTTCTTCATATGCTTGGGATTCAAGCCATGTAGGTGGCTGAGTCTCCATCATTATTGGGATTATGGACATACTTTAGTTCTTCAGTTTACTTACTTTAAGCAGACATTTCACAAACACCTATTAGGTGCAAATGAGCCAGTTACATTTTTTTTTTTTTTTTTGGTAAGAGAAATGTATATTTCAGCAAAGACACCAGGAATAGTCCAAAGGAAGAAGCATTAGCTGTTTCCATAATCTTTACTTTTCTCAACTGGTTTTCTTGCTAAATGCAGTGAAATTCTCACAACTGCTTTTCTCAATGTAGATTATTTATGTGACAATTGTAAAAATTCCCAAGAATATTCAGTACAGGATTGTATGTAGTACTAAAAACTTTAAAATATGCTAAATGTCTATTGACGGAAGAGAGCTGATAAATGAGTAAAAATAATCATTCTCATGGCGGAATATTATAAAGCATATGAAAAGGAATTCACTGTATTTTTTTATTCTATCATCTCCCTCCTCTTTTTTTTCTTCAGCTGCTTACCTTGGATAAGCTCTACTTGGATAGAGCCTACACACAAAGTTAAAAATATCAATTTTGTGTAAAAGTATTTACATAAAAATATTAAATATATACAGAAAGATAATAATGCCCCTAACTACATATATTTGCGGGTAAAATTGTAAATAATGGAGGATATACCCACCGAAGCCTGAATAATGCCTGTCTCCGGGGAGAGGGTAAGGGGGAGAAGTAATAATATTTGCTGAATACTTATTATGCATAGGGCACTGTTTCAAGTACTAATAAGTATCTACTTTTTAAATCCTCGTAGTGGTGCTTGGAAGTAATTGTTCTCATGCATTCCTATTTACAGGATTGAGGCACAGAGATTTTAAGATTGGTGTTCAAAGAGGATACAGTTTATCTGTAAAGTTTAATTCTTTTATATCAGAAATTCCCTGATCAAGTGAAATAAGTTCATCTTATTATGGACAGTTCTTTCTTCTATTCCATATAACTGCCTATCCCCATTCAATATTAATAAAGAAAATATTTATGTTAAAGACAATAAAATAAGATGATAATTTCAGTCCATTACTCAATAAAATAACCTCAAACCAGATAGCTAGGCAGTTGGCCAAACTGTATCATTACAAAGGTTTGTTTCAAAATGCCATCCACAATCCAAAACTAAAAACAAACAAACAAACACACAAACACAAAACCTTCAACCAACAACAACTATAATCAACTGTTAGGGGTTTTTATTTTCCCCCTAAGAAAGAGCCTATCATGATTTCTGTTGTAAGCAACATTTTCCCTCTGAGATACAACTCCTTGAATTTCACCATCATCTTTTTTTCATATTATTCAGAGTAATCATTTAAATGTCACCTATAATTAAATACTTACAAGTAAGAAACACCTTTAGAGACCTTGACCATAAATATTGTGAGGAGTGCTAAAAGGGGCATCTGTGAGGGTGGCTTTTCATTTGCTAAAATAAATAAGAGGGCAGCGTCATTGCATGCGTTCCATATTTTTTGATGGCCAGGAAGAGTCATGGAGCCTACAAGAGATTTATAGGGAACAGATGAGGAGTGTCTAACTTCAGGACACATCCGCAAAGATACTGTAGGAAGTGGGTGAGCACGCTTACTTATTGAGACACCCCAGATGGATTGTGTTCATGGTTTTTGTGTCTTTTTTCCTACTTCTGTTTACTAGAACAGGAATGGACTTAAGAAAATGCTGTTGTGGAAAGCTCAAGAGGCTTCAAAAATCCTATACATTTTTTTTTTTTTAATCTTCACAAGCTCAACTTTTAAAGAGGGCATTTTGGATTCTGATAAGCAGAATGGTACTCTTTAATTTTTTCTTCGCCACAACTGACTGACTTCAACCTGGAGGAAACACTAAATCTCAGTTCGTGCCTGTATTCTGCACGCATCTATACTAGAGTGTGGACATTTATTTATGTGGCTCTCTGCCATTAAGCATTAAATACCGGAAGAAGCAACAAAACACAGTATCTGGGTACTCTGACTCTGATAGGCAGAGTCGGGTTTCAGTATCTTATTTGAAGGCCGGTGTGATCTTCAAGCTATTTGACATTTCCCAAACTTAATTCCCTTAGCTCTTGAATGGGCCAAGAACAATCACATCGGGCTCTCAGGACGTTGTGGGGAGAGACCTGTACGACGTCAATGCTCTGTGAATGTTAACTAGTTAAGTGTCGACTTTCGGGTTTAGTGTCATGCGGGTCAACGAGCGGCAGCCATTATGACAAGTGACAATTATGACTAGCGTTACCTTCCTCATCGTCACCGTCATCGTTTTGATTCCCTTCACCCATGGAAGCGCAGCTGCTAGACAGAAAGGCCTTGGAAATCTCATTACTGGGAGGAATGAGGAAAGAAAGAAAGAGGGACTTGAGGAAAAAGAGCCACTGAAGAAAGTAGGAGAAAATATGACACGGAGAAAAAGAAGGTGGAGGAGGTGCCGAAGAATAAAGCCAGGCTTCCCCACCCTCCCAACTCGTAGCATTTCCAGAATTGAAGAGAGCGTGAGAAATAAAAAATAAAGTTCTGGGACATTCGTTTTGTTTCTTTCTTGTCTCTTGACTGGCCTCCAGGGTGCCAGCCAACTCCCAAGCAGTCAGAGCCCCTGTGAGATATTTGCCAGGTTGCTTGTCTTTCTCCTTAACTGAGGGATGCTCTGGGCTCTGATGTTTGGTGCCATGACGAGGTAGACAAATGCGTAAACGGATGCATTTCCCTGTTGAAATGCATTAGGGAAAATGGTCCCCACCATTGCTAAAAACAGGCAATTGCCATGAGAGAGGGAGAGGGAAAGAAGAAGGTACTTATATTTTTTTTTCCTGTGGACTAAAAGCCCAAAGTGGATATGGATCCCCTCAAATAATTTTTTAGATGCTTAAATGTTTTGGCATTCGGAATTGGGAAAGAGAGAGAGAAAAGGAGCAGAAGGAGGAGGAGAAGGAGAGGGAGAAGATGAAGGAAGAAGGAGGAGAAAACTGAGATTTTCCCTCTATAACCTGTAATTCAAAGCCACGGTAGGTGCTTCAAATGCAGATCCACAGGCCCCACCCAACCTTATCCTAGGGAACCAGATCTTCTAGGCTCTGGCCTGGGCATCTGGCAAGGCTGCATTTTCATCTGCTGATGAAGATTAAGAACCACTGCTCTATTCCAAATGCCGAACCAGAACATCATTCCCAATTCTTCCATGTCTGCAAAATTTCCTCTGCCCGTAAAGACTCTCCAGAGTTTCTCTCTGATATCCTGGGAAGGGAAGTTCCTTTGGGTTGTCAAAGTTTTTTGAAGTTTTCATGAAAGCCTCCATTTTCTGGGTGTTTGTTTGACCCAAGTATGACTTGGTAGCCCTCGCTCCCAGCTGCTCCATGAATCTGTGGCCCTGCCCAGGTCCGGGGCGCCCACGGGGTCCTCCCACTTAGCCATTCTGCCCCCTCCTCTCGGTTTGTGCAATCGCCTCCCCCTCCCGCCCCCGCTATTCCTTTCTTTACATATTCCCTTACAGCGGTTCCCTCTTCTATTTACCCACGTAATTGCATTTTAAGATGAAAATTATGTCACCATCGTCAGTGAAAAACCAGCATTATTTGCCTCAAATGATCAGAAAATGAAAAATCCAAGGGTTATTTTTTCTTTCACTGGCTACTGTTACTTGAAAAAGTCTCTGCATTTGAAGCCTGCTCTTTCCGAGAAACAAGCCGGAGACAGGTGTTTAAGGAAGGCTAACCCCAAGTCAGACTTTCTTCCTGATTAAATCAGAAGGGTGGAAACGGTGTTGGAAAAGGGGTCTTGTTTGTACTTTGTGCATGACTCGGTGCTACTTGGAACTCTCCAGCACCAGGGGTATGGCAGTCCATAACGGGGCAACTTTGGCTCAAAAAACATGCAGGGATGGGCTTGCTTTCCTCGTTAAAACATTGCATAAAGCTCTCATAGGCAGAGGAGATGGCCATCAAGAATGTCGACTGGAGGGGGCGCCTAGGTGGCTCAGTGGGTTAAAGCCTCTGCCTTCGGCTCAGGTCATGATCTCAGGTCCTGGGATCGAGCCCCGCATCGGGCTCTCTGCTTTGCAGGGAGCCTGCTTCCCCTCTCTCTCTGCCTACTTGTGATCTCTCTCTCTCTCTGTGTCAAATAAATAAATAAAATCTTTAAAAAAAAAAAAAAAAAAGAATGTCGACTGGAGGAGATAATGGCAAAGCGAGTGGTCTCGGCCCCTCCTAGCACAGCTGCACCTTTGTCTCCTTAGGTCTTCTCACTCTGCCTCCTAATAACCACGGCACCATCATTCATTCTATCAAATCACACTTATTGAGCACCAACTATGTGCCGGGCTTTGTAGACAGAAAGCAAATAAGACATAAGATCCCTTCAAGGTCATGAGCTCAGAGCCATGGTCCTAATTACAAAGTGTAACATGTGTTGGGCCCTCACTGTGTATGAAGCATTGTGCTTGGTGCTCGGTAGCTATTCATACTTCGCTCCTCCCAACAACCCAAGGGGGACGCTTTGTTATCTCTACTTTACCAGTAAGGAAATCAGGGCATGGAGAGGTTTATTAACTCGTTCCTGTCATGACTACAATGTACTGGCCACTTACCTTGTACCAGGCATTGTGCCAAGCATGTTGTCTGATTTATCCCAATGAATCCTTCTCAAAACCCAATGAGATGAGTCCTTCTAATAGGTCTATTTTGCTAATGAGGAAATTGGAAGTCTGGGAGGTCAAAGTGCTTAAGGTCATACAGTGAGGAAGTGACCCACTGGAAAGAACCCGACCCCTGGTCTGCTCCAGGGTCACCGCCTTGCCTTGACACTGCGTTGTCTGGTGGCCGCGCGGAGATGGGTGAGGGAATTTCAGGACCCCATGAAATGGGCTTTGAAGGGTGGCCTCTTCCCCTTTACAGTCAATTCTAGAGTAAATGCACCTCCAAACATGTTCCTTATTTCCCCTCCGGCTCAGAGAGTGATACACTGACAACTTCCAGGAAGAACCCTGTGTATAACTAACTAGAGGAAGGAAATAAAAGCAGGAATGAGGGAATTAGAATTAAGAGGATAAATGGGCCCATGTTTCAGACACACCTCTCCGTCTGTGCCACAGTCAACTGCCATTCTCCGCACATCTTGTCATCGGACTTTGGACTGAGTTTCCCACCTCCCCCGCCATCAGCCTGGTCTAAGTCATCACCGGCTTTTGGCCAGACCGGTGCAGGAGCCTCCTACACGGTCCACCGGCAGGCAGCCTTGATCCCTGATACACCACATGGCAACCAGAAGGATGCTGTAAAAACCCAAGTCAGGTCCTGTCCCCCTGCTCCCTCGCCCTCCAGGGCTCTCAAGTCGGCACACAGTTCCTCACTAGTTCCTCGGTCCTGGGGGCTTGGCGGCTGCCGGTCCTCCTGTCGGGACCCCGCACCACTCCCCACCAGGGTTCCATTTGCTGCCCACCAACCCCTGCTCGCTCTAGGCCAGCACTGTCAGCCATGCCTGCAGCTGCCTCCCCTCCCAGGCCCCGTGAGCACGGGCACACGTCTCTCCCTGCCACTTCACTCAGAACCCAGCTGCCATGTCACTTCCAAGATGGCGCACTCTACTCTCATGCTCTACCCCTGACTTCCTCTTCAGTCTCTCCTTGGCACGTAGGACGCGCTGGTGTGATGTGACATAGGCACCTGATCGCTTGTCTGTGACCTGTCTGCCCTACGAAATGGAAGCTTCAAGAAGGTAGGACTTTTGTCTCCTTGATTCAAAGCTCCAGTTCTGGCACCTTCCACAGTCGCTGGTGCACAGCAGACCTTCGGTAACATTGGTTAAATAAAGAACCCACCAGGGCAGGCAGCAAAACCTCCCAAATCTTGTGGCAATCCCAAATCTCTTTGTCCTGAGATAGAACTTAACAGGCACCAGCCAGCCTCCCTTGCCCCCTCCCAGACACTTATCTGAAGGTGACAATTAAAAGTGGAGAAGGCGTTACCAGGAAACAGCCTGTAGCCTTCTCCTATTAGCTTAACAACCCCTAAGCTTTGCCGCTTTGGGCCTGAGGGGATGAGCACGGGTCTGCGGTGGGGGAGGCTATGCTGCCAAACCCTGGGAGGCGGGAAGCATCTGGAGGCTGCAGGCACCTGGAGAGCAGAGGGAGAGGTCAAGCTCAGGGGTCAGAAATGAGGATCCCCTGCCCCTTCACCAACATCAGGGACGCTCCCTCTAGGGGTCTTGGCTTAACGAGGAAGTCTTCTAACCCACATTCTCAGCAAGCCCGGTCTATAAGACGGCTAAATAACATGGCAAAAAAGGTGAAATCACTGCCCTTCACGTGAAGGCAGATGATGTCACAATGAACATACTGCAAGCGTATTACTGAGATCACTGTCTTTCTGTCGCTAATATTTTTTTAAATTGATAAATATTCAAGGTGCAGTTAGGATCGCGGTCGGTACGGAGGTCTGCCAAAACTTTTAGATGCCTAAAAGAGATCCTTCTACTCAAAAGTAATTAATTAGTATACAAAGTAATACGCTCATTAAAGTATTTATTCATTTATTTACAGCCTCGTTTATTCATTCATCAGGAAATATTTATTTAGTGCCTAATAGGTACCAAGGACTAATTCAAGTGCCTAGATTTTTCCTGGAATCCCCACAGCGGGGAAAAAAATAGACAACAGGAAGGAGAATAAAAACATGCGTTTGTTTGAAAAGATCCACCATGCGCGCTGAGGACTATGGCAAGGGTTCTCTCTACATCCCATCACCTACTGGTCCCACCACCATGGGTGGGAGCCATATTGCAGGTCCACTTGAGATGTGAGGACCCAGAGGTGCAGTGAGGTGAAGGAACTCCCCTGAAAACCCTGCTGGCCAGTGAAGTAGGAGAGAATTACGCCTGGATCCCAGATTTGCTTGGCTCTGAACATTTGCTTCCAGTAGCCTCACGGACGTGGCTCCCCCAGCACCGGGCAATCCCTCCCTAACGGCCGGGCTCGTGTTTTTATCTCCACACGCCACCGCCACCTCCACCTCCATCGTTTTTGAGCATCCTCCTCACCATCCCTGTGGGGCCAGGTGGGCAAACAGACCTAAATCCACTACCGCCTTTGAAATATTGACTAGGAAATGTTCTATTGATAACCCAAAACAGATCACATCCCTTCCCTTCTGGAAACTCTCCATCCCATGACGCTGAGACCCATATTGAGAAGGTCACACAAGATCTGCCCCTGCCTTCCTCCTCTGCGTCATTTCTTATCAGCCCCTACCCCCCTCTTACCTGCTCTGGCCACAGCGGGTTCGCACGTATTCCCCAAACATAGAAGTCAGTTCTGGCCTTTCGTGCTTACTGCTTGGAATATTTTTCCCAGATCTGCGCTTGGTTAGCTCCTCGCGTTTGGTTCAGGACTGGTCAAGGGTTAGCACCTGAGCATTACCAGTCCTGACCACTCTGTATAAAGGCAACCCTCCCATCCCTCTTTACTCCATTAACCCTGACTTATTTTTATGAAATGCAGTTAGAACTAGTTAGTATATTTATTTGTTGATTGGCTTTCTGGTCTTACAAGAATATTAGCGGTGTGAGGGCAGGAACTTTTCCTACTGTGATCTCCCAGCACCTAGCTCAATGCCTGGCAGGTAGCAAGTGAACAATGAACATCTGATGAATGAATGAATGCGTAAATGCACATACATACACACGAAGGAATACTCAAGAAAAAAACCAACTTCATCTACGAGAGAGGACCGAGATTCTATTTGGCAATGCCACTAAAGGCAGCATCTTTTGTCAGTGTTCTCAATACCCTCCCTGCAGGCTTAGACATCACAACAGATGCAGGGGAAGAATAATAGGAGTGAGTCCTTCCTTGGCAAATCGCTATAGCTATTCTAGATAAAATATCACAATAGATTAAGGGTATAGGCTTTGGAAGCAGAGAGTTTAAAACCCAGCGTGGCCACTGCATGACCTTGAACGAGTTGCTCTCCAGTTTTCTTAGATCCCCATCAGTAGAAAGGGATTACACCAGCATCTAATGCATAAGAATGTTATAAGGATAAAACTTGTCTCAGATGTCCTCTCCAGGACAAGTCTCCCCTGACCTTCCACACTTGCCTCGCCAAACTCCCACTCCCCAACTTTTACTCTTATAAATCTGTCATCATGGAGCTTTCTTCTCTATGAAAATTATGTTTTTTTTTTTCCTTTGTGTATTCTCTAGCTTCCCCCTCCTGGAGGGTAAGATCCCCAGGGATCATATTCTTCCTATTAATCCCCCCAGGATGCAGGTGGCCCGAACAGACCTTGGCGCATAGTAGGAACTCAAGAAATAATTGCTGTTTAAACAATAAGAATATATGAAACACTTGGAAAAGAGCCTGGTATATAATAAACACTTACATAGTGGCAGATAGGGCTATTACTGTTGTTATAATTGTTGCTGCTAGTGTTATAATTACTATCTTTGGGGAAAGAAACTTTTTTTTGAGCTGGTGCAGAGCTCTAACCAGCCCAGGATGAGTCAGCCTCAGAAGAGGTTAAAACACTCTTCAGTGACTGTATTTCCAGTTTAAAAAGCCAAAATCCACCCACGTCTGATTTCTTCTAAGCCCTGACCCCCTAATCTCATGATGATTGGTAGGTTGCTCATTTTCCCTCCAGTATAAATTTTTCATGGTCCGGCCATTCATGGTAAAGGCACATCAGGTTTGACCCCTAAGAGTTTCAGTGCACTTTCTCAGCCCCAGGCTCATATAATCCTTTCAAAAACCTGGGCCCTAAGAACTATGACTACACCCAACTTAGAGTTGGAAAGTCGGGGCAGGGGACAGAGATTTGAGTGGCTTTCCCAAGTCTTGCAGGCAAAGAAACAGAAGTAGACCTAGGAACTTGAACTTGGGTCATTCGGACTCCTGAGCTCATATTCTTATTCCTGAAGTAAGAGCTTGCCCAGGGCTGTATAACGAGTGTGGGCAAAGCTGTAAGCAGAACCCAAGTCACTTCTTCCCGTTCTAGGGCTCCATTCACAATCTCAAACTTAATCTCTGGAGGGAAAACAAAAAGAAGCACAAAGCCATGTACATGCTCTAACAAAGGAAACTAGCCGAAGGCAACTCTGATATAAAACATGCTCAGAGCTTTTCATTTTGGCATTTCTTCTGTACCAAATGGTACCGAACGCCTAGAGTAGATTTACCTCTTCTCTACAGCATCGTCTTGGCCCAGAAGCTATTCATATCTCCCCTGGGGTATGAGAGAGAGGCTTCTAAATTATTGGAAAATTCCAAGAATCTGATAAATTCAAGTGATTTAAAGTAAGCCCCTTGCAGTTTAGATAGAAATATTTATATGCCACCACTCTGGCTTACCCAAGTCCCTTCTCCCCTATAGAACACCTTGACCTTCTTCTGCTTCCTTTTTCTATGTCCATGTCACCAGATTTCATGGATTTTTCCTGATGCAGGAAAGCGTTAGGGAAGTTTCTTCCAAATTCATTTCAAACAGAATGGCCGCTGAAAACTGTTTTTGTCTCCTTCTGCCCTTTGTAACTATTTTCATTAAAAACAATAACCATATTCTGCCCACCTTAGTACCTAAACTGTGTAATTTCCATAGAAATGACTTAGATGTAGCTTTAAGAAGAAAGCTCAGGGGTGATTTCAGAATATTCATTCAGTTCTGAAAGCACTCAACTAATTAAGACCAGTGATCTTAATTTTTGTACTAACAGAAACTGCAGAACTCTGCCTTTTTTTTTTTAAACCCACCTTAGTGTCTAGTAGCTTTATGGAAACATGAGGTTTTTCCTTTAGCATAAATGGACACTACGGCTTTTCAATTAAATTAGTCTTTGGAGACAGCTGCAAAAGAGCTAAACAGCTCCTTAAAAATTTCCCTGCTCCGTTGGCTCTCATGTGCCAAGGGGAGATGTGTAGTTAAAATGCAGTACTATCTTCTTCTTAGCCTGCCGAACAAAGTTTTGGATCTTGAACCCTGAGTGAGCTATAATAGAGAGTCTGTTGAGATTTTCCTTTTAGTTTGCATGCCCACTTTTGGTTTTCTAAAGCGATTTTTTTTCTTAAAAAGGGATGTGTAATATAATGTCCTATGGCATTGTACATCTGGAGAGAACTTTATTAGACCCTGTGTCAGGTTGGGTACTAGGTATGCTGATGCTGAAACAGTTGTGGTTTTGTTTTTGTTTTAAATCACACAGATGGAAAGAGCACTCTTACTTTGGGAGAAAAATTCAAGACAAAAGCTTTCAAATATGATCCTGTGTGATTTTTCTGTGTGATTTCTCTAAATTCACTATCTCTGAAACTTTTGCATTGTGCATTTATTTCCCTGTTGTTAAGCAAAATAATGCTGATATATTAAAAACAGGATTATTGGGCTGTGCCTCCTGCATTTTAATTTCTAAAATTTTTAACAACTTCAGGCATTGCTTTGGCATCACAAAGTATTAGAGGATGCCCAGAGGACATCTTTTTCTGTGGAGGAAATGCAAAAGATTCAGAGAGGCAATAGCCGAAAATTCTTCGTAACTATTTTAATGACGTTCAAATCTCTCCCGATTATTTTATCACTTCACCCATGGAGTTTGCTTTGGAAACAAATATTTCAGCAATTCCCACTTGCATCTCAGAGGCCTCTTCTGTGTGTCTGTGGATGCAGACGATGTCCTCAGAGGGGACCTAAGCACTACACCTTTCCCTGCAAAAATACAGCCACACTGCAGTGGATCCTCCAGGCCAGTGTCCAAGTTCAATGCCAAACCATGTGTTTACAGAGACACTTTCCTGTGAGTTTGCAGACAGAGTCCCAAAGTGGATCTTTAGGCTCTAACATATCTAATTTTCATTATCATTTCTTGAAGACCAGAGTCTCATGACACTCCCTTTCAAAGCTATCCCCAACCCTTCACCTAAAACAAGTTCCTAAACCAGTGACTGAAAGGTCAGTAGTACAGAAAAAAATTAAAGAGATGGTAAAATCCAGTGAAAATCGGGTTATATGATAGAGGCCGGTAAATATATGGGGTGTGCATGTGTGTGTGTGTGTGTGTGTGTGTGTGTGTGTGTGTGTGTGTTTCTTACTGCAATATCCAGGCAATCAAGCAAACCCTCTCAACGAGTTTATTTCTTATGTGGTTCGAATGACTAAGCTCACTTATAATCAAAGAGCTGCTCACCAAAGGTCACCCTGAGGAACAGAAGAATTTCTAACTTTAAATGGAAATTTATAAAACTTGAAATGATAAAAAAAATAGATTTAAATTGTTACAAATTACAGAAAAAGGGATATGAAAACCTCTTCCAGGATGAAGAGGATCTAAGGAGGCAGGACGCTGAGATCTCCCTGATACAGACGACAGGAAAATATATTCTGTATTTGTCACATTAGAAAATGAAAATAAATTTCTCCCAAGTAAATAAAAATATAACAGCATTCTCAACTTGCAAAGCAATAAGATTATTTGTGTGCCAAGCTTCTTTTAATACCACTGTAATTTTTTTTATAAAAGTCGCTCAATTTGATTGTAATTAAATATGTAATGAAAAAGCACTGCTTCAGGGAAGCGATGCAAGACACTCTCTGTTAATGTATTTCCAACTGACTTTGCATCAAACGCAAATGATACTCTGTGTACGCCTGGTCTTAATAGAGAATTTGTTAGGCAAGTCTGTGCTTTTTAAAGGGAACTTGGGTGGATGCAGACACGCCTTTGAAACAGTGGCAGAGTCCTGCCAGACCATGACATACCTAAATAAAATGGATGGTACGTATACAGTGATGGAAGGGATCCACTCTGGTCATTTAGCTCGTGTCAGCTAATTACAGACCTAGCACAAACATGAACAGGTTTCCTTCCTGCCTGATTTTCCGAAGCTGAGCTGCAAGGGATGAGCAGAAGTATATCGCTTCGCACGGCCTTAAATAATGCCAGGCTCAGTGCCCCTTTAAAACCTGCTCAATTGAGAGTACAATCCCCAAGCCACTGGGAAGATAAATAGATCAACCCAGGTATTATCCAGTTGGAGAAATTCCGTCAAATGCGTGAGAAGTCACCTGGGATGAAATGAAAACATAAGCCTCTGTTGGAGAATGTGACAAAAGGCAAGATGTTTCCAGGGACGGATCTGCTAAAGATGCCTAGGAGGTATTTGTTGGGTGTGAAGGTTTCCCAAACGGTAGAAGCGAGGTGAGTGGGAGACAAATCAGTGTAAGGCGGTAGAAAAATAAATGCACAGCAGTTCTGAGGACTGTTGCTACAACCTCCTCAAAAGTAGCCTCCAATCTCCAACCCCCAAGCCTCAAGAAGATTTTCGTCATGCAGAAGTTTCTCAGAGCCCCCTCTCCCTCACCTACCTTCCACTAGAACTCTCTGTCACTTGCAATCTGCTGATTAGGGCTAATGTATTGTGCCCTGATATGACAGATTAAAAATGAAATCAATAAATGCCTAAAACAAATGGGCTTTTGAGATGTCCCATTCAATCTGGGTCTTTAAGGGTACGGTGAGAGGTGGGAGAAGGAAATCAGGAGGGGAGTGGGGAAGGGACCACTTAAGTAATCAATTTCCATCCAAAACGCTGTGTGCAGGATGTGATTTCGGGGGACCTGTCCTTCCTTTTTCAGGGATCTGCCTTAAACAACAAGAAGAGCCAGAAACAGTTCATGCTGCTGAGCCTCTCTGGGGGTGTGTGTGTTTATTTTTTCCATTCATCTGTTAAAACCGGACCTTCTGGGTAAGTGAATGGGGTCTATAGAGTGTGGTATTTAAAACTTCAAGATGTGAACTTGTCTTTCTGAAGTATGTTTCAACAAAGTGAGAGTGCCAGGGTCTGGACTCCACCCCGATTCCTCTTCCCTCGAATCTCATCCCACTTGCCAGTAAATTAAAGGTAAATTTCCCCCTGAGCTGCCTACCCCCTCCCCGCCCTGCTGGTCGAGATTGCTGAGACCTCCTGGGTTCACCCAGGCACCGCTCTCATGAGGCTGAAAAGGAGATCGCTGGGGTCAACTCTGCTCCATTGCAGGATTCAGAACTGTCCCTGCTGAATATGTTTCCCATGTAAATAAACTATGCCATTAAGGTGCAAATTGCAACTTTTAAGTAATGATTGCTAATAGTCTAATGTTTACTGCCACACAAGGACATTCATGAAAACAAAATCTGCATTATTCATCTCCATATTAAATAAACAAAATAAATTGAGGGAGCTATTCTTCCCTGCAAGACTTTCCTCAGATCTGGATTATCAGATAGCTGATGAGAGTCAACAAGAAGGAAACATTTAATCTCTTTGGGCTGGCAGAAGCAGAATCCTGCAACTTATGTATACATTTGATATTCGCAAGCCCCAAAGATTTTGCATTCTATTACACTTGGCTGGCATTATATAAAAACAATAGTTCAGGGTGGTAAAATAAAATGTATGTATTACACATGTCTGTGTACAGAGGCTGTGACAGATTGTAGAAAATAGAAGGGTTTGCAGCGGAAGTCTGCAATTTTAAATTTTTAACTACTCTGCATCCTGCAAAATACAAACAAATCAAAACACTGCTCTGTTTTATTTTACCTTTCTGCCATCTTCGCTATCTGCCCTAAAATAGATAGGGGGAAAAGATGCTGATAGAAAATTCTGCAATATTCTCAGGTGAAAGTGGATGCATTTTAGTAGCGAGTGAAATACACATCCAAGGAAACGGAGCACACACACTCACACATACGCAAACCCCTGGGGTACTATAGGCTGTTTTCTGAACTTTTTTTCTTGCCCGAAGTAATAGTATGGCGGAATAGCATAGCTGTAGAAAGCCAGGAAGAATGACATTTCAGAGGGAAATGTTCTGACTTAGCTGTTTCCTTAAAGAGAACTGCCTACCTCACATCCCTTCCCTTAAAGGGGGGTTTATAGGGGGGTGGCAGAACATAACAAATAAAGACTGAAATTTCCCGTCACTTATAACATCATCTTGTTCATTCCAGCTGCATACCTGCTTTATTAGAAAGTTCTGTAACTGATTCCTTGAAACATGGAACTTAAAACTAATAATGCAAAAGAATCAAATTGCCTCGAACCGTTCTTGGGAAAGAGCCTCAGCTCTGATTCACTCATAGGCTTTTTCTATCTTACATTATTCATTAATCAAGCTAGAAATCAAGCTTTCAACATCAGTCTATGGGAGTAATTACTTACAGTTGTGCATTGTGTTTAATTTCAGGCAGTGATAAAAGTTAGTATGGCCACAACCCTAACTAGCACCCACCTTGTTCTTTTCCCTGCATGTCAGCTGGCTCAAGAATCTCTAAGTGGCTAACTTTACTTGTGAGTCACCACCTCGGCTAAAACAGAGGACAGCATCGATGACTTGGAGAAAAGAGCCCTTGCATGAAAAATATCTGTTTTATTAATATGTGAGCAAATAAATACTGTAAGAGGGGCCTCGTTGTATACAATATGAATTATTCCCTTTCAGCTGCACCAGGCTTTCTACTTTTTTTCAGTGAAAATAACAAAGCCACGAAAACAAACATATTAAGGCAGTAGGCACACAATAGGCCAGAAAGCTGAAACTGCAGTCATAACTTTCTAACACACACACACATACACACACACACACACACACACACTACAGTAAATAGACAAGCCAGGTCCAATAGATAGGAGCTTAATGAAAAGGATCTAATTTAAATAATGTGATACAGCATTATGTTACATACACCTGGATCCTCATTGATCAGAGGATAATTATAATCAAAGTAGTGCAATTCTGAGCAATGCACTTTTTATAATGAGCTTACCAAAGGAGACATGTCCAGTCATTCTGGTAATTTAAATTACTGCCTAGTTGTTGATGGCCTTTACCGGAACAACAAGGGGGAAAAAAAAAAAAAAGAGTAATTTTCAGGGCAGTATCACTTCTTGCTGGACTGTTGCCCAGGTTTCTCTTTTGGGACAATAAGGACGTTATCTCTAATCATCTAGCTACATGAAAACTTGGGCTGCCAGAACTAGAAGGCGCGCGCTTACTTTTTTCCTGGGTCTAGAAGCCCAGTGCACACCCCAGTGCTGTCAGATTGCAAAACAATCTAAGTTTAAAATAAATAAATAAATAAATAAATAAATAAATAAATAAATAAATAAGTGAGTCAAATGTAGACAGGGCCAGGGGCAGGAGGGAGAAACTGTTTTCAAACGAGGTAGCTGGAGTAGAAAAAAGTACACCTTACTGACTAGGCAAGTTCTAAATATACACAGCCCTGAAAATATTTTAATTATTTTGCTCTTAGGGAAACAGTTGGAAAACACACGAATCAAAGCTTTATAAATGATATTTCCGCATGCAATTTGAACCAATCTATGCCTGGTTACGGAAGCAATTCTGCGCTCTGAAGGGAAGATAATTGTGGATTTTCAAAGCACATGGACTGCCATTCCGGCTGGAATCAGGCCATGATGGAGGGTGAGGCTGGTGGTCCAGAATGTTCAGACACAAACACCCACTTTGCCCAGATTTGTAACTAACTTTGGATTTGTTCTAAGGGTGGCTTTACAAAGTTTACAAAAGTGTTCCGCCGAACTTCTCCCGAACGTTTTACTCATGGTACAACAGAAGGAAATGTGTTGTTGGGTGTATGGAACACCAGCCCTAACGGATGCCGCCGAAAGCACGAGGGTAAAGACAGAGACTGGGGTGGGGGGGGGGGACTTCAGCTTTTCGCTAAAGCCCTGATTCAACTAAAGGACACAAAGAAATAAAAACGCCCACATTAAAAGCCAAACAAGATAATAATTGTGCATGTCTGGCTCTGAATCTAGAGGGCAAGGCTTGCGTCACACTGGCACTCTGAGTTACCATGGTGAGTGATTTATTGATATATATCAAGAATGAATAGATCAAAGGCAGCGAGATGACAGGTGATCAATCAAATGTCAAATCAAAACTAGCAATCAAGTGGAAAGCTGATTTTTCAGTGGGTGGGTCTGGCAGGAGAAAAATGAACTTTCATATTACACTTCCGAGAAACAAAACCCCAGCATACTATTAAAAAAGCAATTAAGCAACCCAAAAGGAAAAAAAAAATCCTTTAGAAGGTCTGTTGTACTGATCCATTAACCTGTTCCTCTCTTTTTAGGAGGAAAGGAGGGGGGTTGGTAAGGAAGGATTCAGATGGGATACCATACAAATCAATTTACAAAGTTTGCAACTCTCTCTGGGCAAAGAAAATCCAGAGCTGTTTCAATGTTCTCCTGGGTCTTCCCCCCCCCCTTTTTTTTTTAAAGAGAAAGAGTGCTGATTAGATTCCCAGGCATATTTAGAAAGCATATTCAAAGGTTCATTCCTTTCCTGGGGTGGTTTTTTTCCACCTTGGCGATCAAAGTTAAACTCTCATTGCTTGCCCCAAAGCCCTCCTGTAGCCCAGGGCTTGGCCATGCCTCACACCTCAGCGCCCCAAAACCCAGCGAGAGGAGATGCTGTCCCTTGAGGCCAGAAAGCACTGGCACTGACCACGCGGAGGGATGCGGGAGTGTTAGGACCTTCTCCCTACCCCGGACCCCAAATCCTCAACCCAACTTTGGCCCGAGAGGCAAGAAACAGACTGGGAGAAAGTTAGGGGTGGGGTAGAGGGTGGAGGAAAAAAAGTTTAAGGAGGGAAGACTTGGTGGGATAGCTTTCCCCACCACCCAGCCAGAGAGCCTGCACAGGGGAGGATTTGGGAGATGGAAGAAGGCGCGAGAGAGAGAGAGAGAGAGAGAGAGAGAGAGAGAGCGAGAGAGAGAGAGAGAGAGAGAATGGGGTTATTCTCGGGGCAGAGAGGGGCGCCCCAAGCGAACTCCCCCCACAGCTCGGGGGGTGGCGTCCTGGGGCACCCGGGGGCTAGGAGGGCGGGCGAGGAGCTCGGCGCGCCGGGCAGCCCCGAAGCGGAGCCGGTTCTCTTACCTGCCGCCCGCTTGGGTGCCTGCTGTTTCCTCCTTGGCATCGCTCTACTTCGCTCCAGTCCCACTTCTGGCGCCCCAGCCCCGAGCCGCGCGCGGGGGCCCGCTGCTCTCTCGCCTCTCTGGGTCTCCTCCGCCTCCTGCCCGGTGGCTCCTAGGGCGTCACTCGGCCTCTGTCCCCCTGGCGATCCCCCCTGCAACTCCTCCACCACGGGCCAGAGACCCCCCTCTCCGGGTGGCAGACACGGGTGGCTTGTGCCGGCTGGTTTGAAGTAGAGGTTGGTTCTGCCTTGTTTGTTTGTTTGTTTGTTTTGGATTTTTTTTCCTCTCTCTCTCTTTTTGTTTTTGCTTTTTGGAAATTTTTGGTTTTTTTTTTTTTGGTTGGTTTTTTTTTTTTTTTTTTTTTTTTTTTTTTTTGTGACTGTTGAGACACTTGATTTCTTTATTAAACATCCAAGACCGCGTTCGGATGGAAGAGACGAGGGGCGCACACGCGCCACACGCACACGCGCGCGTAAAGATAAAAAAAAAGCAATCCTGGGAAGGTAGTGGTTTCTTCTTCTTTTTCTTCTTCTTCCTTCTCCTCTTTCCCTCCTCCTCCTCCTCCTCCTCCTCCTCCTCCTCCTCCTCCTCCACCTCCTCCTCCTGCTCCTCTTCCTCCTCCTCCTCCTCCTCCTCCTCGCCGGTCTCTATGGCGGATTCGCGCTGGGGGAGAGAGATCACTCACTGTAGGTTCGTGGCTGCTGTCAGATCCCGGTCTGTGAGTGATATGCGAGAGGACAGGAGCGGGTTTGGGAAAGACAGAAAATCTGGAATTCACTCACTCACACACACTCACACACACACAGACACACACACAGACACACACACTCACACACGCACGCACTCGCGCTTCCTCTCACACACACTCACACCCCCCACATATGCGCGCACACACACACGCACACTCACACACTCACACACACAAGACAGGGCGAGGCGATGCCAGCAAACATCGATCCCGCTGAACAAACTGAACATTAACAAACTCCTCCTCCTCCTCCTCTCCCCGCGACCTGATGACAGGGAGAAATTTACTCCCCAGCCGCAGAGCGCCAGGCAGAGGGAGTCTATTAAAGGGACAGTGTCCCGCCGGGGAGAGGGGCTGGGGGCGGGGACCGGCGCGCCCGCGGCTTCTCGAGGCGCCCCCCTCGCTGGGGCGAGGACGTGCTTGCCAGCGCGGGGACAACCCCTCGGGGAGGGAGGAGGGGGCGATCGGGGTAGGGATGCGAGAGGAAAGGGGGCAGGGTGATGGCAAAACTCCGCAGCTGGAAAGGGAGCTGCGTGGGGAGGGGGGGGCCAGGTGAGCCGACCAGCAGGGCCATTAACAACACTTCTTAGGAAGGTGAGAACTTAGATCTGCTTTGGGCCGGGAAGGGTTAGCACCTTATCCAGCAATGACCTCTGTCCTCCATGTCTCTTCATCTGACCAGGAAGATGTCCTCCCCACCCCCACCCCAAGTTTAACGCCCCTGCTCCTCCCACCTTCCTTCTATTCAGTGGATGGTCAGGAAAACAAAAATCTCCCATCTGCCTTCTTGACAGTTTAATCACATATTCTCTCTGTTTAAATAGCATTTATTGAGCACCTACTATGTGCCTTTTTCTGGAGACACAGCAGCCATAGAGAAAGGGAAAGTCCTGGCCCTCTTCGTGTTTCTATTCTAATGGGGGAGCAGAAATGTCACTCTCAGCCTTTGCAAAAATGTCACTTGTAGTCTACCTTACTTAAAATTTTCAAACACACACACACACCCACACCCACACACACCCACTCCCTATCCCATTTCTCTATTTTATCTTTCTCCACTGGGCTTATCAATAGCACATATATTATATATAGTTTTCTATTTTGTTTATTGGCCTAGTTCCTTTTTAGAATATAAGCTCTGTTGAGAAGAGGGATTTTGCCTCTTTTGTTCCCTGTTCTCTCCCTAGCGATGGTAAGGGACAAGACCTATAGTAGGTCTTTCAACATAATATTTGTTGAAAGAATGAAAAGTAAGCAAGCAAATAAATAATTTCCAAGTACTAAGCTCCAGGAAGATGTTAAACTAGGGTCTGTGACAGCGTCTGAAAGAGAGGCAGCTCTAGACTCAGTGAGCGACATGCCACCAGAGCTTAGATTGCCACCAACATGTGATCATTGAGCCAGGTGTGGGCCAGGCACCTGCCCAGGTGCTGGGGACAGGTCCGAACGGGGACCCTACCCTCAGGGAACTCTGCTTCCAGTGGAAGAGACGGATAATGGGGCAAGTGATGTGTGGCGAGGCAGGAGGGGTACTTAGGAGAGGCAATGAATGTGGACATGGAGGAAGGGAGGATGCTTTCGAGGCAGACCTTCTTGGGGAGGGTACAGTCTAAGCTGAATCCTAAACATGGAGAAGTGAGGCAGGAGGGGAGCTCAGAGAGCTGAATCCTTAGACTAAAAAGGCAGGCATGGCCTAGTTCTTCCCCATCAGGGCTCTGGCTGCCTGCACCCTGAGGCCTCATGAGGACGCACATTTCTAGGCCTTACCCTAGAATGAGAGGATCTAACCCTAGCTCCATCGACATTTGGGGCCATAATTCTTTGTTGTAGAAGCTGTTGTGTGCAAACAGAGTGTTTGGCACATCCCTGGTCTCTGCCCACTGGAAGCCAGACCCTTCCACCATACTTGTGTCAACCAAATTTGTCTCCAGACATGGTCCGATGTCCCCTGGAGGAGTGGTGGGGCAGGGGAGGGGGAGGAAGGCAAAATCGCCCCCTGGTTGAGGACCGCTGCTCTAGACTTTCTAACTCAGAAACTTATGGAACAGGGCTTACGGAATCTACGTTCTGAGCAAGCGAGTCTCCTGCTCACTCCAGTTTGAGGACTACTGCTAAAAAAGCCTTTGTTCTTTTGGAGTCAGACATATCCAATATTGCTAACTATAAAGCAAACCCAAGCTTCGATATTTTATGGCTCTCAAGGTGTGGCACAGTCATGTGGTCATCGTGATGGGGATTCACCTGTGCCTCCTCCTTACTACCTGCCCCCCAACCATGTACCCACCGCAAGGAAGGCCGGCCCAGGGTAATCGGGCCACCTCCCTCTTACAACCCACCCACCTACCCCCTCTGCCCTCACTCCTGGGGAATGACCTAGGATGACCTGCTCCACAGTTATTTTTTGGAATCATTCTTTTGGGAGCTAGAGGAAACGTTCACTTTCCCTGTCCTCCTAGTCACGTGCTCTCATCACATTTGCAAAGTGCCATTTCATCTTTTTTGTTATTGTTTTGTCACTTCTAACATCCCCACACGGGAGGCACAGGCTCTTTTATTCCTCTCACGTCAGTGATACAAGTTGTTAACTCATCCGCCCTCCATCACCCAACTGGCCTACACCCATGACCAGCCCCCCGCAACCGCAGCCATGTCGGGAGGCAACTGAGGCACAGAAGGCCCTACTGCAGAGTTGACAATGTCAACAAAAGGGTGTTAATCTCATTAATTCTGATTTCCTGCTACACCTTTCCAGAGAGCTGCACCAGGGAGCCAGGGACCACAGCTTCCTGAGTAAAACGCTCAGTACTGCTGGCAGGGGTGGGGGGGTGGGGGGGCTGGGGGGACCATGCTTAGAGGAACAGGATGGACAAAGCCTGGGACTACAGCGAGCTCAGCAGTGGAGTCCACCCTGGAAAAGCCCTGTGCCTACTGACTGGGTGTTTGCACTGCATCCTATCATTTTTTAAAAAATTTTATTTAGTTATTTGAGACAGAGCAAAATCAAGAGAGATCACAGAGGGAGAGGGAGAAGCAGATTCCCCAATGAGCAGGAAGCCATGACCTGAGCCAAAGACAGATGCTTAACTCACTGAGCCACCCAGGCGCCCCTACATTCAATCCTTTAACAAGCATCTAGTGTGTTAGATGCCAGGCATTGCCCCAAGTACAGGAGATGCTCGGAGGCATAAGACAGAATCCCTGCCTTCAAAAAGCTTCTGTGAAAATGACACCCCAAAGATTTGGACCTAGGAGAGAAGGAATTTGGGGTTGGACCCAGCATTGGAGAGGATCAGGAGGGAAACGGGCCAGAGGAACTGGCTTTGGACTACAGAATCTCTCCATGCCTCTCTCTCTAGGATTCTTCTCTGAATTTTACTTACATTCTCACATTAATTTGTTGGGTTTCTTGCCCCCCTACTGCTACTATTGTAGGGGATTTAGCTTGGTTATCAGCAAGGAAGATTTTGTCTACCCCTGTTGGATGCATAACACGATGGTACCCAGATACTGTTCAGTGGCGTAGACATGACATTGAAAAACATGAATCTAGTGAAAAGGTTATTCCCTTTCAGTTCTCTTTCAATCCGAGAACATCTCAGTTTGGTGCTAGTGTGTCTTTCATGCCTCACCATTGCTAACTTTTATTTCTTGACCAAGAAACTACAGATCTCAGGCTTAGGAGACTGGGAGGGGCAAGTGTTACCTGGCTAGACTTTTAAAAAATGGTTTGTTTTTATTGAATTCACTCTATGGTTACCTTTCTCTTAGCAAAAGATACTGCTCTCCATTTTTGGTAACAATCTAGAGTTTGATATAATTTATGAGTTTTAAAAATAAATATAGCTAAGGAACGATAGAGGGTAAATAATGGCTCAGAGGGGTGTGGAGATGGCCAAAAATGAGAAAGGTGATATAGGCATGACTAGAATTTGCAAAATACTTCGCTAAACCACAGACTCTGGCACTTTTGGAAACTTCTTCCAAGGGCTGGCGGCTTAGAATAATACTATGTTTGGGTCTCCAGGGAAGTCGCATCCTCAGATCTAACACTCAAACTCTGGGATGTGTAAAGGCATGAACTGATCGAAATGAGTCAACTGTATCTTCTAGAACACTGATTCCCACACTGGCTGAATGTCAGAATCATCTGGGGATTTTTTTCTTAAGATAAAGAGACACAGGCGCCACCCTGGAATTACTGAATTAGATCCCAGGGTGGGGCCCGAAAATCTGAATTTTAAAAGTTCCCAGGTGATTCTGATAAGGTGCCAGGCATGGGAACCTTGCCCTTGCAAAAGCTGAATTTTGTCACAAGTGAATCAAGTTGGTAGAATTTATTGCGCACAGGGAATTAGCCAGGGTATCTGTTCTTGGATTTGTTCAAAAGGGTGGTTGTGGAACTTTCCAATTGTACCCACAGAACCTATGAATGCCCCCTTAAAGCACATATCTATCACACTGATTTCTGTTCTTGTTAGTTTGCCTGTCTTACCATTGGACTCCAACCCAACGCAATTACAACAATCATTTGCCAAGTTCCTACCTTGAGTTTGGCACTGCCTGAATTAGCGGGCATTGGGCAGTCATTGGACAGTCGCTGGGATTCTTGAACATAGGGAGAATGCCTCCATTGATGGAATATCTCCTGTCCCAGCTTCAGGCATTTTGCATCCTCTCCTCCCTCCAGAACTATTCCTCCCCCAGATCTGTTTTTCCTCCTCACTCTGAACTCAAATGTCATCTCCTTTTGCCCCCACAATCTGTTCCATCCTTTCTCTTCTCTTTCATCACCGTTATGACCATCCGTATCTTTTTCATATATTTGCCTATTTATTATCTGTCTTTCCTAATTAAAATGTAAGTTCTATCCACCTCTATATCCCTGAATCCTGCACAGTATTGATGCTCAGTGAGAATTTAGGGAGTGGTTGAATACCTAGTTGAGCATACTGGCAAAGAAGGATGGATGGGGAAAAATCATTAGGCTCCTCATAGGGCTTTCATTAGACATTCATATGGCATTTCAGCCTGTGTGCCTCTTTTCCAAGGGATGCTGTCCTCCCTTCCCCAACTTCTCTCCCTTTCCTCCCTTTCCTTTCTCTCGAGTATTACCTCCTTCAAATTCCCCCTTAAATACTGCCTCCTCCAGGCAGCCCCCTGGGTGGACTCCAAACTTCTCTAGTCCATATCTTCTCAAAACAAAGAGCCATTATAGAGTATGATTACCAATATATGAGTAGATAGGCAGAACTGATCTTTGCTTAGATAGCAGGGTGAGGGCTACCTTTGAAAATGAGCCTGAGGAGGCTACTGGGTGGCGGGTGGAGAGGGAGGGGCTTGCATTGTTTTTAACCAGGATGCCGGTTACTAAGTGTGTTCATTCTGTGAAAATTAACTCAGCTGCATGCTAATGATTTATGCACTTCTATATATGTACATAATGCTTCAATTAAAAAAAAAAGCAGTATTCTCAAATTTTGCTGTGTATGGTAATCAACTGGGGTGATTTAAAAAACTCAATGCCTGGGTCTTACCCCAGACTTATTACAGCAGTTGGTGGGGGTGGGATCCAACCATCGGTATTTTTATTTTTATTTTTATTTTTTTTCCCAACCATCGGTATTTTTAAGGCCCCAGATGATTCTAATATGCGGCCAAGTTTGAAAGCCAGTGTACCATATGATTTTGCCCTTGAGGATATAATTCATTGCCTTCCTCTTCTGTCATTTAACTCATTGGGGATATCCCTCTTCCCAGTAACTATTTTATAAAAACTTCAAGGTAGCCATCTTGGGTCATTTTCTCCCTTCCCACGACACCTGGTACAGCATCATGTTGGGGTGGAGGAGAGAACCAGACAAAGGGAAAGTACCAGATGGATCATGGAGAGCAATTTGAAGAAAACAAGGTGGCATGTTGGGATAGAGCGTCAGGGGCGGGGGCAGGCCTATTTTCGGGTGGGAGCGGTGGAAAGCCTTTCTGGGAAGGGAACATTGAGACAGAGATCTGGAACACATGAGGCAGCCCTCCTGGCGCCAAGGCCTGAACTCGGAAGAGACTTCTGTGCTTCCAGAACACAAAAGATGTAGCAGTCAGGTTCCGGGTTTCAAGAGTCAGTCAGGGGTAGGGAAGCAGAAAGGATGCAGGAGAGGTGGGGAATGGCTTGATCATGGGGGCTATATAACAGGTCCTAATACCAAGCGTGAGTTTCATTCTTTGTCGTCGATAAATTCTGGTTTGTTTATTTACAATCCCCAAACAGCGAGCCCAGGAGAGGGGGTTTGTTCACCCAACACAGAAGAGAACCTCTTGCATTCTACTTGGTGGGAATTTGCTCTCTGGAAAGAGTTAAGTTGGATGCCAGTCTGAAAGTCTGGAGACACTCAGGCACCGGCAAGCTTGCTTCTAAGAATAAATGCTCCAAAAGTTGTCGGGGTCTCTTTTCAAAAACTCTTCGGATTTGGCGAGGTGTAGAATTTCACGACGGCAATTAAGCATTTTGTATGTTGGAGACTGGCCGGGGATACGGAACCTGTTCGATTTAACATACATCACATTTCTCCCTTGGAGGTGGCTACTTGCCCTTGGTGACAGTGTGTTTCTGTCGCCGGAGAATCCAGACCATGTCGTTGGCCCAGTAATCCATTGCTCGACTTGATTAACCACAGGAAGACATTAAGTGAATGTAAGGACCGGAACAGCCTGGGAACCATGTGATGAGCAGCCTTTAAGTTCTGGGCTCTGGTATATTTTATGCCATCTCAACTGTGCGTCAAGCTCTCCTTCCTGAACTCATTAGAACTGTGTGCCCAAAGGTGCCCCTCAACTTTCAGAAGCAAATAGATAATGATATAATTCGCTCTGAGAACACCTTTCTGTCTTATCCAGAGCATGTCTTATCTATTATGATTAGGCATTAGGCTTCCTATTGTCCTGAAATTTTCATGAGATTCTCCCCCTGCTTGCTGGGATTATGTCAAAGTGACTTGTCCTGGATGCTGTTTTCTCCCATCAATACAGCTCCTCTCCTCTCCCTAACCACTGCTGGGGAGGCCGACACAGCAGAGGAACCCACGGGCTTAAAATGATCCAAGAGTTCAAGACTGTTGCAAATTCTCTTTTGAGAAGGCTTGCGGGTCTTGCCTGTGGTTCCCCAAGAAGCAGATCCTGAGATAAAGAATTCAATGAGTAGTTTGTTTGGGGCATGATGTTAGAAAACTCTAGTAGGAAAGCGGGAAAGTGAATGTGTCACAGAAGGCTACCAGCCTGCGGTGTGTTATCAAGCAGGTGATCACCGTGGTGACGGAACTTAATCCTGCTGGGAAATGCTAGGAGTCAGTGTAGCTCACGCCCTTCCGAGATGCCCCTCCTCGAGAGTGAGGGAGCTGGGGTATTTATCCATCAGCGCCTGTCAGTCATCGGATGGGGAGTGTTCTTGGCTTCCTCCTCTGGCAAAGAGCCCTAGGTGCTGGGCGTTAAATTGGACTACGAAGAAATGGGCAGGGTACTAGACCAGGTGGGCGTTCAGGAAGGAAGTTAAGTGTCGATTTGGATTCAGACAGACCTGCACTTTATTTGTTTGCTTGTTTATCTGAGAGAGGGAGTGAGTGCATGCACGAGGCGAGGGAGAAGGGGCAGAGGGAGCGGGAGAGAGAGAAAATCCTCAGGCAGACTCCATGGCTAGCATGGAGCCAGAGGTGGGCCTCACTCGATCTCAGGACCCTGAGATCATGACCGGAGCTGAAATCAAGAGTCGGACGTTTAACCAGCTGAGTCACCCAGGTGTCCCAGACTGCACTGTAAAATATATTTTCACTACGTACTGACACTATGATCTTGGACAAGTTATTTAGCCTCTCTGAGCCTTAGTTTTCCCATCTGTGAAATGAGGATAATTACACATACCACCAATTCCATTCGGGGCACGGAGAAGAATTTCAAGCTCATGTAAAATCCATGGCGCGACAGCGGCATACAGCTAGCACTCCCACATTTTTAGCTTTTTTATTATTTTTTAAGTTTTTGCCGATGGACTATTGTTTACAGAGTGCTGTTAAATACATCCGAGGTCTAGTCGAATCTGTACGGAGGGACGAAATGAATCTCAGCTCAATCCTCTACTTGCGCAAGGGCACCAGTTAAGAGAAGCCGGTGAGGGAGCCTGGATCCTGATGCAGAAAGTATGAAGGCAGCAGACTTTATGCTTCAAGTCAAGCCATGGGCGGCAGAGAGCTCCCACCATACCCTCTTATATCCTCTTCCCTCCACAAGCCTGTCCTCTTTTCCCACTAAAGCACCCGCATCAGGCCAGGCAGCACAGAATAAAGCACCTGCGTGGCTCTTGGGGAATCTAAGAATCTGGGGGAAAGAAAAGCAAGATACAGTGATAAGCATCACGAACGTTTCCGAGGCCCTTGGTGCTAGGCACTGTTCTAGGCGTTTGACCATACAAGCTTATTAATCCCTTCAAACAATTCCATGAGGTAAAGCACTTTTGTCAGGCCCATTTTACATACGAGGAAACTGAGGTATGGGTTGGGTAGGAGACAGCACATGGGGAAGGGGGTTCAACCCCTCCAGGTACGGCTCTGGCTCGAGTCCTCCCCCATTACGCACTACTCACCCTTGGTAATGTCATGGTCACATCCCGCCTTGGCTAATTATCCCACAACTTTTTCCTGCAGCTGCGGTGCTGCAGCTTCAGAATCCTTACACTGGAGACTGTGTGTGACCTCCTCTAGAGAGTAAAAACAGATTCCTGAGCTCTGGCTTGAGAGATCCCGCTTTAGTAATTCTGGGTGGGGTTTGGGAATGTGTATTTCTAACAAGCTCCTAGACGGCAGCTTGGGTACCCACCGACCCCACTTTTTGAGTCACTCGGTTTCCAGTAGAGGTGATTTTTTTTCCTCCCAGGGAACACGTGACAATGTCTAGAATCAGCCCTGATTCACCGCTCAGGGGGTTGCTACTGGCATCTCGTGGGTGGAGGCCAGGGATGCTGCGAGATACCCCAGAGAGCCCAGGAAACACCTTTGCAAACAGAAACTGAGCCAGCCCCAAATGTCAAGGGGGCCAAGGCTGAGAATGCCCGGGGTGGGGCACAGCCTCACAATGTCAACGTAGCGAGGGGTCATTCGGGGATCTGGCTTGAAACATGGATTCTGACCAAGCAGGTCCAGAGTGGTCTAACGAGCTCACACAGACGATGAGGAGACTTCTGCCCCAGGGACCACACTTCGTGCACCAAGAGCCAGACGACACCTTGCAGAGGCACACGCCTCGAATCGAGGCTCAGGACACAATGCACTCCTAAGAAATAAACCTAACACCATCCTAAATTAGTTTGGAACAAAAGTAACTCTGAGTTTAAATCATCCCCATGGAGCTCCCTCCTCTTGCCTCAACCCCCGGGCAAGCTTTCCCCTTAAAAACAGACAGTGAGGCAGAAAGACTCGGAGGAAGGAAATCTCCATTCCTCTCTTTGAGGCAGTTAGGGGCTGATTGAAAACAAGGAAGGACAGAGCTTGGTCAGAAGTGCCTGGCTTCAGTCCCCAAACATCAAGTGGAGTCTATTGTTGCCTGGAATTGTGGCTTCTTTCCAAGAGCAGCGCACTGACGACGGGGGCTGCCTCTGCCCGGCTCTGCAGGTCTGCAAATGTGAGATGAGAAAGTGGCTGTTTTTTAAAATGGTTGCTCTCTTGGGGAAGGGGTATGGGAGAAAATGGACTCTCTGCGTCCAGCCCTCCAGAGATGGCACCCCGGCCCCGGTGATAAATGGCAGCATTAACAAGGTTTGGTTGAGAGGGGACCTACAGATTTATGACTTCCTGTCTCGGCCAGCAGATGTCATTATGGCTGACAGAACAGAAGGCCTTTCAGGAGCTAGCTGGGGTGGAGCTAAGAGGAGGGGAAAAAAAAAATAAAATAAAAGGCAGAAGCCAAAACTCGTGTTTGCTCAGTGACGCTATTGTTGATACTGTCATTTTAGGGACATGGGGAAGTTTTACATTAAGCTGAACGTCTTGTAGTATCTCTGAGGTCCAGCTTTGAGGACCCAGGCAGAAACTCTCACATGAAGCACAAAGTTTAGCTTCATTCCCGGCCTGCTTGTACCCTTCAATGAAGCGAACACCACACTAGATAAATGTATATTTTGCCCTGGAACATCATTTTGATGCGTGTTTAAATATGTTTCTTTTACAAATTCAGCAGCCTATGATGAAGTTCTTTGGATACAGAGATAATTTTACCCATTTTAAGAGTGTTTTATAGGATGTCATTGGTATTTTGGGTGCCAGAGGTTTTTTTTTCTTTTTTTTTTTTTCTGTATCGAAAAATGGTAGAAATTTGGCATTTACCATTGGTCCCCAAATCTGTATTAATATGTACAACTGGGAACACGTATTTACTGGTAATTACAGACCACACTTCCACATTTCCTCCTACTAATCATCACCTGAAGGTTTGCCTTCTGTGGGCAAAGGAAACTTTTTTTATTCCCTAGTTGATTCTCTTATTTAATGGACATGGGAATGTATTCTTTTGGGCTCAGGGAATCATGAATATTGTGGCTTGGCAGAAATGTGCAATCATGGAGGACTTCATGGAGGAGAAGCACTGGGTCTCCTTTGCCCTTGGCCTCTTAAAAAACCAAAAGCGCACTTCAAGCAAAAATTTGATTGTGGGTCTTCTTCTATAATTAATTAATGGCTATCATCTTGGTGTATATCTTATAGGGAACATCAGCTTTTCAAAATAACAGTCAGTATGAAAAGAGCCATGGCTCCTTCAGCAAAGGACGTTGGAGTGGCAGCTGGTGATGGGCTTAACTAATCGAGGCTCTGAAGAATCACGCTCTGAATTCTTTTTCTGGCTCTTCTACTCACTCTCTGGGTTATTCTGGGCAAGTCACTTCAGCTCCTTCCTTACCTGTAAAAGGTGGACGATACCAGCACCATCTCTGAGCAAATTTTTTAATGAGGATTGAATGGCGTGTTTGTGAAGTCATTAGCCACGTGCCTGGGCCAGGGTAGGAGCTCAATAAATTAGCTATTGTTATAATGATTAATGTTAAAATATCTTCACTCTTTACTCTTTCACAGGTAGACACACAGAGACATAGACTGATTCACCGGCCACCCAGAAAAGAAATCCAATAATTATAAAAAACATTAATTGTAGCTGTCATATATTGAGTACATGCTGAGTGCCGGACACCGTGCTAAAAGCTTTCCATGCAAAATCTGAATTCAATCCTTATGAAAACGTTTTGAGGCCAAGTCGTATCCTTCCTGTTTTATATATCGGGAAACTCCAATTGGATCGTTGAAGACAATGGTTCTCAAACTGTGGTGTGCGTCAGAATCACCTGCAGAGCTTGTTAAGACAGCTTGCTGAGCCCCGACCGCAGAGTCCCTGATTCCGTAGGTCTGCGGTGGGGATCCCTTGATTTCCACTTTACCAAGTTCCCCGGTGATGTTGCTGTTGCTGGGGACCATATCTGAGAACCACTGGTTTTAAGAATTTGTTCAGGGTTTTTCAATGAGTAAGTGACAGAATGAGTTTTCAAATCTAAAAATTTGAATAAATTAAAAAGTGCACTCTTAACAAATACCTCTGACTTCAAATTTTCTATTATCAAACTTGTTTTGTTTTGTTTTTTTAGAGAGAGAAAGCGGGAGCGGGGTAGAAGCGAGAGAGAGAGAGAATCTTAAGCAGGCTCCGTGCTCAGCACGGAACCCCTTGCGAGGCTCCATCTCACCACCCTGAGACCATGTCCTTAGCTGAAATCAAGAGTCGGACGCTTCATCGACTGGGCCACCAGGTGCCTTTCCTATTATCAAACTTTTGAAATAACAGTTGGTGCTTGAGTTCATGGTGCACAAAGGTTTGGATAGCTACTTGTTTGAACTGAATATCCCGACCCACAATGTTCACGGGGCAAAACAGTTGACGATACCCCAGAAGGAGAGGATTTCAGGAACACATTTAGGAGGGGCACGAAGTACTTACATCATCACCATTTAATCACCAGGACCTTCAGCAGTCCTGCTGGGGTGCAGGAGAATGCAAGGCTTGTGAGCCGCTCCAGCTGGAGAATTCATTAGGAGTTCCAAGATGGAGCCCAACTGAGTAAGCCACACCTGGATGCCATCTGTGCCATAAGAGGCATAGTGTCTCCTCAACCTCTGACCTGAGAGGAAGCTCAAAAGGCAGCCCACCTGGACATCTCAGGGTCCTGGATACGTCTCCATTGAATGTCTCAGATCTAGACTTTCCCACTGAGCAGCTGAGCCTCTTCCAGCCAGTCAGCCCCGGGAACCACTGACACAAGCTCCCGTCTAGAGTGAGGAGAGGATGTGCTCTGGCCCACGCTGTAGGGTTTGGGAACATAGGAGAGAGACCTCCAGAAGCAGCTGATAAAAGATGTGAACGGAGACAGAGGCTGTAGGCATAGAACCAGGATAAAGCCCAAAGTCCCTCAGTGGGTTAAGGAATCCAGCAGAGGATCATGGGTACCTTCCTCATTTAGTTGCAAATGGAGTTCAAACACGCAGGCAAGATTCACATCGAGGAACATACATACCCGAGAACTTGAAGAAATTAGGTGAACCGAGGGAGTAATCCTGCTGCCAGAGGGAGAAGCTGTTTGTGGAAGGTTGGGAATTCCCATTACCGTGCCACAGATTAGAGAGACAGAAAAAACACTGCACTCCTACCAGGAGACTGGGATTTTAGGGCTCTCTGTAGAGAATGGCTCCACTGAGTTTTGAGGACCCTTCCTCTTCTGACATAGGAAGATACTAATTTTTTAGTATTTTTTAAAGATTTTATTTATCCATTTGACAGAGAGAGAGAGAGAGCGCACAAGTAAGGGGAGCAGCAGGCAGAGAGAGAGATAGGTTCCCCATGGAGCAAGGAGCCCGAAGTGGGGCTCGATCGCAGGATCCTGGGATCACAACCTGAACAGAAGGCAGATGCTTAAATGAATGAGCCACCCAGGTGCCCCACATACTATTTATTTGTATATTCACTCATTCATTCAGGAAATATTTGCTGAGCATATAGAATGGAGCAGGTACCCTTAGAAATATGGTGGGATGCACAGACCCAAATCTGTGCTCTCATGAACTTTATTCTCTAGTGCGAGGAGCAAGATACATCAACAAAAAAAACAACCATAACAAATTGTCTAGTATCTTAGGAGGTGAAAAGGGGTATCGGAGAAAAATGCAGAAGAGAAGTAGATGCTTGTGGCCAGGTGGTTCGGCGGTGAAATGGCTTGTTTCCATCCCAACAATAATATCAGCATCGATAAGTACCCTTTGTTCACAAAGGATATAAAGTTACGTCAAACTGGCCAAAAGACAAAAGGGAAAACTTCGACTGCACACAAGTGAGAGGTCCAGGAGTTCATAGTTATACTGCTCACTGCTGTTCTTCCTTCCAGCATTCATTCCGTTCCTCATTTCTGATATAACCCCAAATTCCACACCAGTATCTAACTCTTCCCGGTTTAATTTGTGTACTTCTGGAAAGCAGATCCCCCCTCCCCCACCTCCCAAAGCCAGGGCAAAAGCCAATCAGCACGTTCTGTTCTCCCCTGATCACAGTGATTGGTTCTTGGGTGGGCAGAGGGTCCAATGTAGCTGCATCTCTGAACTCCTGTTTGGGATCTTTCTTTTAAGGTACCAGGAGGAGAGAATTGTTACTGGCAGCTCTTTTGTAACCATGAGGAGGCCTGCCTTAGAATGTAGGAGAGAAATGGACAGAAAACCAAGCCAAAAACCTAGGTTCTTGATGACTGAACACCTGTCCACTGAATAACACGCTCTTGAGTGAATTATTCCTGCTTCTGGATTTACAGTTAAAAGAATCAAAAAACAATCCCCTTTTTTGGCTTAGAACCTTATAAACTGAGTTTTCTGTTATTTTAAATTGAAAGAGTCCTGGAGTTAAAACACGTACTTCAGAAATACCTACATCCAGGTGCTCACCAATGACCTCACAGATCTCCCTAGTTTTCCTACTGTGTGAGCTTCCCTCTCAGCCTGGTACATCCCACATGGACCTCCAGCAACCTCAGGCCCACATTCTTTTTTGTGGCAACAACTGCTAAGCTGTGTACTCATTCCAGCTAAGTTACCTTGGGACGTGCATCCCTCTCTGGACCAATCCCTGAAGCCAGGGGGATGGAATTCCAGGGGGATGGGATTCCAGGGGGATGGAATACTGCTGACCCTCTCTCGGGGCCTGGGATGCCACCTGCCTCACTAAAGTCATGTTGTTTGAGAGAGTTGGTTCTTCAAAGAAAAATTAAGGAGTAGTTACCAGAAAGGGGAGGCATGGGTGCTGGACAATCAGAAACTGTAAAAATTCACGGTAATATCTAACTTTCTGTTTTTTGGTCTCACTTTCCCTGTTTATAAAACGAAGAGGTTGAGATAAAGTGACAGTCTATAATATTTTTACTACGAAGGAACCTCCCCTCCCCCCCCACCCCGTCCATTCTCCTCTGCTACCCAGGGTGGGCACCAAATTAAACTAAAAAGATTTAGTCTGTAATCCATCCATTTAGCCTGAATATGTCCATCTACCATTTGATGCACTTTTACTGAATAGCTGACACCTTCCCCTTTTGTTCTGGCATTGGGATTCATGAATGAGACAGATTACAAGGTATGTGATTCACTCTGTTCAATGCAAGATAAAGGGGGAGGATGTCTACTGGTGGTTTTCCTTTTGGGTTAAAAAGCCAGGACTTCAGTAGAAGAATGCTTTGTGCTCATATCCCTTCTCTTCTGCTTGGACAGGTGATATGTGATGCCTGGAGCTGAAGCAAAAATTTGTAGCCAGTGGGGTGACCTGCATAAAGAATCAGCAATCTGAGCACTGATGGGGGGCGGGGTCCAGGAGGGCAGTCACAGTGTGGGGCCTTGAGGGTCTGCAGCCTCCTGGGGTCACTACATCAAACCAAGACTCTACACATCCAGGCTTCTTCTAGGGTAAGATCATTTACGTCTTCCTTGTTAAAGCCAGAGTTCAAAGTGTTCTCTTACTTGCAGTTCCAGGCATTCCTAATTAACAGTCAGATACAATAGGTGCCCCAATTACAGTACAAAAATGTCCAGGGAAGCGATAAAAACCAGTGTCACGTGTGCCCTGGAGAGGAAGTACTGGAGTTTCTATGGGGCAACAGATCCCATCACAGCTGCCCCACCCCAAGGGACGATATGGAAATTAGTGGGCGTGGCTGTGTGCCAACAAAACTTTATTTACAAAAACAGGCAGCTGGCTCCATTGGCCTGAGGGGCTTACTTCCCTGTTGACTCTGGAATCTGACATCCGAACTGAGGATGCAGTAAAAACGGGCCATCTGAAGTAGTTTGTAATACGCTTATTAAAATACGAAAAATTTCTCAAAATTCTCCTTTCCAGATTTCCTCGTGCCAGGTCTTTAAGCTCACATGTTCTGTGAGTCAGCAATTCCTCTCCCAGTGTCTTCGTTTCCTCCCACAAAAGGGAATTGAGGGGTGGGTCCCCTGGACAGCTGCCCCAGTGCTAATCTATAAGGAGCTTAATGGGAGAAGTTGGGAAAATAAGCATTTGCCTTTTTCTGATGAGAAAATACACCACTGTGCAGTGAGACAGGCAAATACACAAAAAAATGCAACATTTGTGAGCCCTGTAATATTTTCTGGTGCGGATTTTTGTAACAAACCTACACTGTGTTTGTAGTTAGCTCAAAGATGGCAGTTGTGGTTAGCAGAAATCCCAGAACCACATAATGTGTGGTGTGCTGTGATTTACAAGGGATGTGATTTATATTGCGAATATTAAACCTTTTAATATACCTCCCAAGAAGTCGCTTGGTTCACAGAAGTCACAAAGGAATGCCAAAGAAAAACTAAAACTGCGGAAAAGTTGGATATATTTTGTCTGACTTTTTCAAAGAATAGTGACTCTGATTCAAACTAATGCAAGTAAATTGTAAGTAATTCTGATTCTGCAAAAAAAAAAAAAAAAAAAAAAAAGTCCTAAAGAAAATCAGATCCTCTCCACCCTCACTAACTATATCTCGGACAAATTTTTAAAGAGCACGGGATGGAAAAGTCATTGAATTATTGATCTGTGTGGCTCTTATTATATCAAGGCCCATGAACTCAGGAACCAACACAGAATGCATCAGCTCTAGGGAACAGGGAGTGGTGGAGACTGAGGCCTATGGGAGAGTTTATGCCCTATCTAGAGGAGGCAACCTCTCTACAAAAACTATATATGATTCCAGTCTATTGTTTTCCCTCTTAGGAAGTATCTCTAGGTCTTTAGAAAATAGGAATTAAAACTTTTATGTAGCAAGTTTCCTATTTTATAAATTATGTGCAAACCAAGTAAACCTGTGGCTCAATCATGCTTTTGATTTCAGTCTCTCTCTTACACACACACACACATGCGCGTGAGCGCGCGCTTCTTTTTCCAGACAAAAACCACACACTCCTTCAACCACCACTGTACTCAGAAGGTGGCGGTCAATGGTGAAGTGGGGCTGTGCATCTTAACTGATCAGATTTTTCCCCTCTGCTCTTCCCAGACAAGATGAATTGCTGTAGAAAATGCCATCTCTTCCCGCATCTCACGCTATGGATCTATTAGTGTCACTATTTATGGAGAGGAGAGAAGAGAGTGATAATTTATACATACATTTGTTTTGTAAAAATTACATTCCCCGCCTCTGATTGGCTTGATTCCCCCCCCCCCAAAATATCACTTCTCCATGAGAGATAATGTGGCTGGAAGGGGAAATGCTAAATTGTTTAAGAATTTCAAATTTTTACCGTTCCCGCTGTAGCAAACTGTCACCTACCGAGCCTGTACTGTTTTTCCTCTTCCCAAAATGTCACAAAAGGCAACAATTTACACATGCCAAACATATTTGCTGGATCCACAACACGGAAAGAATCCCGATAGAAACATTGTATTTGATCTGATGTTAATATCGAAATGTTGCCTATTGAAACCCTTTGTTGAGGCAGGAGACAGAGCTGCTCTGAAAGAGAGTGGTGATACAATCCTGCCCAAGACATTTAAAAGTGGGGAATTCTGAGGCACTTTGGGAAGAAAACAAGACTACATTTACTCATGCTAAAGAAATGTTCCTGTAAAAAAATGCATCCAAGAGGATAATGAATAAAGTAAGATTTCCAATTTAGGTGCAATCCCTACATTAAGCGGCTATATGCTTCAGGAAGATGCTTTGGGGCATTAAATTGCTAAACAATGGGGTGTCTGGGTGGTGCAGTCAGTTGAGTGTCGGACTCTTGGTTTTGGCTCAGGTCCTGAACTCAGGGTCATGAGATCGAGCCCTGCTCTGGGCTCCACACTCAGCAGGGAGTTGGCTTGAGATTCTCTCTCTCTCTCTCTCCCTCTGCCCCTCCCCCTGCTCATGTGCTCTCTCTCTCTCTCGCTCTCAAACAAACAAATAAATAAAATCTTTCAGTTGTTAAACAAAACACCTGAATTGTTTGGCGTAGTGGACCCCAGTTACTCTGGCTGTCAAATTTCAGTTTGTATTTCTCTTTCAGATAATACCTCTTAGAGTTTAATTGTCTCCCGTGATCAGCCATGATGTTTTTGTAATATTGACCCTTGCCCCAGCTTACGGGGCAGACCCTGACTGGCTAAAAACCAATAATCCTATCCCATCCTATGCTATCTATCCTACTGGCCACCATGATTTGGTCCATGATGAAAGAAACCCAGTCCGAACCAATGAAACCAGTGGAGAAGTTTCACAGGGCCTCTGGGAATAAAATATGGGTCTCTCCTCCTTGAGAGCCACCCCTTCTATCATCTGCATTGTGTGAAGACATAAAGATATGAACAACTTCTTTACAACTAAAGTGGAAGACCGTGGAACTGCCAATGGGAACCTATCTGAGGCCTGAAGATGCTGCAGAAGGCAGAAAGGAAATGTGGAGAGGAACAAAGCTGTTCCTCAAGGACACTAGATCAAACTGTACCTGAAGCTAGTCCTGTCCCTGGCCTTTTTAGTGACACAAGTTTACACATGACTTTATTCTTCAAACCAGTTTAAGTTGAATTTCCTGTCATTTTCAAAGGAAAGGTTTCTAACGCAAATTTTGGTTTTGTCAAATTGATGATGACACGTTAATACCCTTTCAATGAGTTATACTGGAAGGATCGGGTCATACTGTGGGTTTCTGCTTTGCTATTTTGTTTAGTGAGTTGTTTTCAAATGGATGCCTTACCTTCGTAAGTCATTTTCCTACTAGTCTCCTTGTCTACACTTCCCAGCACACATCAAGTACCACCTTCCCTATGAATTAATTACTGAGCAAGAATTATGAACACCGGTGTTTACCTCTGTTGAGACCGCCCCAAGTTGTGGTTAAGAACATATGTGTTACACTATACAGACACGATTTTGAACTCTGGCTCTATAATTCACTAGCTATGTGACTTTGGACAACTTACTTAAACTCTCTAGGATACTTTGCCCAAACTATAAAAATACTGTTAATAATAGCATCGTGTCTGAGACAATTTTTGTGACGATGAAATGAGATAATTCATGTACAACATTTATCATGGTGCTTGACACAGAATAAATGCTCAATAAATGTTGCTGCTGTGATTATTAGTGTTATTATACTTATCAAGAAGTCTACCATATTGAAAGAGTACAATAAATCTAATCTTCAGTTATTAGCCCAATAAATATTTGCTATATGACTTATTTAAAAATTGATGAATGGATAGTTGAGTGAATACATGAGCAAATTAAAACATAAATGAATGAATGAATGGGAGCTGGGAACTGAGAGGCAAGACCACAACTAGGTGGGCTAGGCCAGGGGATAAACAGGAGGAGGACAGAATACAAAGCCATCCTGTGCTTTATGAGAATGCCCTTCCCACGCTCTGTGTCCCGGTCAGGCAGAATGTTCTGCAATGCTGCTCCCTTCATACGCTCATTACTACAGGTCCTCTGTCAGGGGCGTTTTGATGGGCAGCTTTACAGAGAGCTATAAAGCAGCACTTATGGCCAAAGTCATCATACTTTGTTGAGCTCTGTGCTTAGAGTATCCACGTCATTTTCCCTTTTTCCTCTGGATCCTAGTCACTCTGCGTACAGATGGAATCTAGCATAAAGGGCTTAATGCCTTCTGATGGCCGCCCATGGCCTCTGAGGTAAAATTCAAAAGACCTCAAGAGTCTTTTGAGGCCAGTAAGAAGAGGTTGGATAATGTGGACATTCAATGAGTACTTACTTTAGTCCAGACCTAAGACTTGCCAGGCCAAGTTAGCTCACCACTTTGAGTGGACCACCTCATCCAACTGTCACAAGTATATATGGCAGCTACACTCATTAGTTCAACTTTGCTGAGGAAGAAACAGAGACCCATCAAAGTTCTGCTACTTTTCAATTTCACAGAGCTAGGGGGTGGGGCTTTCAGGATTTCACCCCAGTCAGTCCTTACCTGGAACCCCTGCTAGGAGGGCTTTAGGCTTCATTATGCTCCACTTTGTATTGTCTCCTACACCACTTGAAGCTACAAATACAGTTGTCCCTCTGCTACCTTTAGAGTCCTCAAAAATGAACCCTATAGGAGTGATTTCTTGAAATAAAATTCTTCAAGTGTGGTTACATTGGAGGCACTTTGAGATGATTTTAAGAGCTCATATTTATAGTTTTCTTGAAAAAGAGGGGTTTTTTTGTTGTTGTTGCTGTTTTTTAAATTTCTCTTCTTATTCCACCGATCCTCAGTGGTCAATAGACCAATACTTGGACTCTTGTTTAGACCTGGAACTCAAGGGATCGTATAGCATTCTCGGCACTAGGCATCCGAACGACCCATCTGGTTCTCACAGCCACTTCTGGCCAGGCTGGCTTTAGCTGGAATTCGGTTTTAGACACACTTTCATCTCAAGTTGGCCAAGGAGCTACATAATTTGCAGGATCCCAGCCCCCAGCTCCACAGAGCAGATTTAGGGGAGGGATTTGGAGCTGAGAAACAATAGCTTAATAACTAGCACACTGGTGGCTCACAGAAGTTCTCTTAACTCTGGGAATGGGCCATGGTCCGCAGGGACAGGTCCTTGGCAGTCACATTGGTATTATGTGGATTTATCCTCTACTGGACGGAGCAAGGACACCTGACTCAAAGGAGCCAATCACATCCTGTCTCCCAGGAACTGGCACTGAGAGACAGCAAGTTTCTGTCACAGAACCTGAAGCATGCTAACATCTGGGGCGGCCATATTCCACCACCAGCTGTAGCGCAGAAGAAATTTGTCTTTTGTGATTATAGTCTGGAGTAAAGAAAGTGAAGTAGAAATGAAAGGAAGAGAGCAAGGAAGAGAGAAAATAAACCTACATGACTTTCTAGTTCCTCAATCCAGTCTGAGAACTGGCTACATCCTAGTCTTTTGTGCTCTCTGAGATACCCACTTCCTTGTAAAAAATAAATGGGCATTTTGTATCAGTTAAATAAATTGGTTTCTGCTACTTACACTCTAAAAGCACAGATTAACAAGAAAACCAAATCTTTTTACTGCTTAGAGCAGTTTCAGATCCTTTTTGAGACAATGTAGCTTATAAAAAAACATAAATAATGCTATGGTCAGAAAGACGGTTGGCCAACTTCCTTGAAAAAAAGGAATTGTGACTTATCATTGTTAACTTTAGGAAAAAATAATGGTAGTGTTCAAGCCAGTTGAAGAAAAATGACGATTTTTGTGGGAGTAAGGCACACTTCCAGCAAATGCCTCACCTTCTACAGGATTATGACGCTGCTTCTGAGGGAAAGTATACCCAAGAGCTCAAGAGAGGTAAGTACGGAATGGGGGAAGGAGAGGGAATTCTGTGGTTGTTAGAGAGAAACCCAACTTGAATGAGCTTAACGAAAGAGGAAAAGGCATGGCTAGGGCAAGCTTTGGCCACAGCTGGATCCAGACAGGAGAATGATGCCACGAGGAATCAGTCTTTGCACCACTTGGTCTCCCTTTTACCCGTGCTGGCTTCATTCTCAAGCAGATATTTTTTTTTCATTGAGGGTTGCCAGATTTAACAAGTAAAAATATAGGACACCCAGATAAATTTGAACTTCAGATAAACAACACATGCCTTCTTAGTTGAGTATATCCCATGCAATGCAACACATTGATACTATGAAGTGATTAGTTTATTTGAAATTCTAATTGAAGGGAATATCCTGTATTTTATGTGGCAAGCCCCTCACATGAGATGGGAAAGATGGCTGCCAGCGCTTCTAGACTTATGTTCTATTAAGGTAGCAGCCTCAGGGACAAGGGGGCTTATTTTTTTTTAAATTCTAATACATAGAAGTCCCAGGATTGTGTCCCGTGGGAACAATTTGATCATGTGGCACATCCATGAACCAATTTCCATGGCTTGGGACTTGGGATCCTCTGACGGGCCCGCCATGGCCTGTGGCATGACAGTGAAGATGTGGCAAAATAATATTTGTCCATGAAAAAAATTATGGAGACTTACAGTTAACTTAGACGTGGAACATAGAAACAATCTCAGGTTAGCTGCTGGCTTCGCAGAGGCAAAAGGGAGCCCAAAAGGCTCTTTGAATTTCTCCAGACGGCTCAGTCATGGGTGAATTTGGACCCGAACTCCTACCTCCCACCTCCTCACCGCCCGGGGCTCTCCCTGCCCATCCACGTGGCCATCGTCATTCTAAGAGCCACTGGGTAAGTCGATTAGCGCTTATGAGGGCTTCCCCCTCTCTCTTCTCTGTATACAAAATGAACAGGTAAAAAGGAAATGCTTGTCAAAACAAACCTCTATTTGGTTCTCCTCATCTATGGGACAATTTCTGCAACGTGTCAATCACTTTGTTGCAAAATAGCCCCTCCGACGCACAATCCACATTTCCCGGTGACACCAGCCTGTCAGTCTTTCACTACATCAAAGGCAAACTTCATACCCAGCAAAGACCAGTTTGTCAATCATTTTTCCTGGCACACATCCACCAGAATCACCTGACAGCTCCAACTTTCTCCTCTCAAATGGAGTGGATCTCAGTTAAGCTTGTTTGTCTCCCCTACCTGAATTCCTCTCGGGACCGGTAGCTTAGCGACTAATAAGTTATTTTCTGAGAAAACTGGCCTCAATTTCAGCGCTTTCTTGACCATTGGTACTTGTGAGAAAATTGTTTCCCCTCACGTGGCTAAACAGCAGATGTAAGATTTATTTAATACCTAATTGTTCTATTGTTTCTAATTATAAGCACTCTCCTCCTGTTTAAAAGTAAACACAGGATCTGTTGTCAAACAGACATAATTTTAAATGATCATAAACTGTCCTGGAATTTTGTCCTGAAATCTCAAATTCTCCTTTATTGGCAGCAGTACATATTCGAAAAGGGCCCAAGAAGGTAAGGACCTAGCGCTTTCTGGGTTGTAAATTACTTCACAAGCACCTGCTATGAGCAAGTCCCTACGAGGCTACACACAGAATATAACCAGTGTTCTTGTCTCAAAGAACTTAGTTGGGAGAGAGAGATGGCAACAAGTGCTAAGCCCATTTAATGAGAATAAGCAGTACAAATAGGAGAGAACACAGGCGGCGATGATAATAATTTTAAAAAGGTATTTCAGTATAGTCATGATCAGTATAGGAGGCCTTGTCGTTTCTTTGGTCGTCTGGCTCCTAATTTCCCTTCCTCTACCTGGCGGACTCCTCCATCGTGGGAAGAGTATGGGAGAGATCACGCCCTCACGTCCCATATGGAAGCTAAGGGGTTAGAACGTCACTCTAACAACCCTCCAGCAGCCACAAGATTGAAGTTTGGCCAACGAGATGGGTTTGCCCTGCGTTCTCCATGTAGGGCTGTGGGAGCATTTGGAATGGCTCGAAGTCGCTGCTCCGGTGTCCGAGAGCAGTGGCATGAGCAGCAAGAGGCACCGGTGGTGTTACCGTGGGTGGATTGTTCCTGCTAAGAGAAGAATGTCCGGAATCTTCCCTCCTGGTTTTTACTGAGTTGCCACGGTTCTAACCGGGTCCTGCAACCACTCTGCCGGTTTGGGTCTCCCTGATATACTTCAAACAAATTTATTTTTAAAATCCGAGACATTCAGAATTGGTTTCTGTTGGGTGCAACCTCTAACCCTGAAGTTTTTAATTGGCTTAGGCATGAGATAAAAAGGGTTCTCTGCCCACTAAGGGCTGCAGCAATGGGGGAAGGCTCCCCAGAGAATAAGGACAGTACCTACACTTTGCATCGGGAGAGAGCAAGGGGACAGCTCTTTCACAATGAACCACTGGTAGAGAGAAGCAGGAAAAGTCGAGGATGCTAAAAATGAATTTTAAATTGATTTTAAAAAAAGAGCTTTGTTTATCTTCATCACTTTATCTTGACAGTGACTGGCAAATAATGGCATTTGTTAAAAGTGCTGAATGAATGGAGAAATAAATGCCCATAAGAAAAGAATGTCTAGATGAATTTGGCTTAGCTGGAAATGCCTAGGAGGTTGGTAAAAAGTGAGGCTCTACCATTATTAGCTTGGGGATTATTGTAAGGAACCTAAAAATTCACAGCAACTCTTTCTAATTTTCATATCAATTTTCAGCTATTATAATGTAGCACATACCCAATTATGCATAAAGTGTTAAATCAGAGCACTCCAGAATTCTGCAGAGACAAGGAATACATCCAGTTCAGCAGTGGATGACTCACTATTCTTGTGGTCTTGCCCACTGGAAGACAGTCTCAATCTGGAAATTTCTTTTTACTAAAAGATGACTCTAAGGCTCCCTTTGACTACCTTAGGAGAGGCAATTCAGCGGGGAGAAAGTGTTCAGGGAGAGAGAGAGAAAGACGTTCGCTTTCTCCCAGAAACAGAAAGAGAAGCCATTCATGTACAATCAGGAGCTGGCAGCAGGCATTTTGCAGAGCATGTCTTGGGATGGTTATTTCTTCAGTTGCACCGCTGTTTTGGACTTGCATTTAAGGTGTGTCCTTCGAGCAATCGTGGTCAGGGAATTCCCTGATATTAATAATTGGTTTTCTGATAGTTCCATGCGGACTGCTCTGGCATGGGAGCCGGAGGACTGGAGAATGGAGAATTTAAGCCAAAGAACGAGACAATTCCATGACAGTTGGATAGTGGTTTGACCCGTTTCTTGGTGGGGATGAATTGGAAAGGAATCTCAGAACTGAACTCTACGCTGTTTGTAGGGGTGGCCAACTCTTAGGACATCATTTACTCTGTATGAGGCATTGTTCTAAGAACTTCAAATGTGTCGCCTCAATTAAATCCTTGTAACAACTTGCAAAGGTAGGTGTTGAAAGGGAATTATTGATCAGAGGAGGAAAGCTATTGTTTTAGAGAAGGTATTAGGTCTTACTAGCAAAAATGGAATGTCTGAAGTCACTAAGACCTTGTGGAGAGGAAGACAAAACAAGGGGGAGAAACTCTACAAGATTTACATTCCAGTGATTGCAAAATGGTTTGAGCCAAGGAAAAAGCATGACAGAATGGAGCCAGAGTTCAAGTAAGGTTGCACTCCCTTGCTCCACTTTCAGTATCATCGCCACAGGGCTCCTTCCTTGACTTAATGACATTGCAATAAAACACACAACACACACACACACACACACACACACACACACGAAGAAGACAGCAGCAAGAGACAGAGCCACACATGATCAAGTGATTTCCTCACTGGGCAAAGGTCCACAGGTGTTCGGCAAGGTTTTGTGCAAGTGAAAATGGGATGACGTCACAAAGAAAATAGCTGTAGTTACGAAAACCCGGAGTGGCATGCTCCAGAAAGCTTCTGCATAATAGAACGGTGGCTTTCCCTGCTGACTCTAATTCAAGCCAGTGCTGGTCATAAAACCAAGTTGTGGGGCCTGTTCTCCCTGTTGGACCAGGAATGAGCAATGTCGAACACCCACTCCCTTGGTGCTCGTGGTGAGGATAGATTAAGAGCATTATGTGTACGCGAATTGATTGTTTAGATTTCTCTTCCTAAAGAGCATGACTGGGATGTAGGCAGAACATACAAAAAGGGGAGTCAAGAGTAGATATTATTAACCTCAGTTTACAGATGAGGAAAATAAGGCTTAAAAAGGCTCAGTAATCCCCCACAATGCACGGCTAGTAACCGGAGCCAGGATTTGAAATCTGAAGTCTGACTCCACAGCCCAAGGTCTTTTCTGCTGTAGTGTATGCAAATTCCCTCGAAGGGGGAACAAGTCTCGTGTACGACAGATGCAAGAAGCAAAGCGAAATTATGTGATACGTAATTCTGGATATAAAAATACACATTCTTCCCCATTCTTCTCCCTTTTAGGACAGTGCAATGCTCAGATTTTAGCGGAGAACGTGGTTGTCCACTTTGAGACCACATTTCCCAGCTTCCCTGATAGCTTGGTTGTGGTGGCCATGTGAGTGAATTCTGGCCAAGGAGCTATGAGCAGAAGTGATGTGTGCCATTGTCAGTTTATGCATCCTTTCCCCCCAACAAACCCTCCACTCCACAAAAGAAAAAGAAAAAGAAAAAGAAAAAGAATTGGGTGTGATTTTCCTTTGCCTCTTTCTCCTTTCCTAAGATGGACAAGCCAGAGATAGATGCCATGTGTTAAGTTTCGTGAGAGAGAGAAATAATACATCTATTATGAAAAACCACTATGATTTGGGGTCTTTTTATAACAGCAGCTTAGGCAATATCCTAACTTTTACATGATATGATGTCTCCCCAAGGATTTTAACATTTCCTTAGGAGGAACTATAGGTTCCTATCAAAGGTCATTTAATACTTTGTATAGTTTGATGTAAGTGTATATGCATATATTAAATATAGTAATATTTAAGTGAAGGGCTTAGACATTTCTATATAATTTTTATTTTATTCTCAATTCCTCAGGCTGTTTTTAAGAAGATTAGAATTCTAGACTACATATGTTACTCCAAATCCTTCAGAAATATTGACTTATCTTCATTCTGGCTAGATCTAATAGACCAGGGTTCAGCAAACTACAACTGCAAACATGGGTCTAAAAAAAACAAGGGTCAGCAAACATCTGGCCCACTGCCTGTCTTTGTAAATAAAGTTTTATTGAAACACGGCCATGCCTATTTATTCACATACTGTCTGTGGCTGTTTTTTGCTCTGAGGGCAGAACTGAGAAGTTGCTCCAGAGATGGTATGGTCCACAAAGACTAAACCATTTACTCTCCAGCCCTCTCCAGAAAAAGTTTGCTGATCCTTGCAATAGATGACTATACCCAGGAATCTGTTGTTTGTAGTGGCAAGTCCCGCTAAGCAGAGGTGTTTTCTGGGTAAGCCGAAAGCCCTGATGTTTTCCCATCTAGCTATGATGCACGTTTCAACGGTACTTATCTGTTGCTTAAACGTGAAAATTTATCAAGAGTTTCCCTAAGTGGGCTGCTTCTCTTCACTCTGTTCCCTTGGTAAAATATCTTGTGGAAGAATTTGTTATTGTTGACCCCGTAGGAACCAAGAGAGGAGCAGAAGCGAGCCAAGATGCAACACCACATGGGCGCAGTTTTTTGTCCTTCTCAGGCATGACCGTGGGCACTGGGATTTCAGAGAGAAAAGCCCAGTGAGTTTCATGTAGCTGCCCCAACCTTTGCGTTTTGCATCTGTGGCTTGAAGGACCTGTTCCCTTTTGGCGGACAGTCATGATGGGATGAGATTCTGCAGAGCCTGCGAGCGCGAAGGGGGTTCACGACTTCAAACTGCTTTCTTAAGGCGGCACAGATTGGAGTGTGTGAAGGGATCGGGGAGCAGAAGGGACAGGGTCCACAGGCACAGGAGCCTGCGGGCGGGGGAGGCGGGGGCGGGGGGAACTCCCCATCTCCTCGGCACCTGGACTGTGAATCCAAGAGGACCTGGGGCTGGGGAAGCGAGAGGCAAAAGACTGTAAATATTATTCAAATAAATAAAGCATAAGGTCAGAAGCAGCGGAGCCCTGGATATGGCTTTCTTTTTGTCCTTCTGTGAGGCGTCGGAGGAGAGGGGAATTGCCATCCTATTAGCTTATTGGCCACTGTGTGTGGCTCCCCATCTCGGGAGCAGTGTACTGAGGAGCCAGTAATACCAGATGCTGCCGTCCCAGTGCCTACGACAAAGGCTGAGTTCTTGCGCATGCTCTGTATGCGCCATAGGGTAGTGCACACTCTGTTCCATGCTCCCTCGACTCAGATCCAGGCTGAGGGAGAAGTACAGGTTTGATAAAAGAGCCTGCTCTTAAAAGATGTTGCCTGAGTGACAATTGTCATATTTGCTCCCATCTGATGGAACAAAGCAAGCCACTTGACCAAGCCTGACAGGAGGGTATCAACTTCTCCCTGGGAAGGGCCACACACACACTATTCCCTACTGCATCCTCCCTACAAACTTGGGGAAATCACTCTAGAAATGTCACTGCAGTGAAGGAAGCTGACATACAGATCGAAGTTGCTGTGTCCAACATAAATACCAAGATGGTGACCCTTCCCCAAGCTGGAATTCAGATTTACTCTATGTCTCTCCCCAGCAGTTTTAAACTATAAGACCATTTTCCCAGGTACCTATCTATGAAAGACTGAATTAAAATGTTTACTTACATACATACAAGAACAAAGATCACCCACTTCAAAGAGACTAAGCCAGAATAGCGTTAGCTCTCCGCATCCCATTCCCTATATCATTTTCTAGAGGCTTGACGATGCATGAACATAGTCAATGGTTTTGAAGAACTATTTTCTGTACACCTTGCACCAGGTTTTCTATGCCTAATTGCATTGACTCTTTGCCAAATAAACCAATGAGAAATATATTGCTACACCAGCTTTATCGATATTGAACCTGCAGCTCATAGAGGTTAAATAACTTGCCAGATACCGCCCAGCCAGGGATTTGGCTGCAATGTGAGCCCTTATCTGCTTGTCCCTAAAGTTTATTCCCTTCCCTTTGTATGTTCTGGAGGAAATACCAGTTGGCTCCCAGTGTGAGGAGAAGATGGGAAAATACAGAAGAGACTCTGGACGTCCAGAGTATGACCCTTAATTATAGCGTGGATGACTCCTGCCGTGAGAAAGCACTGATTAAAAATACTGGGTAAGGGGCGCCTGGGTGGCTCAGTGGGTTAAAGCCTCTGCCTTCAGCTCAGGTCATGATCTCAGGGTCCCGGATTGAGCCCCGCGTAGGGCTCTCTGCTCAGCGGGGAGCCTGCTTCCCTCCTCTCTCTCTGCCTGCCTCTCTGCCTACTTGTGATCTCTCTCTCTGTGTCAAATAAATAAATAAAATCTTTAGAAAAAAAAATACCAGGTAACCCAAACGCAATTAGAAAGGCCCATTTCCTAGGAGAGGTGGGTGGTAATGCCAAGAAAGCACTTCCGAACCTAAGATGAATGAGTTTGGGTTTAAAAATAACTTTAGATGCTTTGTGCCACTGCTCATATCCATTAGTAAACATAATAAAATAGAACTGCATACCCAACTGCACGTACTACGGTAAAGAGTATAATTACACATAAATAGATAACCCATATATAACCTACTTGAATTTATATAAATATGCATCCAGATTCACCTGCCTGGAAATGGAGATCAGCAGGTAAATTTTAGGGCACCTTTTTTTTTTTTAAAGGATTTTATTTATTTGAGAGAGAGAACACAAGCAGCGAGAGGGACAGAGGGAGAGGGAGAAGCAGGAAGCCTGACTCGGGGCTCAATCCCAGGACTCAGGATCATGACCTGAGACTCAGGCAGATGCTTAACTGACTGAGCTGCCCAGGGGCCCCATACCGCACCTTCTCGTAAGGTGGTTGGAGCGGTTCTGTAGGTAAGAGTGTGCAATCTGCCATTTCCTCGACTGGAAAACGGGCAGCATTCCATGTGGAATAGAGCCTGGTGGGAAAGGTAAATGGATATGTGACTGCTGTTAAGAACGAGGACAGTGTCCAGAGACAGTGTCTCCCGAGGTGGAGACACTGTCTCTGGGTGAATGTCTTCCAGCTGCCCAGCCCTCCAGATGAGAAACCTAAGCCTTGTCCCGGCAGTTTAACATTGCCGGGTCACATCGTAACTCTTATGGCCTTGATCTATGCCATTTCCCATGTCTCCCTGGCCTTTGTTCCCTCCTTTCTCTTGGCTGATCCCCATTCCCCCGTTGGGAATCTGCCCATAGCTTGGTACAATTTTCTCAGCTGTGGCACCGTTACCGTGTGGAGCTGGATAAGTCCTTGGTGTTGAGGGCAGGAGCCGGGAGGTGGCGGGGGGTGGGGTGGGGTGCCTGTACCTTGGAGGATGCCTGGCAGCCTTCTCAGCCTGCCCCCCACTGGACTCAGGCAGCCCCTCTCTTCCCAGCTATGACAAGCAAAAATGTCTCCAGACGTTGTCAACCTGTCCCCTAAGGAGCAAAACTGCCCCTGTGTGAAAAGGACTGGCAAGCAGCATCAGCCTTTGTTGGAAGTCTCGTTTGACTGGAAACCCCATTCTTGTAGGAGCCTGCAGCAGCATTCAGAGCTCTGTCTCGGATGTGGGCGTGCTACCTGGGTCCAGCAAACTCTCAGGAAGCGGTTGGGTGACTGAGGAGGAAGCCCTTGGAAATTTCCTCTGGTTTAGAAAGCGAGGATAACTTTGCTTCGCTGAGTGAGCTCGAAAATTCCTTTATGCCCTGACTTTATGTGAAATGTGATTCTCACAGCACACATCCCTGCAGTCTGATATGTGAAATCACCCATTAGAGAGCGCAGTCAATACTGCTGTTATGACTCTTGGGCTTTCCAGAAAGAAGCCGTGAGTCTTGATTTTTTTTCTTCCCCCTAAGGTCTGGCTTAGCACCAAGGCACTGGAGCGAGCGTGGCCGTAGCCTCAAGATTCATTTCCCCCCTGTTTCACTGCATATGGCCTTAGAAAAATTATTTTTTGAAAAATGACCTAAAGCTTTCCTAAAATCCTCAGGAATGACACCTGAGGGGAGCATCTGAAAGACTTCACATTCATTAACTAAACCTTCTTGTTAGGTTATGTTCCCTGAAATGCATTTGACGGTTAATGAAGTAGAAAAGATGGCAGTCGGAGAAAAAATAAAATTCTGTCAGATTCTGGAGATAGAACAGGGAGGTGAAAAAGCGAAAACCTGGGGAGGGATTGATAGAGCAGGACCCCACGCTGTGAGTATTTTATTGCCAGGGACCTTGCTTCGGATCAGAGCCGGGTGCAAAGTTAAATTCATGCCTGGCACTCTGCTCAGATCCTGAGACCGGGCACACATCAGCCAACCTAGAAAAGGTGCTGGTCAGGGCCAGAGCGGCAGGGATACGGGGCTGACTGGCAGGCATGTGAAACAGTGATCAGAGAAGAGAAAGAAAAAGGACAGACACGTTCAAAAATATTTGTTCTGCTTTAGACACCTTTCCCCATTTCAGTAGGATGGCAATTTAGCCCAAACCTTGCTTGAACACTCGGAAGATACAACCAGCTTGCAGGCAGTCGAGTGAGCAGGCACAGACTTTCTCTGAAAACATTCGGGTTTAAATGACCTCATGGGATGTTATTCATTTCCCGTTCCCTTCTCCGCCGCCTGTGCCCTCTGCTGAGGTTCAGAGAAGGGGGTGTGGGGGAGGGGTGCGGGAAGAACAGCGGCGCACCGGGGTACCCCTCTGCGGTTGCCAAAAGTATTATTTGGTTAATTCAGCTCAGTCCAGCCTTCCTGAAGTTGGGCAAACCTGTTTTCTTCCCTCTGATGTATCACTTAGAAACACCAACTGCAAGGATTTCTTGTGTTCTCACAAAAAAGGGAAGGAAACAGCTGGTAAATGTTTCACAGATGGCAAAGCTCTTGGCATCTCTCTCAAGAGAGGGCCACCCATGCAGATGGCTCATTATTTTAACATTTGGATTTTCATCTTATTAAAACATCTTTTTTTTTTTTTCTGGTTTTATTTAGCATCATAAATTCTCTTACACTTTAGCAAGCGCCTAAGCGATCTGAGGACGTGCGCTCTAAGGAACATCCTTTGGCTAAAATACAGATGGGTTACAACATTATTCCCAGCTTTGATCTCAACGTGATGGGTTTCAATCTGATTAAAAATTCCAATGAAAGGGAGAGCTCAGAGTAGTGGATTTATCAAGCAAAAGTCCATGAAGTCCATATAGTAGCTGAATTATTCAGCAGAACGATAAACCGAGTGAAATTGGGGGGAAATAGTTTTATTCGATGCATAAAATCCCTATTACTATGCAATATGCATATATAAAAATAGACAAATGCACAGTGGGGGTAGATTCATAAACACACCCTTTCTACATATGGAGGGAGGCTTCTGTCCGATGAAGTACAATAGCCAAAATTGAAACCGAGCCATGCCGATCTCTGGCAGAGCAGATAGGAAAGGGTCAAGATTTCAAAGAATAGCTCTCTGCCCACTCAGACTTTGGCAAGACTGAACCCGTATCTTCTGTATAAGGGGCCATTTCTAGGTGCGGAAGCAGGAGGGCTGTTGGATGGCGAGATGGAGAGAAACCATCAACTCTTACTGTCCTACCCTCGCTGGGAAAGCAGGCCTCAGGACTCTCCTTTCCAGATAGAGTTCTCAAGGTCTGGAACACATTGTGGTCACCTCAGCATCTCTAACTATTGTGCTGGGGTGTGGGAACCATTGGAAATGCAAATGTAAGTGACAAAGCAGTGTAATAAGAACAAACCAATCTATTTAATGCGGGGAGATGCTGGCCTAAATACAGGATCCGGCGCTGTGCTCTCGCAAATGGGCCTTATGGAGCCAGGTCTGTGCGTGCCGCGTTGTAAATGTTTATTAGCAATGGTACACGATGCACGTTATGGATCCGTGGAGCTCAAAGCTGCCTCACTTTGGGGGTCAAATGTAAATCCCTGCAATGCTGAGAAAATGTTAATAGTTGCCAGTGCCAAGAATGTACCGGTTGAGCCTGTGCGTAGGTATCATAAATGGAGGCTCTGTTCCTCGACTTCAATCACCTCTGGTACCTCTAGGCTGAAGCATTAGCTTGTGGAATGCATTCTGCGAGCTGCGGGCCTTTCCATCAGCCCGAAAGCAAGATGGGAGGTGCAGAGAGCGTCGTTTCCCAAAGAAGACCTGCAAAGAGCCGTGCAAATGAAGTATGTCCAGAGAGCTCGGAGTGGTGGAGACATTGAGGGAAAACTTTTTCACCTTATTTCCCCCTAAGCGGATTGCTTCCAGGGGGTGCCATGCTGCTTGATGGTTCGGGGCACCTGCGGCACGCCCCAATCCCAAGGGTGCACACACATCCTCGGGGAGAGCTGAGCCTCCGACGAGCGGACGCCACCCTCAGCTTCAGGCTTACTCTCTGCTCATGCGAAGGCGGCGGCCCTTCAAAAGTGGTCCCCAGACCAGCAGCATGGGCCCTGCCTGGACTGCACCCCCACCTCCTAAGTCAGAAGCTCTGCAGCTGGGGCCGGCAGCCCGTGTTTGCACAAACCCTCCAGGTGGGGCTGACGGCCGCTCGAGTTTGAGAAGCGCTGCTCTAAGGCATAATAGTTTGTCACTCCCCCAGTGTCCAGGAATCTTTTTGGTGACAGGCGTCAAGCATGATTCCTGTAAAATCCTGGCAGCAGACTACATTTGTCTTTTTAACTGCATGCAAAACGCTTGTCAAGAAGGATTCCGGGGGCTCTTTTTTGCAAAAGCCTTCCCCTTTGCTGCATATACCCTATCCAGCTCTTTGGAGACTGCCGAGGCCTTCGATCCATGCTCCAAGGTTACAAGTCATTTTTCAAGCACCACTCCGACCCTCTCCATCTCATATTGGCAAATAAGACAGGGCATAGGGCGCCCGGTTTTCTGCGTCTAGTGAGAAAGACTGACAGATTCCATGACATTTGTCACAGGGTCTAAAACTCCACGTGGGAGAAAATAATCCCACTTAGTAAAAACATCTCACTGTACCTTTGAGTCAGAAGGGAGAAGCGTAAGAAATATTGTTCCTGGAAAATTACCAGGCATTTGGTTGTGTGTTTTCAGAAGTGTGATGACTGTTCCCCAGTCTCTGGTTTAGGTGGCTGAAAACCCCCCACAAAACTACGCAGGGACCGGAATACATGCACATCCCGTGAAGTGGCATGAGAATCAAAGGGGAAATGAATTTCCTACGGTGCAGACGAGCTACTTAAAGTCGCTCCCATCTAAGTGCACCTCCTTTTCCTCATGCGCATTGAAAACCATTTAAATAATGCGCGCTACTCAGGTGCATTGTGTGCTCTGAAAGCCATTTAATGAAGGTAGACAGGCTTCCAAAAAGGTGCATTCTTTGACTAATGTAGGTACTCCTGGAAAAATCTTTCCCCAACATGGAAGGCGAGATGTACTGAGTGAGTGGAAGAGGGAATGCTATTATAACGTCTCGTTTCACTCAATCAAATCGAATGGAAGCAATTTGGGTTCAACTTGATCTATCCTAGGTGAACTCTATTCTCTGCAATTTATATACTGAAAGGCTGCAAGTCAATCACATTTCAGCAAATCAAACCATCTTTCCATTGACTTCCACTATAGTATCGAAGTGGCTTTATCTCTTTCTGATCGATCATCAGTTAGCAGGGGCTTCCAGCTCCAACCTTTCTATTAAATAGTTAACGAGCTGTAAACTGACACTTATGTAGAGGAGGGGCCCTCCTATCGAAATCAAAATCTCTTGACAAGTTATATTTATTTGTGTAAGAATATCTGCACCTCTATCTCCCTCCCTCCCTCCCTAGTTATCATTTTAATAAAATGAGATACATGTGTCTAGTAAGATTAGCTCTTCATTTGCAGTTTATTTGACTAATTGAGCCAAAATTACAGAAAAGGGTATTTTGGGCAAGGGATATTTTAAATTTCCTTCATCTTAGTTGTTTAGATCAAGGGGCAGTAGATAGAGTCCGGTTAACAGTGTGAGCCCAGGGGTCACACCTGGACTCAGTCCTGCCCTGCCATTTCCCAGCTGTGTGGCTGGTCCTCTCTGACCCTCAGTCTCCTTCTTCATGACGTGAGTCCAATAATCTATTGTGTCCTACGGGAGGGCTATGAAGAGTAATTCACTGCATATGTTGTTAGCAAGACGCCGGGCACATATGACACTGCTGTTTTTATGAAAAGACGAAGTCAGAGGTATCATGCCCGTGACGAACAGGGAGAGGATCTACAAATGCCCATCTGGAAAACCATGGAGACAATCTGACACCAGCGTGGTATTTAGAAAAAAATGCTGTTGGTTATATCTCTAATGAGAGTGTTCCACAGAGTGAGAACAGCACGAGCCTCGCTAAAGAACTGGGTGGTTACTATAACGTATAGAGTGACTCCCATTTTCCAAGCCAATTCTTCAGTTTCTGAGATCGTGACTGAATAATCAGAACGAGGACAGCCACCATAATAGACACTAGCACTCACATGGGGTCTACTGTGTGCTGAGCACGGCTGTACATACGTTCTATGCATTAATTCTTTTAAACGTCCCGACAACTCAAGGGGTGATATACAGAAAAGGAAGCTAAGATACAGACAGAAGTCTTTTCCAAGATCCCACGGCTCAGAGAGGTAGAGCCAGGATTTGAAGTTAAGCATAAGAGATACATCCTTTTGAAAAGGTAAGAGGGGAAAGGCGCTGCAGGAATCCACCTTCCAATTTTATAGATGGAGAAACTGAGGCCAGTATTTAGAGCTGCCACTAGACTATACCATAGACTGAAGGGCTTAAAAAACAGAAATTTACTTTTTTTCACAGTTTCTGAGGCTCAAAGTCCAAGATCAGGGTGCTGGCATGGTGGGGTGCTGGTGAATGCCCTCCTTCTGGCTTGTAGAGGCTACATTCTTGCTGCAGGGTGCAGGGTGGGGGGAAAGGAGAAGAGAAGGCGAGAAATAGAGATCTCCATCTCCTTATAAGGCCATAGTCCTATTGGATTGAGGCCCCATCCTTATGATCTCATTTGACCTTAATTACCTCCTACAGACCTTCTCTCCAGATACGGTCACAGAGTAGGTTAGGGCTTCAGTGAATTTTGGGGGAGCACATTTCAGCTCATAACCATCCTCAATAAGTAATAACTGAATGATGAATGGTATCCACATATGGGCATGTTACTTACAAGCCTCATTACCAGCATAGCCAAGAAGAGAAAATGGGTCATTGTGATGTGTGTTCTCTGGAGAGTAGCGACCACACAGCTGAGACTCCCCAGGAAAAGGTTTCCAATGATCTTCTTTATAGTCCTTATAAATTTATTTGTACTTAATCCCTATCTGATGGTCTGTGTTTTTGTTGCTATTCCTATACCAGAGTGCTCCTCTCCAAAGGGTGAGAGTCTCAAAAGGGACTTTGGTGGGAAATCTCATTTCTTTTCTCCTTTAGTTTTGTTTTTCTTCTTCAATTTTTGCTTCTGTTTTGCTCCATGTTCATCTTTCCGCATATGTTCTCGCTTTCCTGAGCTAATCCACACAACTATGAGTAGGCTTCAGAGCTCAAGAAATACCTCTTGATTAATAGATCTTTATAGAAGGCAGTTAGGGCCAAGGAATAGAAAGAGGATACAGTCTTCATCAGATGGAAACTAGGCTTCCGGTACCAGAAACACCGTCCTTACAGATAGGAACAACAACGAAAGGAATACGTTACCTCCTATACCTGAAGTTCAAGGGACTCCAGATGACTTTAACCTGGAGCCCAGTCTCTTTCTCTCTGCTTCTGTGTCCTCTATGCCTCCCCTATTCATAGGCAGGCTCTCCCTCTCAGTGATGTAATGTGTGTCAATGGGGTCTCGAGCTTCATGTTTGCTCATTCCTATCAAGCAGGGGTGAAAGGTCCACTTCGAGATAAATTATCAAGATGAACAAAGATCCCAGATTTAAATTTTGTTGGCCTTAATTAGCCTGATTGGAATCATAGGTGCCTCTCCAAACCCGGCCATGTAGAAAGGAAGATGGAATGCTAAACCAGGGGTTAAAACATGTATTCTGTTCAGGGCTGGATAGTAATTATTTCAGGCTTTGTGGGCCATGTGGTCTCTGCCGAAACGGCTCAACGTGGGCATTGTAGCCCGAAAGCAGCCTAAGCAATACAAACACAACTGTGTGTACCCAGATTTGGCTTAAACACATCGGGTCCTAACACTGGAAGGGATGCACTCTTCAATGCCGCTGGTGAATCTAATGTAACCCTCATACATCTTGGGTTCCAGAAGGTCCAGTGCCTTCATAGACACTTACTCAACCGAGCGTAATCTCGCCACCCACCAGGGATTTTAAGAATCCACTTTTTCGTTAGGTCTCTCAAACTAAAGGGCCTAAGTCAGTACAACACTCCTCAAAACCCATTTCTCTACTCTCTCAATTGTTTTGTGCTCAGAAGTGCCCAGGCCAGACGCCCAGACTCTCATCACTGCCGGCTGTTCATCCTTCCTCCATCTCTTGGAATGTCCGTTCTTCCCAGGTCTTTAATGTACTACCAGTATCATCTTTCCCTATCTCTCTCTTTCTATCTTCCCCCATTTTTTCTAGCCACACAGCTTCCTCTGTCTACCCTTTTCTGTTCTAAATCACAAAGTCTTCGGAATCTGATTGGCAAAGATCTCTAGGCTGGGGCAGTGGGGCAACAATGGAGAAGGAAACCCAACTCTGATACGTGCTACAGCTCCTCCTTGTCAGACTTGCAAATAGGGAGTTCATGCGAGGGTACTCGCAGATGTCAGGATAGTGGTGATCTCTTGGGAAGGGCAGGGTGAGAAAGCAACGGGAGGCAGAATTGTATTTGAATCTGAAAAATTTCATGTCTTTCAAAATTAAAATGACATCTGAAGGAAATTTGACAACGTGATAACACTCATTATATTCGGGAAGTGGGTACACATTGGTACCTTCTTTTCTGTACATTTTAAACATTTCATATTTAAAGATTCAAATAATTGGGGCGCCCAGGTGATTCAGTCATTAAGCATCTGCCTTTGGCTCAGGTCATGATCTTGGGATCCTGGGATCGAGCCCCGCGTTGGACTCTCTACTCGGCAGGGAGTCTGCTTCTCCCTCTCACTTTCCCTCTGGCCTCTCCCATTCTCTCTCTCTCAAATAAATAAAGCCTTTACAAAAAAAATATTCAAATAATTAAATCAAAAAGCTGACATAAATAGTGCCTGTGAAGGTGCTTTGTTCACTTATGATCCACTAGACCAGTGGGTCTTGAACTTTCACTGGACAGCTACTTACCTGGAGCCTTGTAATAGCACAGATTGCTGAGGGCCTGCCTACAATTGCCCATTCAAGTTCACTTTGTATTTCGAACATTCTGCCTTCCAAACACGTTCCCAAGTCACCTGGATGCTGCTAGTCCTGAGACCGCAATCTGGAGAGCATGGAAATAGACAGTAAACTCCTTGAGGGCAAGAATCCTGTGGATCTTGCCCTGCTCTGAGGATCTAGCTTGATCCCTGACCCTTGGAAAACATTGAATCAATATTGATACACGTGAACTACACCCCTGGGCTCCCACCCATGGAAATAGTGGCTGCCGTGCCCAGTTTAAGCTGCTCCTTCTACCCTTTAGTTAGTATAAAGGATGCTCTTCCTTATCCTCAGAACAGCATACACGGGTTTGCTGGAGAAGGGCTGAGGCTTCTGGGTGGTAATCTTAGGGGGGCGATCAAGAAAGGGAGGTGGTTGCCATTTCAGGAGGGTGAGAGAGAGCAAAGGGAGGGAGGGAATGAGAAGGCAGTGCTGTGGGACCCACTCAGACTTTCTCTTGCCATCCAGAGAGTGCCCGTGCAATCTCAGCTGAGCTCCTGCGGTGGCCCTATTGGGAAACAAGGTTGGGAAACCTTGCTCCTGTCCTGGGCACCTGCTCTACCTCCGGGCTGTTGCTGCCGTGGGCAGCCCCGTCCCGACTCTGGGAGGATCAGAGGATCGCCACGCCGTGTTTTCTTGCCTTCTACCCTGTTTACCCCCATTCTGCCTTCACACCCCCACTCAAGCAGCAGTCGCCCTAGAGAGCCTTCCTTTGCTCCTTGAGCGAAGAGCTATCAGCTACCCTTCTCGTGGCCCTCCACAGTTTGCAACGCTGATTTCCTTTTTTCTTCGTGAGTCCTGTCTACCTCCCCAGTTTGACTCCGAGCTTAATGGGAGCTAGGACCACATTTTGCTCCCTGTGGTATCCCCCAACTCATGGCTCGGTATCTGGTCCCGATCCTGTGCTCAAGAAATGCTTGTTAAATGAATAAGTGAGAAGTGAGTATGGGCTCCTCCCCCCAACCCACAGGCATTATTATGACCCAAGTGAAGTAACCAAGTACAAGTACTTGTACTAGTACAAGTACTAGTGTCTTTATTTCAATTCATTATCATAGTACAAGTACTATATCTTTATTTCCGCATCTTCCAATGCCCCCAGTCCAGTTTCTGTGCTGAAGTGTGCTTCTGTTATTGGAAGTGCCTGTCCCGGTTAGGTTTCCCTGATGCCTTTAGGGAAGGGAACTTCAGCCCCAACTTCAGCCCCAACTTCAACTCCAGACCCAACCTCAGAGGCTGACAACAAAAAACTGGATGAGAGTCCATTTCCCATGGAGAAAAGAAGAAGCAAATAGTAATAACAAAACAAGTGATTCTGGAAGAGGTAACTGGGTAAGATTCTAGTGGAAATCTCTAAGACAAAGGGAGGAAGCACATCGAGTATTTATTGGTAAGAGTCAGAGGGAAGGTCTCAAAGTGAGTGAGCCTTTTCCTTCCTTCCTTCCTTCCTTCCTTCCTTCCTTCCTTCCTTCCTTCCTTCCTTCCTTCCTTCCTTCCTTCCCTCCTTCCAACTATTAAAATATTGGTTTGCTCAGTTTTCTTTTTGAAGGCAAATCTTTCCACCAGCTTGAGGAAGTGTTTCCTTAGCACCACTTAAGCCACAAAGGTTGTTGTGTGGAGCCAGGGTTGGGGGATTTGGAACGTCTGATCAGCCTGTCAACTTTAAGCCCAGTTTCAACTTTAAGCCCAGTTGGTTGGTTTTTTTTTTTTTTTTTTTTTAATCATTGCCCAGTTGATGAATCATTGTTTCTACTTGCTTTAGAAATAGTCATTCTCTACTTCTCCTTTTCTAGACTGAACTTGTGCAGGCTTTTTATATATCCTTCCAGTGTTTAATCTACTTAGTGGAAAGAAAACACATTCGTTTCAAACAACTATAAACATATGAGGTAGAAAACAAAAGTGCTTCAGTTACTCACATTTCAGGGATAGTGTTTCTCCTATATTCTTTTATAATGTTAACATAGATACAAATCTGTTATTATCCTTATATTATTGCAAACACTGTAAGGCCAAACCCATTGTTCTGAAATTAACTCTTCTTAATCTTTCCATGTTTATTCACCAGTTCTTGTCTGTTCTTATAGGTAACCTTATTTACTCCAGTTATCACAAGCCAGGTATTTCTCTCCAGAGAGTATTAGATGCTAGAAATGGCCACTGCCATTGTTTTAAAATATTTCCCTTTACTATGAAGTGATGATAAACATATCTGAATATGTAACTTTGTTCCCACACCAAGCCTGTCCACTTCCTCTCCACCCCTCTGTAAAGAAATATGCCTGTTGAACACTATCTAAGGTCACAGCCAAGGGAAATCTTTTACTTAATAGTTACCATTGGCTCTTTACATAAGAAAACCCAAGAATAATCCATTTGTTCATCTGCTTTTTCAGGAGACCTTTAGCTTGCTTCTAAGAAGTGTCATGTGTCATTCTAAACACTGGTGAGGTACACAAAAGAGGTCTTTGCTCCTATGGGTGTATTTGAGAAGCAGAAAATAACGAAAAAAGAAAGAGAATTTTGATGATGGCAGGATAAAACCATCCATGGAAGTTGAAGGAGAAGGGTTTTCTAAAAGAAAGGAACAGAAGGGTGAAGTTTTTAAGGGGAAACAAACATGGCGCACTGAAGGAATAGGGCTGGCACATCATGAGCTCTGGGGAGGTGGTATGAGGTAGGACCTGGGAAGGAGCAAGGGCTATATCACACAGGGTCTTAACAGGTTATAGGAAGGAGCTGGTATTTTATTCCCATGTTATGGGAAGCCACTGAAAGGCTTTACGCAGAGGAGTGACAATATTTAATGCGGGTTTTAGAAACAATCTCTTTGTTGCTGGGCTGGAGTTAACCTGGGGTGGGATGGGAGGTCAGGGAGCAGGCTGTGGCCGGTGTGTGGGTAAGTCAGTCCCACAAGCCCACAGGTCCAGCAGTGCAGCTCTGAGTATCAGAAATGAATGCCCAATGGACTCAAAGGGGCTAGTAATCACAATCCCTGACAGGGGGAAATCAGCCAGGTAAAAGAACCAGAAGATGAAGACAAAAGCGACATCAAAGAGCCAAGAGCCAACATCGCAAAGGATGGGACCCTCCAGGCGGTTGAGTCATGAGGGTCAAAGTACCAAAGAGAGCAGTGAGTAGGATATTGACTTAACAGTGGTCTCTGACCTTCACAGGGCTTTCATCTCTCAGCAGCAAAGACCCTTGAGGTCGGCCCCACCCCTTTAACATATCTGTCTGGGTTTAAAGAAACAAACCAGGGCTTCACAGTGATCCCTGGTCTCTCTGAGGCAGGAAATAATATTCATAAATCTGAGATATCTATGCTTTCTGGTCAGACTGAAGGTCAGTGCTGGGGTTACATCTTCAAAAGTCCGGCTGGGTCAACCCCATGCTGTTTACAACGTGGCATCCGGCATCTGTCCTTCATTGGCTCAAACTTGGCACTCACGCTATGAGCCCAGCACCTGGAAACTTGAATGAATGGGCTCAAGGAAAGCAGAAGTATGGGAACGGCCCCTTGTTAAGGGATCGTGTATCAGTGAACCTCCCACTTCTGGACATCCAGCTCCCAGAAATAGTAACGCAAAAGCACAGGATCCTCGGGCGGTGATGCCCGAGAAACATTTTTTTGAGTGTCTTTTCCCGATCTTGCCTACAACACACTGTGAAACTATATACATCTATGTGTGTAAGTGTAGGTGTGTGCCTGGGAGAGTCTGTAAGGACACATTTCCGGACAGTAGTGTTGGGGCGGAGGAACTGCGTATTCTACTTTATGTAAGTTTGTATTAGGTTGAATCATGTGAAACTGTCAGGTCTGCAGATAGAAAAGGGCTCAAGATGGGCAAGTTCCTATGGTTGATTCTAAAAAAGTTGGAGTGCTGGAGAGGCGGTGTAGAGAGCTTGCTAAAAAACACTGGCTTCTGAAGGCAGGCAGAAGGACCCTGAGGGTTAGCTCAGCTTCTTCCTATCCGCCTCACCTTGGCCAAGTTCGATCACATCTTTGTGCCTCAATTTTTTCATTTGAAAAATGGGGATATTAATAGTACTTAGCTCCGAGTGCTGCTGTGTGAATTAAACAAGCTCCATGTCAAGGGCTTATCACTGGGCCAGGGCCAGCCTTCCATAAATGGTAGTTATCCCTTTTTCAAAGCACCTATTACCCTGGAAATTAAAAAAAAATAACAATAATTTTTTTTTAAAGGAAAGGATTTGTGTAGAGTATCCTTGAGAAACTCTTTCCTTCTGGTTATGAGAGAAAATTCCAGGTGGGTCCTCTTCTGATAATTGCCTGCAGTGTAGGAAATGCTCTTTGAACCCTTGGCAGTCCTGGGTGGTGACAGAATGGTGTTCTGGGCCAGCGGCAGGAAACCCTCCGCTGCCTGAGTTCCCTCGGGCTTTTCTCAGGTGAGTTATCCCCCTCCTCCTTCATTCTTTACATGGCATTTTTCTGCTCTTGTAATTATATCACCAACATCTTTGTCAAGTCATTCATTCTCTTCCCCTCTGCTGGCTCCGAGCACTGCTCTAAATATAACCACGGAAGCCAAACAATGCGGCTTCACAAACAAAGGAGACCGGGCTGGGTGAGCAGAACTCCAGCAGGTCTTGAGTCAACTGCTATTTCTTGCCTTCATGTTTTATAAAATAGCCCGTGGCTCTCACAATAGAAAGGGAGGGAACCCTGATTAAATGGTACGCGTTACTTTAAAAGGGAATTAAAAGCGATGGGAAGGTTGGCACTAAACCGCGTTAGGCAAAGATGTTCAAGAAGAAAGTGGCCTGGGTGGTTTCCAGGCGGAAGGCACAGGTTCTGAGCCTTCAGTGACTCACTGGCTCCCGCAGGAATCGCCCTCCTGGCTAACTGCTGAATCCGTCAGCCTTTCTCTCCCCAGCGGAAGGAGTCACAGGACCATGTTTTCAGGGTCGGGACTGGGGTGGAGTGGAAAGGTGAGCAGAGGTATTTGGAGAGGAGCGTACAAGTGAAAAATGGAAATTGACAAAGAGGGTCGAAGCACTAAAACTGGCATAGTTTTCCTTAGAATCACCCAAAGCGATAACCGTAACAATAGTTGTCCTATTTAGAACAGCTGAAAACGGACACAATAATGTTGACTAAGTGCCAAACACTGTTGGAGGCGGGGTTACAGTGGTAAACAAGACAGCCAGAGCTCCGCCCACACGGTCCTACATTCTACGGTGAAAGTAAAAAAAAAAAAAAAAAAAAAATTAAAAAAAAAATTAAGTGAATAATTATTATCATTGTAACTGCTGGAAATCCCAAGGAGGAAAGAACTGGAGGAGAAGGGGGCAGCAGGACAGAGGTTAACTGAAGGTCAGGGAAGATCTCTCCAGGAGGCAACACTTGAGCTGAGACGTGCAGGGTGAGCTAGCAGAGGAAAAGCCAGGGGAGGAGTAGTCTAGGCAGAGGGTGGCGAGCTTGCCAAATGCCTAAACTGTCAAAGGGCTTGTGGTGGGGAAAGAGGAAAGAGCCCAGGGGCTAACGCAGGCTGTTACGTAACTTACTAGGAGCCTATTGATTCTCAGAACCAGAATGGAATTTGTGCAAAAACCAAGGCCAACAAGGAATATTTGCTCGCTCTAGATCACCCAAGTCTTGGGTAGCAAAGGCGGGGTGAGAACCCAAATCTTCTAAATTGCTGGCAAAGGACCTTGTTTCGTGTTGCACACAGATGGTGTATCTCAGCAGCTCAGTTCCAGTCGTGTCTGCATGGCTCTTCCTGTGTGCTGGCTCCGGAATCATGTGGGGTCCAGGACCTGACCGACCCTAACTCTTTACTCATCTTTGATCCTCAGTGTGTCCCTTATCTTTCCGGAGCCTCGTCTACAGAATGAGTTGTTGTTATACACAGGTCATCGGGCCGTGTTTAGACCAGTACCCGGCACCGAGAGAACGTGTAAAATGTTGCCTCTCATTGCTGCAATTATCATTATTATTTTGTCAGTATCCTCTCTGCCACGATATGAACGCTCTCCCTTCTAACAGATGGTATTGTACATCATTCTACATTTCATCTACCAACGTAGAAGGGGCTCGAGTCTAACAAATGACTTTACGATTCCAACAGTTGCCCATTCATCACAGCGCCAGCTCTATATCAAGTCTGGTATCGGGTTTGAGGAAAACAAAACAATTTAAAAGTGAGGATTGATCAGTTGGGTCAAGCTCATTGCCAGAGTCCGGTGATTGAGTCCTGGATCGGTGATGTATTCACTATGTGAAACCAGCAAGTTACCTAACCTCTCGGGCTCTCAGGATTCCCATGTGAACAGGGGCGGTGGGGGGGGGAGGTGTGGATAACTAGGCCCACAGCACTTTTTTGACATATGTGAAATGGCGTGACCCCTGGAAGCATTGACTCCGGAACCTGCAGTATAGACACTGTTCCAGACTATCGGTTCCTATTGGCCTCAGCCTTAGGAAGCGGTAATTTGAGAAGGTAGACAATTTTAAGAGGCTCATTTTCAGTTAGGTAGAGTGGGATGCTCATTCCTGCCTCCCCTGTTCTTCCTAGAAAAGATCTCACAGAGATCTTTCTGGGAGCTGCTTCTGAAAGAATGGATAGGAACTTTCTGGATAGATGGTGGGGAGGCACTGCAGATAGCAGAAACAGCCAGCACAAAAGCATGGAAGCTTGACATGAAACAGCTTATCCGAGAAATGCTAACTAACCCGAAACAGCTGTTGTGCGCATTGGAGGACGGAATAATGGATACTGAAAAGAAAGGCAGAAAAGATGGTAATTCCTTCCTAAAGAATGTGCTTCCATTATGCTCATGATCCCCACAGTGTCCTACAGTAGCATCCAGATCACTGTCCAAAAAGATTTCTAACCTCTTTTTCCCCTTTTATCTATTATGCCTGTCTTTCCGCTTCTTTCTGTCCTGGCAACCAGTACTTTGTTCCCTGTACTTATGAGTCTGTTTCTGTTTTTTGTTTATTTGCTTTGTGTTTTAGATTCCACATATAAGTGAAATCATACAATATTTGTCTTTTCTTGTCTGACTTTCTTCACTTACCTAATACCCGCAAGGTCCATCCATGTTGTTGAGAATGGCAAGACTTCCTTTTTTTTTGACTAAGTAATATTTCATTATCTATCTATACACCATGAATATTATATATAATGAAATATTATATATATTACATATAATATGTATCACATCTCTTTATCCATTCATCTATTGATGGATCATTAGGTTCCTTCCATATCTTGGCTATTAATGCTGCAATAAACATAAGGGCACATACATTTTTTGATTAATAGTTTCATTTTTTTTTCCACATAATTACCCAGAAGTAGATCATTATTGGATCATAAAGTATTTCTATTTTTAATTTTTTGAGGAACCTCTATACTGTTCTCCATAGTGGCTGCACCAGTTTGCATTCCCGCCCCAGCAGTGCATGAAGAGTCCCCTTTCTCCACGTCCTTGTCAACACTTGTTATTTCTTGTCTTTTTGAGGATAGCCATTCTGACAGGTGTAAGGTGATAGCTCATTGTGGTTTTGATTTGCATTTCCCTGATGATCAGTGATGTTGCATATCTTTTCATGTGCCTGCTGGCCATCTGGATGTCTTCTTTGGAAAACTGTCTATTCAGGTCCTGTGCCCATTTTTTAAATCAGATTGTTTGGGTGTCTGGGTGTTGAGTTGTATGAGTTCTTTTTTTTTTTTTTCTTTTTTTTTCTTTTTTTCTTCTTTTTTGTATGAGTTCTTTATACACTTTGAATATTAACCCCTACTGGGTCTATCAGTTGAAATATCTTCTCCCATTCAGAGTTGCCTTTCATGCTTTTCCTTTGCTGTGCAAAAGATTTTTAGCTTGATGTAGTCCCACGTGTTTATTTTTGCTTTTTTTCCCTTGCAAAGGAGACAGATCCAGAAAAATATTGCTAAGGCTGATGTCTAAGTGTTTACTACCTATGTTTTCTTTTAGGATTTTTATGGTTCCAGGTTTTACCCTTAGGTCTTTAACCCATTTTGAGTTTATTTTTGTGTATGGTATAATAGTCCAGTTTTTCCAATACCATTTTTTGAAGAGATTGTCTTTTCCCCATTAGATATTCTTGCCTTCTTTGTTGTGGATCAATTGACCCTACATATGTGGGTTTATTTCTGGACTCTCTATTCTATTCCATTGATCTATGTGTATATTTCTCTGCCATTACCATGCTGTCTGGTTTATGATAGCTTTGTAGTATAATTTGAAATCTGGGATAGTGATATCTCTGGGATAGTGACTGTTCTTCTTTCTCAAGATTGCTTTAGCAATTTGGGGTCTTTTGTGGTTCCATACATCTTAGGGCTATTTGTTCTAGTTCTGTGACAAATACTCTTGGTATTTTGACAGTAGTTCACTGAATATGTGGATTGCTTTGGGTAGAATGGACATTTTAACAATATTAATTGTTCCAATCCATGACCGTGTTATATTTTTCTATTAATCTGTGCCATCTTCAATTTTTTTTCATCCATGTCTTATAGTTTTCAAAGTACAGGTCTTTCTTCTCCTTTGTTAAATCTATTCCTACATATTTTATTCATTTCGATGCAATGGTAAATGGGACTGTTTCATTAATTTCTCTTCTGCTAATTTGTTATTAGTGTATAGAAATGCAACAGATATCTCTATATTAATTTTGTATCCTGCAACATTACTGAATCATTTATTAGTTTAAAGAGATTTTTTGGTGGAGTCTTTAGGGTTTCTCTGCATAATATGTCATCTGAAAATAGTGATAGTTTACTTCTTCATTACCAATTTGGAAGTTTTTTCTATCTATCTATCTATCTATCTATCTATCTATCTATCTATCATCTATCTATCTATCTAATTTTTTTCTTGTCTGACTGCTGCAGCTAGGACTTCCAGTACCATATCAAATAAAAATTGTGAGAGTGAATGTCCTTGTCTTGTTCCTGATCTTAAAGGTAAAGCTTTAAGCTTTTCATGAGTGAGGATGATGTTAGCTGTAGGTTTGTCTTATGTGGACCTTACGATGTTGAGGTATATTCCCTTCAAACTTTGTTGAGAGTTTTTATCACATGTGGATGTTGAATTTTGTCAAATGCTTTTTCTGCATCTATTGAGATGATCCTTGGATTTTTATCCTCCATTTTGTTAGTGTGGTGTATCCCACCCATTGATTTGTGAGTATCGAACAAAGATTTTTAATCTTGAGGAAGCTTTTTTTTTCTTCCCAACACATTGAGGTGGACACACAAATTTTGCATGAAGAGCAGGATGTATGGCCATTTTGGTGGGTATCAGATGATGTTAAATGCCACAGCACCGCATAAGATTTGATTTTCCTATCAATCCAGGGAGTCCCAACCTCAGCCATCCTCCCCCTCCCCATCTGTACCATGGCGGTAGTCAAGCACACTAAGCAATGTTTGATGACTGAAACGTTATTTTGAGAGATTCCCAAGAAAACACAACTGTGTTTATAACCAAAGAAGGCACAAGGATGCTTTTGGAAAATAAACTGGAGGAAGTGTATCCTCAGGTATAGAAAGGAGAGTTCATCAGGGTTACCACAATTACCCAGGCATGTCAGAATAAGACAGAACAACAACAACAACAAATCCCCTGAATGAGTAGCAAATGACGACTAACACATCCTCACCATGACATAGGCAGCCACTCGGCTGACATGACCCAGGATCCACATGATACCCTTCTTGAATTTAATGATCCAATTTAAGGGCTGACAAACATACTATTTTTCCAAGGGGGCTGGGAATGGCCCTCCCTTTCCCTCAACCAAAGTAATTATTCCCCCAACTTGAAGCAAGAGTAGTGAAAGCACTTTCTGTTTCTCCAATCCTCCAGTCAAAACCCCAGGCTGAGATTTTTTTTTTTTTTTTGTAAGGCATTGTTCATGCACAGTGGCATAGAATTTCATTTGCCGGATTTCAAGTATTAAGAGCACAACACAAAATCTAAGCAATTTTAGACATGTGTCAATCTCAAATAAAAAAGGCTTTGTGCTGGCACAGGATGTCAATGCTTGAATTAAAGAGATGGAGAATTTCCCTGAGCGAGAGCTGTACATGCTGACACAATACATTGTTAAGATTCTGTGTTACGATACAACCAATATGTTTTAATAATTTATTGGTATTTATTTAACACACAATACTGTCATACCAAATCTAAACCAAGAGGTCTAGGTTCCTCATTGATTTCTGTACATGGTTTTCTCAGTATCATTAGATGCTTCCTTAGAAAAGTCTCCTGTGTGTGTTGAAATTATGGAAAGGTGTTTCTGAAACTTCATTAGGAGAGCATTCTGATATCACCTTCTGGGAGAGCCTCTGTGGGATGTTACTGGAAAGATTTAATTCACCTTTGTCTTTTTCCATCTTTATTTATCAGATTTTATCTCCTGATGAAATCACTGCACTAAAATTTAAATCTCATTTGAACACTTAGTCAAAATTTAGCCAGCTAAGAGAGGTCTATGGGCTGACAAGCAAACCCGCCAGAAACAGAATCTAGGCTGAATTCTTCTGGACTGCCTTAATCAGTAATTCATCTGCTTGAGGATTCATTCATCTTTATTTCACCATTACTTAATGAGGATAATGGAGACCATCAAAATCTAAAGGCTGATCATTTTTTTAAGTGAGTATTTGATAATTATTAATTAATAATAATATCAACAATAACCTTAATTTCCAGGTATTCCCCCTAGAGATTTACATCTTAATTTTACTTGCCATAAGGACAAATGAACTCCCCCAGAATTAAGCTTTGGTTTACAGTTTTCAAATCACAGAAGCAAGGAGAAGCTATCTTCATGTAAAAATAATCAGACTTTTTTTTGAAAAGCCTCAAATGGCAGAGATGAAGAGAGAATAGATACAGTTGATGAGATTTAGTGTGACATCGGTAATTCTCAAAGGGACTCCCACACCATAGAGTGTGCTGGTATGGATGCTCGTTGCTTTTATGGAGGTGACAGGCCTGACCTGTCGGGTACTAGTAACACCCAGGACAGACTAGAAATGTCACAAACTACTAACAGTTACCACACAAGATATAAAAGCATGTGTCTAAAAGGACTGGCTCTTCAAAACTGGCCTAAACCTGTTTTGAAATTCCAATTTCTTCAACAGGCCCATTGTCTTTTCTTATGGAACACAGAACTAATTCACAAAAACTGAAAAAAAAAAAAAAAAAGCCTCAATGACTAAGGTGTTCTTTTAATCAGGACTCTTCTGTTTCAATGTGATAGGAACTCAACCCAAACTAGCTTTAACTTTAAAAAAAAATGGGAGTATTATTGCCTCCTGTACATGAAAAGTCCAGGTAACAAGCTTCAGGCATAGCTGGATCCAGGCACTCAAATGATGACGCTGAAAACCTGAATTTCTGCCCCTCAGCTTCTCTGTCCTCTGAATTGGCTCCATTCCCAGGAAGGGTACTTTTTCCCCATATGGAATTTGCAGAAGCACTACACACACCCACTATCAACGTTAAATCCAGTGGAATAAGAACCTCTTTGTTATAGACTGAATTATGTTCCCCCCAAAATCCACAGGTTGAAATCCTAATCCTCAGTACCTCAGAGTATGACATGATTTGTAAACAGAGTCATTGCAGTTGTAGCTAGTTAAGATGAGCTTATACTGAAATAGGCAGGGTTCCCAATCCAATACACCTGGTAACTTTATAAAAAGGGACAATTTAGACATCGATAAGTACACGATAAGTGCCATGTTAAGACCAAGTCACAAACCAAGGAACTACCTGAAGGTAGGAAAGAGCCCTGGAACAGATCCTTCCCTGGCCATTTCCAGGAGAGCATGTCCCTACTGACACTTTGATTTTTGACCTCTAGTTTCCAGAATCGTGAGACAACACATTTCTGTCAGCTCAGCCATCTCATTTGTGGTACTTTCTTACGAAAGCTCTAGGGAACTCATACATTCTTCTTTCCGTTGACGCCACACCATGTCTTGAGATTCGCTCTGGTTAGTTTGATTTGAATCGCATTGCTCTCTATGGCTTGGTGGACGGCTGAGCAAATCTGGCTCACATGCCCATTCCTGGGGTTGGGGACAGATTCAGTCCCACCCGACATACGCGTGCCAACAGTGAGCAAAGGGCATTTCTCCAAAGAAAGATCAAAGTGCTACCATCAGAGGAAGGGAGGCAGGCAAAACCAAAAGATGTCTGATATAGATGAGTGTATCCGAAAAGAGAAAAAAATGAGGTTATGTTAACTCAGATTGCTCTTTGGTTGAATAATCAACATCTCCTTCTCAATCAGCCTGATAAACACCTACTCATCGGTCACACGCATGGGCATCTCTTCTGTGAAGGCTTTCTTGAAATTCCTCTGATGAAACTGAGAATTTCCCTGAACAGACTCCCCCTGTCATAGCTCACATGTTCCAAAAATAATGCGAGTAACACACCTTTTCATGGTGTTTATGGCATGCTTGCCGCAGTTCTAAGCTGTTAACTCATTTAATCCTGATACTAACCCAATGAGGTAAATACTCTATGATCTCAATTTGCAGGTAAGGAAACTAAAAATCAGAGAAGTGAAGTAACTTTCCTGAAGTTAGTTTTCTTAGTGAGTAGGTGTTAAGTGCCCAAACTAATATTCAAATCAATTTAACTGCCAAATCCATATTCTTTACCAGTTCGTTATACTGTATTAAATAGCTCATTTTCCTTGTTTCTTCTCAGATCTGTATCCTATGAGACTAGTGTTTCTCAAACATGGAACATGTATCACTGGTGAAATTCACAATGATTGTAGTTTTTAAAGATTTAATCTTAAAAAAAATACTAGTGGTTATATATTTGTTTTCCTGGGCATTTTCTCTTTTTAACAAGAGATACCTTTTTTTTTTTTTTAATTTTAGAGGTGCTCTACACTTTCCTTAAGTAAATTTATTTAAGTAAATGATTAAAAATATCGTAAGACTAGTATATTACACATAGCATGTAAATATGTCAAAAATGCTGCAAGTAGTGTAGAAATGGTTCAGGTTCCAAAATAAATTATTTAGACTCTTTGAGGTCTTTGAGGAATCTATTGACTGCTGCATTCTTAGTGGTCCTACTCCATTCAGTGTCCAGCATATATCAGACACTCACTAAACACTTGCAGAATCATTTTGTATTGATTCAGTTGCTGGAAACATGCAATACAGGATTGACGGGGCTCAAGTGAATTCAGTACATTGAGTTATGTGAAGTATCAGGAATATTGATACTCGCATCACTACTGAAATTCAGCTAAGCACAGTCACATTGTCAGACATCTGCCAGCTGTTACCTGGACAACATGCAACAGAAGTTGAGGTCTCAGTTTAATGTGAAGTCATCAGACAACTTTATTTCTCAGAACCATCATATGCCTAAGATATATGTGCTTTCCAGAAATGAGAAGTTTTACAGACACTAGTGATTGTTTGTAATATGCTTCTTTAAATGACTAACTCCTCTTTCCTTCTCAGAATAACTTCAGGTGAAAATTTTCAATGAATATGAAGGAGTTAGAGTACAAAAGCAGAAAATCTTTGCCATGTTTAGAAGATTCAATTTTGGGCTGATAGGACTTAAAAAGCAAAGGGATTATTCTTAAACTTTTCATACAAATACGTCTCTTTTCATAGCCACATTTAAACATAGGCTGGTAATACGTAATGGATAAGCACGTGAACTTGGAAAAATTAAGTAACTCCCATGTGCCTCCTTTACTTTTCTATAAAATATAGATTATAATGGACTTGTTAAAAGGATAAAATGAGTTAATGTATGTAAAGCACTTAGTTTACTATTGGGTAACTTAGTTATAATAGGTGTTGTTATTATTGCCATTATTAATACTGTTGATTGAAACTCATGTTTTCTTAGATATTTTAGAAAATCAACACTACCTATGATGAGATCCTTTTAAAGGTCAGGTGCTTTAGGGACATCATTTTATTTAATCCTGTTTCAGATCAGGTTCCCCAGAAAGCAGACTTTGAGATTAGTGGAAAGTTCATTAGGGAGTGCTCTTGATTTTAACATCTACAGGAGAAAGGAAGGGGAGTAGGGTTGACTAGACAGAGAATTTGAGCTGGGTGCAGTCACGACAATGGCCATGGCTAATCCCACAGAACACTCTGAACTGAGATAATCTTTCAGAGTTGTCATAGGTTGGGGCTGGAGGGGCTGGCTTTTTTATGCCCTCATCAGTTATTGGATTAAGTCTGCTCTCTGAAAAAGGACGTTCCCTTGGGAATTTTCCCCCTTTGCCTGAGGCCAATTCCCAGCAAGAGCTCTGAACTATGTGAGACATTGACCCTTCTCGAAGCTGGTGGAATCGGACCTCCAGTCCTAACTGGGGGTTCTAGGTGCTGCAGCACAGTGTTTCCACTACCTCTGCAGTCCCCCTCTTGAGTTCAGGTCCACATCTTTAAATAAGTTCTGGGAGAGGTAGCTCTAGGATTCCGGCGGGCCTCTTTGCCTTGGAAAAACTTTTAAGAGAGAGACTAGTAGGATGGACCATTGCCACGGTAGCTGCTTTTAAAGTCACAACTGATCCTCTTTGTCTCCTGTCTATTCTGAGATTCCCTCACACTCTCAGCTAGCATCTCTGCCCGGCTAGGGGGCTCACCCAGTGGCATGACTCAGACTCTCATGTTTGAAGGGTTCAAACCTGTGGTCCCCAGGACCTCAGCCCAGATAGTGACCTCGCTTCTTGCCTGTGAGACCCTTGACACGAGAAGCTCAAAATACCCAAGTGGAAACCAAAGCTTAAAGTTCAAACCAAAGCTTAAAATTCATATTAAACAACAGATAAGCCCTCAGTTAGTGTTCTTGGCTAAGGCCTTGTGGGTGGGAAAGGCAAACCCGTACCTGCAATATCTGTCTATTCTAGTGAGAGTGAAATCTTACGCAGGGTAGAAAGGTCTAACCCAGCCAAATTACCGCAAAAGGGCTGGTAGGCTTCTATAAAAGATGGCTCAGAATTGGCCTCTGTTCTTGACAGGTTGGCCATTTAACACTGGTAAAGGGTAAATCGGCCTTTGTGAGTAGGAGTCCAACAGTTGGTGTATGAATGGCTTCCATCCCTGCCGCCATGGCTACTCTGTGTGTGAGCCCATGTGTCAGTCATGCTGCCAGTGACAGGCTGGCTAACACCAAATGGCTGGAGCATTTTCTCTACTTAATTGTTTCATGCCTCCTCCATCATGGCTGCTCTCTGGTGACTGTTACTCTATAGTGAGGCTCTTCAGCTAGGGTGACCCTTCTGCATTGTCTAAGATGGCAAGGAGTTTGCTCATATTCTACATTGAACAGCACTGGTTTCAGGTTGCCCTCGAAAATAAGCAATTATCACAAGAGTGATAAATGCTTAACAACTGGTAAATGCTTAACAACTGACGATCTGTAAATAACAAAGAGCCTGATTAGTAGTGTTTGCCTATTTTCATAATGTAGGTAAGGGGTTGGAAAACTGCAGCCTGCTGGCCCACTCACTGATTTTATGAATAAAGTTTTATTGGAAGACAGCCACACCCATTTGTTTACGTATTGTCTGTTCCCTTTCGCTACCATGGCAGAGTCGACTAATTGCAACAGAGATTACTGCAAAGCCAGAAATTATTACTATTTGGCTCTGTAAAAAAATTTGCTGATCCCTTGTATAAATACTCCCACCATGCCTAATATCAAGCAGTCAGTTGAACTCAGAGGTGGGAACTGTTGCCCATAACTAGCTTTCATAAGCCAATAGGAGCCAGTTGTAGCACACCACGTTGGCTGAGGTCAATTCCCAGATCAGGCTGAAAGCTGAAGCTGGAAGCTGGCAGTATGTCCAGCATTGCATTCATTAAAATTCTTGTAGCTTCCCTAGAAGGAAGAATCTCTCATTATGACCATTTTCCTGATCAGAAAATGGAGACTAAAAGTGTCAAATCTACTTTGTCCTAAATTATGAAGCTAGTAAATAGTGAAGCCAAGGTTTACATGCAGATCTGTCATGCCCCAATAACATTCTATATCTCCCATTCAGCTAGCTGGGTTATTTTTACCACCTAATACCGTCTGTTCATTCATTCATTCAACTACTGTTTAGTAAATACCAGCTATGTGCTAGATATTATGGTACAGCAAGAAGTAAGATACAAGGGGGACCCTCCCTTTAGCCAGTGACATTGGGTTTCAGGTATGTTTGCTTATCTGGATGTCTAAATCTGTCATCTTAAAACTTAGCTCACTAATATCTCTCCTCTGATTGAATCCCTATTGTACTAATGGTCAGCATCATATAAAATGGTACTTCTTGGTCTCATTATTGTTTTACATTAAGATCTGCTTTCCAGTCAGTTCATGATCTAGTAAGAGAATGTTGGCATTTAAGGGGCCAATGAATCACATCTATCTCCCACCAAACTCACAACCAATTAAGATGTTGACACTAGATTCAGAGACTAGATATCAAGATCAAAGTATGATAGAATGTATCAAAGAATTTGGTTATAGCTGCAACAACAGATAATTTATTCAACTGATAATTACTAAGCATCTACATACGAGAGGTCTTATTCTAGAACCTGAGAATCCGGGGGTGGAAAAGGGAACAAAACCCTTCCTTCCCTGAGCTTACATTCTAATGTAATCTAGACTCTCAATACTTCTTCAGTCTGTCTCTTAGAATCCACCTATACTGGAAAATGGTTTTTTTAGTGGAACTCACTCAACTGCCTGAAAGAAAAACTGCCTCACACCTGTTGGACACCAATGGTGGGGAAAGAAAGATGAGCTTCTAGATCTGACCCTAGAAGCCCAGGCCTCCCTCCTTACCTGTGGGGGGAAAAAAAGCTGCATGGAAGAGGAGAAAGAAGAGAATGCATCAATTCTGGGGCCCACCTGGCCTCTGAAAAGAAGGATGAAGTATAAGCCATGTTTATGAAGACCCTTACCTTTGTTTAGTCAATTTAGATGTTAATATAATTGAAGGCATAGAAAAAGATTCTAGAAGCATTATTCTAATACCATTTCTCCCAGGAACAGTAACTTCCCATGGAGACAAGAAGAGAGGGAATAGTTTTTTTATTCTCTATCAAATGGCAGAAACAATATATAGTATTTAAATCAACTGAATTGCTTAGAATAGGCTAGGAACATAGTATTTAATAAAGTTTTATGGATCGTTTGATTCCAATTTTCCACTTATACTTTGGTAAATTTCAGGACCAGAGAATCATGGGGGCAATCATGGGGGCAAGTATCCCTCTGTTCTGGGTCAGTTGTAAGATTCTCACACCGTTGATGATGTTGATAATGATGATGATGATTCGTCGTTGTCATCATCGTCGTCGTCTTCTTCTTCTTCTCCTTCTCCTTCTCATATCAGTAATATCAATAAATACTTTGAGGCAAATGTTTTGTACTTGCCCAGGTAATACCCACTGCGTGCCTTGCTGAAATCACATGGTTCTTTCTGGATGGAAAAACTCTGTTTATAAAATGTCCTATTATCATGCTCATGACGAATGAGCTGTGTTTATTTGTTTCTTTCCTGGCTGTCTTTAGGAGATGATCTAAGGTTAATGGTGGAAATGCTACCAAAATAAATGGTTTTGTGTAGTCAAATATTTCATCTGAGCACTCCGTTTCAGGAAACTTGGGAAGAAAACAAATGAATGTTTTTGGAGTGTTTGAATTCATTCCTTAACTTTAGTGCTGCTAAGGTTTCCAAGATATGTTTAAAAATGTATTTTTCAAGTTACTCACATAGTCTACAATGCCTCCACTGACATATCAATTAGAATGTATATTATATATATTTTCTTCTGGAAAATCCTTGAAAGGATGTAGGAGATGATTTCAGATGTCTCCATCAAATTGTCCATTTTCCACATGAAATGGTTCCATAGAAATCATAATCTTTCGTGAAAGTCATATTCACCAGACCTGGTTTAAAAAATTTCCTTAAATTGGTATCTTATTCTGAAAATAAGTGGATGTAATATTTGCCACTAATCCTCACAAGTTTGGATGACTTTGAAAAAAATATGTGGTCTTCTGGATAAAATATAAGACTTTAGTGTCACAGATTCTGACTTAGGTCAGACTTAGTTGGAGAACTGCTGTAGGCTTCCATAAGAATTTCTCTCACTTTCGGTCAAAGTTCTACATAAATCACTGCTCCTAAGTGATGCTGCCAGGATGACGTCATTACCATTTCTTTCCTACTGGGCTCTGGGATTCTTCTAAGAATCTCCCTTAGGTCCAGCTAAGTACAAAGGACTATTTTTCAGACATCTCCTTCCTGCAAGGATTTACAGACCCAGAAATATTGGCAAACGCCAAAGTCATTTCTTGTCTTGCAGTCAATATTACTTTGGAGGTACATAGAGGTTTGAAGTTCAACAATGGACTTAAAAATGGCAGAATAAGAGAAGGAGCCTATACCATAAGAGATTTCTTTAAGGTCAAGATGTTTTAGTTAAAAAAAAAAAAAGAAGGAAAGAAAGGAAAGGAAAAGACTAATATTAATATATCCCAAATCTTGGCAAGGCAAAGTGAATTTTTCTTCCAAGTCCTTCTGGTGAACTCCAGCATAAGAAGTTATACATCTGACTCTTGTACACATTATTGCCTTTTTTTAAACTTTGAGTTACAATACCTTTGGGGGAGGATCCAAAATTGACTTAAAGGGAAAAGAAAGACATCATCATTTGAAATTCCAGTGGAAAAGTTTCCAGGGAAGGGTACTTACTGGTTCCTTAAAGGGTTATATTCTGTTTTGGTCTCTTAATTTATTATTATGTATTTAATATAAAATAGATTTAATTGCTTTTCATAATTATGAGTAACATTTGCTCTTCTGAGGTTGGAAAATTTAGGTAACGTAAAAGAGAGGGGGAAATGTTTACAATTCTACCTGTCTGTGGATAAGTAAAATTAATACAAGTGTACTCCACAGATTTATATTTGTTTGTTTAACAAGATATTAATTGATTTCCTGTGGCAGGTGCTTTTCTAGAGGATAGAGGGAAAGAGACAACTATAAGATGCTGCCTTCGTGGAGCTTATATTCTGGAGGCAAAGAAAAGTAAACAATACTTTGATATATGAAATAGAGGCAGAGAGTGATAAGTGCCATTAAAGAAAATAGTTTATGGTAAGAAAAGTAATGGTGGAGCAGTGGGAGGGAAGTTTTCATCTCAGAAGGACTCTCTGAAGAGGGGACACTTAAATATGAACTAGAAGAGAGGGAGATCCTAGGCTTTGTCAAGAGCTAGGAAAAACCACCCTGGCAGACAAAAAATGAAAAGGCAGTAAGATGCAAAGTTCAGTGGTAGCTCAAGGAAAAGCAAGATAGCCAGTGTGGACCACAGAAAGAAGGAAGAGATTCAGTCACGTGACCAGCAGAGGTCAGCTCAAATTGGGCTTTGCAAGCCACAGGAAGGAGTCTGGATTTTATTCTAATCCAATGTGTGTTTTTCTAAGCTCAGTGTGGTTGCTGTGTGAAGACTTTAGAGGAGCAGTAAAGGAAGCAAGAGGACTAGTTAGGGAATGTGTGCAATAGTCCACACACTGGTTAGATATGGGATGGATTGGGGTGGAAGCAATGGCCAAGGTGACAAGTGGTCATCTGGCAGATTATTATAGAGATCTGGCTGACAGGGTTTGATGATGCTTTGGATGTGGGGAGGGAGGTGAAGACGTCTGTCTATAATGCCATTATAACACCACTTTATGTACTAATAGACTATGGTCAAGCCAGCAATAGAGGTTTCCCTGACCTTCTTTATGGCCAGATGGTAGTTAATAAACAGTCATCTGTTTATTTCTCCTATCTCAAATGAGAAAAACACAGATTGTTTTTGATTTAGAAACAGTGAAAGGACATTCCTGTACATATAACTATCATATCCGACCATTTCCAAAAGCTATTGCAAAAAGCCAAGTTGTTGGATCAAGAGGTATTCACCTTTAAAATTTGGTGCACTTTTTGATCCTCTGTTCTCTTTAAAGCAACCCTGTGATGTGAAGACTCAGTTTCCCTAATTTTTAGCAGCATATACAATTTGGGCTTGTCCATTCCATTAAGTGATGGTTTCTCTAGATAAAAGGATGAAACTAGACAGCAGGTATAAAAAAGGAAATTTTCTGAGTGATTTTGAAGAGAAGATGATACTTGGATTGGAGAATTTCATTCTTAGGCTAAAGGCCAGGATTTCCCCATCGCTTGACTTTGGGTTACTCTTCGCTGCCATGTTGCTGCTCAAAGCAAGCGTTTTCCAGTAGGGCCAGTTTGTGCAGTGGTCTTTAAGGTAGAATGCACATGTCCAGAGGCAGGATAAGGTCCAGCTTAGAAGTATAGGTAGGATGTTTTGGGGAAAATGTGAGAAAAGGATACTCACAAAAATTCTTTTTAAGTGGTCCTCCAGAATAAATGGTGCAGCTAAAGAGAAAGAATGAATGCCAAAACCAGATCCGAGCACTGCCCCTTACTATCGCTGTGCTTTTATCTAGGTGATTTCAATACTGTGCTCCTCACTACCATTAACTACAAAATGAGACTTTAACTCCTACCTTGTGTAATCAACATATACAAGGGTGTTTGCCAAACATGTTAAACTCAAGATATATGACATACTTCTTGTAGGAGTTGTTTGCTGCACACATACTCTGTGCCAATTTGGGTACCAATTGCTTGACATCTATTATCCATTATCACATTTATTCCTCATGATAACATCAGAGTAGATAATTTTTTTAAAGATTTGTTTATTTTAGGGAGAGAGTGCAGGGGGGAGGGGCAGAGGGAGAGAGAGTCTTAAGCAGACTCGGCGCTCAGCACAGACCCCAACAAAGGGCTGGATCTCACGACCCTGAGATCATGACCAGAGCTGAAACCAAGAGTCAGACTCTCATCGACTCCCCGACCTAGGCACCCCTGGATAATATTTTTATTTCATGTTTCAGAGGAGAAGAGCGAGGTCCGAGGCATTTTGCGATTTGCTGAAAGTCACAGAGCTAACAAATGGTAAACCTCGAGCACGAGTGCAGGCTGTCCGATTGCAAAGAAACAACCTGTCCCAAGCACATTGTTGGTGCTCAGTCTCAATTTTAGCCTTGATGGACTCTGGCAGGGGAGGTAGTGGATGCTTGTCTTTCATCCAGAAGTTGGTAGAAACAACCACAGAGAAAACTGCCCTTTTGCCTTGATTTTGTGCATCTGCTTCCTACTCCGATGTTCCTGGCTCACAGAATTCAAACTTAAAATGTCCAGTTACAGGCTACCGTACCCACGTGGCAGGCTTTCTGTATCTGGTGGGAGGTTTGAGATAATCCACTGGATTATGGTCAGTGATTCAGAGATGTCTCTTCTCCAGCTTTCCCACCTTGACTCACAGAGAAGGAATTTCAAGCCTTTGAGAAAAGGGAAGAAGGGAACTTCTGCTCTTTCTTCCATGCCATATATGGGGAGAGCCACGTATCTGATTGGTGGGATTGGGAGAAGCATTGGTCCCTTCTGGTCAGCCTGGAACTTGGCGAGTATATTCTCTTTTATGTGGACACATCATCTAAGTAGAAGGCAAACCTGGGATGGACCCAGTCTAGACCTTGAAGCCTGTGCACCTCTGATCTCTTGGACTCTCTCTGATGGGCAGGGTGCATGTCAGAACTGGGACTTGACCCTAACACTGGCCCTGGAGGTCTCACTTTAAAACCTGAGCGACTCTCCACATATTATTTAACGAGGGCAGATTTTGTTAGAAAGAAAAAGCAGACCAACCTTCCTCCTTTCCTTATTAATTTGGTTGCTTTATCCACCATGCTCATTCTTCTTTATCATGAACCTCCTTTGGCCCAGATTGGCCAGTTTTCTTTAGAAACGAGGGATGGAGACATAACAGAGACGTTCCGGGAAAGTATCTTTGCCTGGATCACAGACCTAGATGTTGATGGAGATGCTGATCTTTGAGATCCATCCAGCAATGAGAATTAAATAATACAAATGGTATTCACAGGGACGTCCAAAGAATATTCTAGAACACAAGTCAGCAAATGATGTATCACAAGCCAAATGTAGCCTGCCACTTGTTTTTTAAACAAAACTTTTTGGGAACATAGCCACGCCCATTTGTTTTCATGTTGTCCAAGGTTGCTTCTTCAAAACAGTGCCAGAGTTAAGTCATTTTGACAGAGACTGTATGGCCTACAATGCCCCAAATATTTACTGTCTCGTTTCTTACAGAAAAAGTCTTCTGCATCTTGTTCTAGATTCGCAGTGCTTTTCAAACTTCAACGTGCAAATGAGTTACTTAAGGATCTTGTTACCAGGTCCAGGAGTGGGGTTCAGGAGACTATATTTCTTTTCTTTTCTTCTTTTAAAGATTTATTTATTTATTTTAGAGACAGAGAGGGGAGGAGGGGCAAATGAGGAGGGAGAGAGAAACCCAAGCAGACTGCGCTGAGTGCAGATCCTGACACAGGGCTCGATCTCATGATCCTGAGATCACGACCTGAGCCAAGAGTCAGACTCTCAACCGACTGTCCACCGAGATGCCCTGAGACTATATTTATAAACAAATTCCCAGGCCATGACAATGCTGATTGTGCTTGGATCTCATATTAAGTAGCAAGATTCTAGCACAGTACTGTCCGAAAGAACTTTCGGCAATGATGGGCCTGTTCCATGGCTGCACTGTTCCCTACGGTAGCCACTGGCCCCTTGTGGCTCTCGAACACTCAAAAGGTGGGTGGTGCAACAGAGGAACCGAATACTTAATTTATTTAATTTCCATGATTTTAGATTTGGATAGTCCCATGTAGCTAGTGGCTACCTTACTGGACAACATAGTTCTAGAGAATAAGTCATAGATTTGCTGGCTTGTTTGTAAGAAGAAAACCAAACCATGCATGGCCGGCTGAGGTTTTCTTCTGACTTTAAAAAAAAAAAAAAAAAGAAGAGAAGAGAAAGAAAAAAGGAAAGAATGAAAAGAAAAAAAAGATACGTATTAGCATTATAGACAAGTTTAGAGGATATTAAGTCTTGGCTTACTCACGGGGGAGGGGGCTCAGAGATACTGCAATCTGGCCTGAGTGTAATAAACCCCTTTGTTACATTTAAATACCATCATACTATCTTATATACAGCAAAGCATCGGGATGTTTTATACTAACAATGTAGCAGCACGAAAACCCCAGACAACTCTAAAAAGGCGCTAATTATTATTATTAGTGTTTTGCGCTAACAATAAATGTCAAATGGAACCCTGAAAACAAATAACTACCTGTCACCAAGTGAATGAAAGGCAATTTTAGTAAAGTGAATTAAAACCCCAAACATCACCAAGCCCAACCGGTGAGCAATGCCAAGGCAGCTTAGCAGACGCCTTGGCAAATGCCTTTCCCGGAGCCGCAGGGATAGGATGTCCTTGGGGCACAGCACTGGGGCCCACTGCCCGCTCCTTAGCACCCAGGGCACCTGGAAAGGGGAGGTGGGCAGAGCTGAAAGGAGGGGGCCAGTGCATCTTCAGGACCTGGCCCTCGGTCCCAGCACATGGAAATTAGAGACCATTAAGAAGAAGGGGAGAATCTTTATTTATTGGCCGGGCTGTAGCCTGCTTGAGCGTTATCAGTGAAAAATTAAAGTTGGACAGCAGCGCGCAGATTTGTTTTCATGACTTATTTCCCTTAGATTTTTCAAAGTGCATTCTGGGTGTCTCCTGAAGACTATTTTTTAAAAATAAATCGCACATTTTATTTTTTCAAACTTCATTTATCTTTGATATCTGATTGACATATTCAGGACAGTCTAATCCTTTCTGCTGAAGCGAGCTATGACAGTAGCTGCAGTGGAAATCAGTATCACAGAGCTCTACTCAGGAACAGGGGCTGTGTCTCCCCAGATGCCGGGAAGGAGGGTCCGCAGGTTCTCTCTAAATGGCTATACAGGTGGTGGGATCCGTCCCTTGGGCTGGCAGATAGATGAGGCTTAGAGACTTGAATCAGCTCTCTCTAATTACTGCAGAATCATCAGAGAGACCGGGAGCTTCATGAAAGAGGCAAGAGGCTGGGGCTTGTGTCTTTAATTTTCTGACTTTGTTATGATCACCGGGGAAGTTGGAGATATTTAGCCCCCTTACCATAAGCCACTGAGTATTTTCTACCTAGTCTAGGACTGACTTCTCTCTCGATCTCTCTTCCTTTCTCTCCTGATCTTTTCTTTCTCCTTCTTTCTCTTGAATGTTTGAATTGATAATACAGCCACACAGCCACACACTTGTTTTAAACCCCAAATTAAGTCATTCAGAGCAAAAAGGCTTCCTCCCTTACCTCTTGGCCGTCCTGCAACCCTTCTCTCAAATATTGCATTCACTGGATATTTTTTTTTTCCTACGCCAATAAATGCACATTCCCCTAAATACGTGCATGTACACACACTTTTTCGTCTGCTTTTCCACACGAATGATAATATATTATACACAACGTTTTTCACCTTGCCTTTTTTTTTTAATCCCAAAATCTTTTATCTTGGAAATCATTCCATATCAGTTAATAAAGAACTTGGCCTTTCAAAAAGGAAACACAAATGCAATACACTCCAATATATGGTTATAGCGTCAATTATTCATTAAGTTTTCTGAACCTGGGGGCAGTTAGGGAATTTCCAAACTTTTGCTCTTACCAACAACCCTGCAGTAAATAACCTTGAATGCAGGTCATTCCACACACGGGGGAGGGCGTCTGTAGAATAAATGCCTAGAAGTGGGCTAGCTGGGGCAAAGGGTAAGTGCATTTGTAATTTTGATAAATACTGCCAAATTGTCCTCTACAGAGGTTGCGGGATTTACATTGCCATCAGTCATACATGAGAAGGCCTATTTCCCATAGTCTCACTCCCAGAGGATTTTGTCAAACTTTGTGATGTTTGCAAACCGCGAGAGGAAAAATGGTCTCCTGGTAAAATTTTAATTCGCACTGCTCTTGAGTCAGGTATTAAGTATCTTGTAATATATTTTTAATAAAATATATGTATGTATTCCTTGTAAATTGTCTATGCACAGTCTGTGACTCTTCCATTCCTTGTTTCCAATGGAAAGATTTTACATACGGAGGAAAGTAGCTCTTAATCTGGTTAATGAGTAACTCATGTTTTGTTCTCTGTGGTAAAAGATGTGGGTTATTTTTTAGTTACAGAGAAAACAATGATTTGATGTGTATTCATTCGTTCATTAAAAACCCATCCACGGAGGTCCTACTGTGTGCCAGCCCCCCCCTCCCCCGGGTTGGGCCCTTTGCTGCCAGTTCTAATGGGAGAGACAGAAAATTAAGCACGCTAGAATAACTACGGCGGGCAAGCAGGATGTGGGGGGCACAGGGACACTAAAGAAGGACAACTGCCCCCACAGAGCAGTGGGGGGCATCCTGATGGAGGTGATTCAGAAGCTGACACTGAAAGGCAAATAAGAGGTAGTGGGGCAGGAAGTCAGGGTGGGGATGGGGAAGACGAGGGGTGCTTTAGGCCAAAAAATGACTTGTGTGAAAGAGGAAAAAATGTGTGTGTGTGTCAAGGAAGTGATAAAAATTCAGCGTAATGAAGGCAGAGATAAAAGGAAAGAGGGAGCAGGGATCACCTCGACGGGGGCAAAATTATGGGTGTTTTGAGGGTCAGACTAATATTCACTTGCACTGATGCCGGGTGAGTGTTGGAGACATTGGGGGACAAGAGAGACCAGCCCCTTCCTTCACGGAGCTTACATTTTATACGGGGGGGGGGGGGAGGCAGAGATAATAAATACATGAACAAATAAATAAAAGAAAATCCTCATGTTTAGTGCAAAGAAAGTGCAATGGGGCGATTTTGGGAAATCAGATAGGGTGTCCGGGACAGGTGTCTCGGAGTTGGTGACACTCAACCTAGGACAGGCCAAATGAGAAGAAACAAGGATGCCAAGAGCAGAGCAGAGATGCTCATTTCCATATCGAATATAGCAGTCCCCCACTTATCTGTGGGGTTCCAAGACCCCCATGGATGCCTGAAACTATGGACGGTACCAAACTCTCTATATACTATGCTTCTTCCTCACGCCTATGAAGAAGTTAATTTATAAATTAAGCATAGCAAGAGATTAACAACGGTAACTAATAATTATAAAAGAGATCAAGGATAGTAGGCTATAATAAAAGTTATATGAATGCGGTCTCTCTTTCTCTCAAAACATCTTACTGTATGGTATTCACCCTTCTTTTTGTGATGACGTGGGATGATACAGCGCCTACAGGGTAAGTTGAAGTGAGCTGAATGACGTCGGCGTTGCGACACGGTGTCAGGTGACTATTGACCTTCTGACACTCTGTGGGCCATACAGTCTCTGTCCCAACTACTCAGCTCTGCTCTTTCAGGGCCAAAGTGGCCACAGACAATATGTAAGCCAAAGGGGAATGACTGTGTTTCAATAAAACTTTATTTATGGACCCTGAAATTTCAATGGTATATAATTTTATGTATCACAATCTATTATCCTTCGTTTTCTTTTTTATCAAACATGAAAAATAGAAGTGCCCTTCTTAGCTTACAGGCTGAATGAAAGCAGACAGGGGGCCAAATCGGGCTGTGGCCCACAGTTGGCTGACCACGGCCCTAATTTGAGAGCAACCCAAGGGGAAGAAAAGGCTTCCCCAATAGTAGTTACTGATCCATTACTGAAGGGAGAAAGAAGCAAGGGGAGGGATGGGAGGAAGAGACAGGAAGGAGGAAGAGAGGAGAAAATATGCAAATTGCATTAACTTCTGACTTGGACTTCAGATAACTCTTGGTAGGACTCGCCAAGATAATAATTTAACACAACGTTTGAAACTCCTTAATAATGTGTCCCCTTTTCTTAAAAATCCACTTTGAGAGATGTATCCACATCAAACAAGCAAGTAAATGCACAAAGACATATGTGCAAGGATGTTCTTACAGTATTATTTACAATAAAAAATTCACAACCCTAACCACGCAGTGAACAGTGGTTTGGTTAGATAATATCACAATGAGAAATTGTGCATCCATTAAACATGATTATGTAAGTGCCTGCCTATTGACACATAAAGGCACTGATGATATATGAAGGACGAATTGTAGGTCACAAAATATTAGGTTTCACGTGAGCCCACTTTTGCAATACACGTAGTTCTGTGTACATACACGCAAGGGAACGCCAGAAAGCTGCCTAACAAAATATTTATATTGGTTGCCCCTGGATGAAAAGATTATGGGGCTTTATACATTTTTTTCTATATTTGCTAAAATTTATATTATTAGAAGATGTTGCTTTTATCAGCACAAAAACGGAGGCTATAAAAATAGAGTAGACAAAGATAATTTGGAAGGATCTCAGCTTTGTGCCACGTGTAAAAGATTTCATCTAAAAATATCTCGAAAATACAACTCTCTTCAGATTCTCAGAGCGTCGGGATGCTTCCTTCCATCTTCTTCTATGCTACATATTGAATCTGTGTTTTCTTCTCGTTGGATGGTTAAATTCATAACCTCCCTCCCAGCCTGCTTCGGTAACCTGCCATCTGTCTTCTTACTGACCTGCTGAGGACTCACAAAAACATTAGTTCTCTGGAAAGCGTGGCGCTTGGGAACAACGTCGAGGGAGACGTGGAATTTTTATTGCTTTTCTTCTGTTTTCCTTTCTCCGGGTCCTCCTTGTTCTGTCTGCCTCCGCACCCGGGGGGCCGGGGGCACGTCCTTGCTCCCACCCTCTGTCAGCCCCCAGAGCCACACGCTCACCGGGACCATGACGGCAGCCATCCCGGTTGTGATTTATCTTCGCGAGTTGCCAGATCACTCTCGGTAGCGTGTCGGGGCTTGGTGAATAATGAGGAAGACCTACCATCCATCTAAGGACAAAACAATGTGAGCAGTTACATTTAAATTTAGCGATCTCCCCCCCCCTCCCCACTCCCCAGCTTATTTCTTCTTTTCCAATCGAAAAGGGCCCGTTTAAGGGCCTTTGTGGTAAATACACAAATAATTGTGTCACGAAAGCCGAAGATTGTTTTTCACCAGAGTCCACGATCGTTGTGGATCGGCTCCCATTCTAAAGTTGCAAACTCTGCTCAAAGTCTGGTCCCTTAAAAGCAATCGCTCTGGACCTTCAGAGGGGACACATTCCATGTCAGCTACTAAAGCTCTGGTCACTGCACCGGTGATGCTGCTTGTAAATTGCCAGAAGACACGACCTCTACGTAAGGCAACATTTGGGATCCAGATACGTCTCCCTGACAAACAATCCCGGAACGACGAAACGCAGCGTTATAGTCTCCCCCTGATGTGACAGCAGAGAGGTGTGGGGGGCGAGGTAGCTCTGGGGATGAGCAGACCCGAGTTCGAATCCTTGCTGGGCCACTTCCAGTCTAGCTGTTGGACTCGAGCAAATGACGTCTTCCCTGCACCTGCTCCCTCGCCTGTGAAATGGATTATGCACACCTGTTTGTGGGTTTGCTGTGAAGGTGTAGCAGATCGTGTTTTCCAAAGGTGACCGTGAGATTATCTCCCGTGCTAGGAATGTACCCACTGCCTCTTCCAGAAGGACAGTTTAATTTTCCTTCCCTTGAGTCTGGGCACACTTGTGACTCACCTGCGACTGAGAGAATATGGTGGGAGTGAATCGGGATGCCTTTGGAGTGTCTCTGCACAGACAGAGACGAGACGTTCACACTTGGACCCTACGAAAGAAGTCCAAATACCCTGAGGCAGCTCAAGCAGCCCTGTGGGGGGAGCCAAGGTGAGGCTGTTACCATTAAAAAACCCAGCGGAGGTCCCTGCCACTGAGCGGCTGCACCGTCAGCCCTGGGAGAGAAGCCATTCCCGATCCTTTCAGCTCAAAAGAAGCAGTCACCCCCAGTGTTCCAGCCTTCCCAGAGGACCCCCTAAGCCCTGTGAGACAGAGACGAGTTATCTCTTACACCCTGTCCGGCTTCCTCACCCACACTATCTGAGAGCAAAGGAAAATGGTTGCCTTATGGCACTAAATTTGGGGTGATCTGTTGTGTAGCAATAGTAACGGGAAAAGCATGCTCGGGAGACTATATCCTATAGAGCAGGTGGCACGTAGTAGGGCTCTTTTAATTATCTACACCATTTTCCTCTTTAAATTAGATTCTGGGTATGCCGGGCGGCGATAAAACAGCCATCCCGCGACCTCCACCTCCAGCGGATGGGACGGAATGATCTGCTCCGCTTTCAATCCTTCGTGCGCGCACGGCAGAGAGATCTGGATGCTTCCTGGACAGCAACACGCCGGGCAGGCTTCCAGGTGCCGGGCGAGGCTGAACACAGAGACGTGGGCTCTCCCCATGGGGAGTTCGGGTTGGGGGGCAGAAAGATAAACAAGCGAATAGACGGGTAAGAAAATGGCCAAGCCGTGAAGAAGCAAAGTAGGGTCCTGTGCTACGGGGTGGGGCAACGACATGAAGCAGAGAGTCCTACCCACCGGTACGCAGAGCAAGTCCCAGGCAAGCGCGGAAAAATGGCTTCCATGCCTCGTGCTTGCAAGGTCTCCTCCCTGGGTCTCATGCAATGGTCTTTTGGCGACATTTTGTCAAGAATTGCACAGGACTTGGGCGCCTGGGGAGCTCAGTCAGTTAAGTGCCTGCCTTCAGCTCAGGGGGTCCCAGGATCCTGGGATCGAATCCCGCATTAGGCTCCGTGATGAGTGGGGGGCCTGCTTCTCCCTCTGCCTGCTGCTCCCCTGGCTTGTGCTTTTTCTCACTCTCCCTCCCACTCTCTGTCAAATAAATAAATAAAATCTTAAAAAAAAAACAGAACCGTACAGGACCAGAAGCTCTTTAAAGGTGGAGACACCCCCCCACACACACACTCCCCTGCTCGGTCCTGGCGGTGCTTTGTGGCCCACTGCAGGTTTTGTCCCGGAGTAGACACTCATTTCAACAGTTTCAAATGGACAGAATGTTCTGCAAGAATCTTCAGAAATCCCATATGAAGAAATATAAGGAAAAAAAAAAAGAAATATAAGGGATACTGTGTCCCACACAAAATCTCTGTGCCTATAACATATATTTGATATGTAAAGTATTGAATATAGGGAACCACTTAGGTAATAATAACTCCTTGAAATTTGGCTTCTTGAATATAACTTCTTGAATTTTATGACACATTTTTGTGTCGGTTAAAAATATTAATGTCACAAAACAATAATGAGTGCATAAAATTTCATACGAAGTATGATGTCACGAATGCAAATGAAGTTCCTTTGAGTATCTCCTTTACTGTGATGCCTCCCCTTTCGTGTGGTAACTTCTGTATCAATTTGCCTTTTTTGGGGACTTTTTAAGGATTTTCACGCCCATGTATGAGGCCATGAAACATACAAAATACCGTCTTGTGCTTGTAGAACCTTTTGATTGTTAGAAAAGGCTTCGTATGGTGAGTCATGTTTCTGCAACTTGCTTTTCTTTTTTTTAAAGATTTATATATTCATTTGAGAGAAAGCATGTGTATGACTGGGGGAGGGGCAGAGGCAGAGGGAGAGAGAATCCTCAAGCAGACTCCACCCTGAGCGTGAGGCCCAGCACAGGGCTCGATCTCATGACCCTGAGATCTTGACCTGAGCCAAAATCAAGAGCTGGATGCTCAACCCACTGAGCCCAGGGGCCCTTGCAACTTGCTTTTTTTTTTCCCTCTCAATGTTGTGTCTTGAGAACTTGTTCATGTAGGCCATAGAGATCCTTCTCGTTCTTTTTTTAATCACTGCACCCCACATCATTCTTGCACACTTCAGCATCCCCTTTCTGATGGACATGTAGCTTGCTTCCAGTTCTTGCACTTCCCCCAAGGAGGGGGTGCATCTTTGCACACGTCCCCTTGTGCCCTGGTGTGAAGGTTTCTCCAGGCCACAGCAGAGGGGCAAAGGGCTTTGTCAAGATCATGGGTACTTTTATTTTAAAGAGACATTGTCATTCTATCCGGTGCCTGAAAGAGCATTCATTTCTCCATACTTTGCCAACAATTAATTTTTAAATCAAATATTGAACGAATGGATGATTGGCATTCCAGAAAGTCTAAAGCTTATAACATGTATTTACTATGTTGGGTTGTACTAAAATACACAGTAGGGTGTTTAAATGTAGACGACTTTTGTCCTGGGCAAGCTTGTCCCTTTTCTCTAATAACCTGGGGGATGGGGTGGACAGACAGAATTCTCGCCTCACGGATAGAAGTATTTCAGAGAACCAGAAGAAACATTCCAAAAAAGTACAAGTGTTGGTTTGGGGACTGCCAACCTGTACGGGGAGGGGAGGGGGAGGGGAGGGGACTGGAGGACAGGCATGGTGCAGAAAATTGTGACACAGACACAGAATTGTTTCCTAATTAAAAAAAAAAAAATCAAAGTTTTCCACGAGGCCTGTCAGCAGCTCTTCAAGCAGTATGGCTTATTTTAAATTTTATTTAAATCAACAAATTGTACACAACTTGAACATGGAAACAGAATATGAGGAAAACACAAGCTGCCCTAACAGAGCAATGTCTAATAAACATTATGCTACTCAGAGATATTTGCCGTTTAATCACCCCACAAAAGGACACATTCAGCCAAAAGATGTCAGATAGCATCTTGCTAAAGGCAATGGTGCCAGCTTTACTGGCTTCTGAGTTCAGGAAGCGAATTTATTTTCTCTCCTCCCCATTTGCCTTTTTTTTAAATACCAAGATCTGAGAGGCTCTATTTCTTGGACCCTTCAGAGGTTAAAGCATTTGTGCCTTGAGTAATAATAATAATAATAATACCCATTTATTCAGTAATTTCTTTTTCAAAAAAAAATTTTTAAGTACTCTCTACACCCAACATGGGGCTCAAACTCATGACTCCAAGATCAAGGGTCACATGATCTACTGACTAAGCTGGCCAGGTGCCCCTATTCAATAGTTTCTTTGTCAGGCCTGGCTATGTATTTGGTGGGGGCCCAGTACAAATGAAAATGTGGAGCTCCTTGTTCAAAAAGTATAGGAATTTCAAAATGGTAACAAAAGAGCATTAAGCCAAGCATGGAGCATTTCTGAGTGTGGGTCGGTATGGTTGCCCAGGTTGTGCATCCAGGAAGGCAAACCAACCTTGTCATCTGAGGAAGATATTTTTTTTTTTTTTTAAGCAGCAGAGTCCTCCCCTGCTTCTCTGCTCCAGGAAAAGGCAACATGACTGGATTGATGAAAGCCCATGAGACTGACAGTGGTTGGCCCTGGAGGTTTTCTAAGGATGGACCAGCTAACTGTTCAGATTTTATTTTATTGGCTATTATGCAGGCTGAGGGCTAAGTTAGGGAAATATTTGAAAGTCAGGATTGGGAATTACAGAGGTCAGAAGAAAAAACAAGGAAAAGTAGAAGACACTGGTGCCCAGACCAGAACTTTGAGGAGGGAACATATTTGAAAAGTGATTTTTTAAAAATGATGTTTTACAAATAATCCAGTTAAGAAATGGGCAGAAGACATGAATAGACATTTTCCCAAAGAAGACATACAGATGGCTAACAGACACATGAAAAGATGCTCAACATTACTCATCATCAGGGAAATACAAATGAAAACTACGAGATACCACCTTATAAATGTCAGAATGGCTAGAATTGACAATACAAGAAGCAACAGGTGTTCATAACAATGTGGAGGAAGGGGAAGCCCCTTACATTGTTGGTGGGAATGAAAACGGATGTAGCCACTCTGGAAAACAATACAGAGGTCCCCCCCAAAAAGTTAAAAATAGAGCTACCCTATGGCCCAACAATTGTACTACTAGGTATTTATCCAAAGGATACAAACACAGTGATTCAAGGGAGCACCTGCACCCCAATGTTTATAGCAGCACTATCAACACTAGCCGAATGTCCATCAAGTGATGAATGGATAAAGAAGATGTGATACACACACACACATGTGCGCGCATGCACAGTGGAATATTACTCAACCTTCAAAAGAATGACATCTTATCATTTGCAATGATGTGGCTGGAGCCAGAGAGTATTATGCTCAGCAAAATAAATCAGCCAGAGAAAGACAAGCACCACATGATTTCACTCATGTAGAATTTAAGAAACAAAACAGATGAACCCAGGGAAGTGGGGAGAAAGAGAGAGGGAGGCAAACCATAAGAGACTAGAACTATAGAGAACAAAGTGACCGTTGCTAGAAGGGAGGGAGTGGGGGATGGGCTGAATGGGTGATGGGCATGAAGTAGGGCATGAAGCACTTGTGATGAGCACTGGGCATTATACATAAGTGGCGAATCACTAAGTTCTCCTCCTGAAACCAATATTACACTGAATGTTAACTAGAATTTAAATAAAAACTTGAAACAAAAACAAATAAATAAAATGACGTTCTGCCACATGTGATGTAGGTGATGTAGGTCCTCTTCCTTCTTTTCCCTAAAAACTCTTCAGCGAAACTACTTAGTCACTAAAGGAATGAGGAAGAATGTGGTGAGATGTTGTGTATGGTCTTGAAGTGGGTGAAAGGGGAGATCTGAGGCCACCCATGAAATCATCGCTTTCCTTGGGTCCCACATAAATTATTTAATTCTACCAACAAAGTTATACTAGTTTCATTACAGAACTTCATGTGTCCATTTTCTATTCAGTGGTCAGCTTTTTGAAAAATACTGATTTGTAGGCGTTCTTTTTTTTTTTTTTAATAGGCATTCTTGTTAAAGAAACTAGTCCTTCATCTCATGAGTTACAAATATGTTTCCCATTTGCCTCTTAGTTTTGTTTTTGGTATCATTCTCCCCATGTAAATTCTTTATAAATATCTGTGTTAGCCTACTCCAGCTGATGTAACAAATTACCAAAACTGGGTGGCTTAAAACAATAAAATTTATTCTTTTACAGTTCTGGCGGGTAGAAGTTCCAAATCAAGATGGTGGCAGGGTCATGCTCTCTCCAAACGCTCTTGGGAAAATCCTCCCTTCTTCTTCCAGCTTCTGGTGGTTTCTAGCAACCCTTAATGAGCTTTGACTGCAACGGCATCTCCAATGTCTGCCTTTGTCTTCACATGGCCTTCTTCCCTGAGCATCTGGGCATCCAAATCTCCCTCCCCTTGCAAAGACACTAGTCATTGAGTTGGGGTCTATCTTAATGTATAATAACCTCATCTTAACAGGATTAGATTGGACAAGACCAAGAGTTTTTTCATCCAGTGACAATGAAAAAATTCTACATTTTCTAGGAATAATAGGTTCCAATTGATAAGTTGTATTTAAATGCTTGAACATCTGCTGTAAGTTTTAGTGAAGTATAATTCCTTCCCCCCCCCCAATAGCTATTCAGATGTCTTCATAACATATATTGAATAATGAATCTTTTCCAAACTGATTTCAGGGTTACTCTTGTACATAATAAATTTCCATATTTATTTGTGCCCATTATCTAACTCCATTCCATTCCATTGATGTGTTTATTCTGCGCCAGAACCACCATGGTTTTATCATCATAGTGTTAGACTATGTTGCAGAATTTCCCTGACTCTTCTTATTTATATATTTTTATTGAACTTTAGAATTAGATCTTCCAGCTCAAAAAAAGTGATAGCATTTCTACTGAAGCCATGTTAAATATATAGATTTACTTGTGAAAATGAAAATCATGCCAATATCCATTTTTTAAAAGTCTTCTTCTAACTCCCTTAGAAGCAATTTAAAGTCATCTTCTTCAAAGTCTGTCCCATTGCTTTTTAAGTTTAATGCTAGAAGGGATTATCTATCAAGAAAGGATATTGACTTCTATCAAAAGCCTTTCAGCATCTATGGTGACACATTTTTCTTTTGATCTATTAATATAGGTTTTCCTAATACTGAATTGTTCCCGAATGTTAAGAAGTTGGGAAGTGAATTCTTCCTACATTTACTAGCTCTGTCTCCCTGTGAAAATTCCTTCATCTTCAGAGACAGTTTTCTGTGAACTGGGAATAGTTGTGCGAATGCCATTTCTGCCTGCTCAGATTCCTTCTTCTTCTTTGTGAATGAAATCAAAAAGGGGTGATTTTCCTTTGGGGAGTCAGCCTTCCCCACTTTTAGTGCATATAGCAGGAGAAGGATTGATTCCTTCTCCAGGTCCAGGGGTGGATGCTTAACACAGGCACTCCCCCCGCCCAGTAACATTGATTTGTTGAAGGATGACACAAGCTGGGCCAATGGGAAGTAGCTCTGGGCTTTTTCTGGACCTTACTGCTTTTGGTGAGCTTCTAGAGTACGAACATGTTCATGGCTGTACTGTCAACACGAAGTAAAAGCTGAGAACAAAGGAGAGAGTGACAGCAAGAGATTTGATGAGATGCTTTGAATCCTTGGAACAAGCACTCCTATTTCCTGCCTGAGTATTTACTCGGAAAGAAGGAGGAGGAGGACAAGGAGGAGGAAGAGGGGGAGGAGGAGGAGGGCAGGAAGGAGAAGAAGAAAAAGGAGGAGAGGGAGGAGGAGGATGATGAATGGAAGATGGATGGGCAGAGGGAGGGAGGGCGAGGAGGGAGAACAATAAGAACAACAATAACAACTAAAACTACTACTAATAATAGCAGTTTAGAACTAAAATTTACTGAGCGCTTACTATAGACCGGAGACCATTGTGAGCACTCTTCATGCACTGACTTCTTAAAAAGTCTTCATAATAATCCAATGAGGGGGATGTTCTTAACATTGCATTTTCGGATAAGAAAACAGAAGTACAAAGAGTATTGATAACCTGCTCGACGGCATAGGGCTAGTAAGTACAGAGCCAGGATTCAAACCCAGGCTGTCTTGCTTCCGCATCCAAATACAAACTGTCTCTGATTTCTAATGGTTTGACTCACAATTTTTCACCTTCACAACGGTGTGAAAGCGATAAGCATTCAGCAGAAAGCACTTTTGGAATTTTGAATTTGGATCTTTCCCTGGGCTAGTGATATGCTGTCTGATCCTCTCCCATGAACCTGGGCATTGACAGCTCCCAGTCAGCCCTTTGCTCCCCAGGATCAACAACCATCGGGTACCCCAACAGCCATTCTGTTTCTCCCTTTCAGTGCAGTATTCAGTACATTATGTGAGATATTCAACACTTAATTATCAAATAGGCTTTGTGTTAGATGATTTTGTCCAACTGGAGGCTCGTGTGTGTGTGTTCTGAGCACATTTAAGGCAGGCTGGGGGAAACTATGATGGATGGTAGGTTAAGTGTAGTGAATGCACTTGTGACTTACTACGTTTTCGACTTACAACGGGTTCATCAGAAGGTAACCCCGTCAGACATTAAGGAAGATCTATACTTGTGCTAATAAAAGAGCTTTCTGTTCCAAGTCTGTTTGAGAAGTGTTTCTGTCATCTGCAATAAAAACAATGTAATTTTAATTCCATCATCATAATACCTACTTTGAAGACTTGTTGAGAGTCTTAACCAGGTTTGTATATGTCAATTCACTTGGTTAGTGGCTGGCACGTAACAAGTGTCCAAATATTAGATGCTGCTGTCACAGAATGTCATGGAATCTCACTGTCCAACCTTCTCAGAGAAGCACAGAGAAGTCAAAACTAGCCTTTTAGAAATGATTTATATCGGTCTTGCCTGAAATTGCTGGAAAAACAAACTCACATTCTTAGAGGGGTCACGTTCAGGTTTCTTCTGATCTTCAGTACTATTGACATTTTGGGACAAGTAATACTCAGTTGTGGGGCTATGTTGTACATCGTATGATGTTTAACAGCATCCCCGGCCTCTACCCACTAGATGTCAGTAGCACCCCCCACAGCCCTGTGTGACAATCAAAAATATCTCCAGATCCTGCCAGATGTCCCCTGAAGGGTGAAATCGCCCCCAGTTTGAAACTACTGGTATAATTGACTGAAGCCCATCCTTAGACTCTGTGAGCTGTGGTTCATACAAAAGGCACTGCTCCTCTAAGGGGCAGCCACTCCTCAGCTCCTGCTGGTTGTTGCTAAGGAAGAATATGGACCCATTATTGTCAGATCATCCAAATTATCTCATTTGGGATTATTTTTAGTCTACTTTTATTTATTTATTTTTAGATTTTTAAAATATTTCTCCGCAGAGCCCAAGTTCCTCTTGTTGGAGAAGGATATTAGACATCAAGATCTGGGTGCTTGAAAGTTGCAAATTACCTAAAGGGGCATACAAAGAACTAGAAAATCAGAATAACCACAAACCTATTAAAGAACTTGATTTTCTAATTAAAACTCTTCTCAGAAAGTCAATTCCAGGCCCAGATAATTTTACTCAAAAATTCTATAAGATATTTTGAGAATAAATACTACTAACATTATACATGCTCAGAAAATAAAGAGAACATTTACCACCTCATTGTTTGAAGACATCAATACCATAATACCGGAAGCAGAGTTACAACCAGAGAAAATAACCTTCCAGATTCATACCTCATGAACATAAATGTAAAAATTCTTAACAAATTTTTAGAATCTACTGCTATATATAAAAGAAGGAAAGCATCATGACCAAGTAGTGCTTAATCTGAGAAAAGCAAGGTTGGGTTACCATTTGAAAATGAATCAATATAATTCACCAGGAAACAGAATAAAGGGGAAAAAAATACTACCAGCCGAACAGATACAGAAGGAGTATTTGACTAAAATCAATACCCATTTATGATAAAATTGCCAGCTAAATGGCAATTGAAAGAACTTTCTTAACCCTAAAAGGGGCACCAAAGAACAACCTGAAACTTCCACCATTCGTGCTTAGTACGGAAGGGCTGAATACTTTTCCTCTTAAGATCAAGGATAAAACAGGGGCGCCTGGGTGGCTCAGTTGGTTAAGCAACTGCCTTCGGCTCAGGTCATGATCCCAGGGTCCTGGGATCTAGCCCCGCATCGGGCTCTCTGCTCAGCGGGGAGCCTGCTTCCCCCCCACCTGCCTGTCTCTCTGCCTACTTGTGATCTCTCTCTCTCTCTCTCTCTCTGTCAAATAAATAAATAAAATCTTAAAAAAAATTAAAAAAAAAAAGATCAAGGATAAAACAATGATGTCTGATCTACCACTTCTGTTCAAATTGTCCTGGGGTAGATAGTACAATAAGTCAAGGAAAAGTAATAAAAGCCTTTCCTAGGACGGACAAGTTTTGAACTGTCTTCAGTTACAGATGGCATGATCATGAACACAGAAAATCCTAAGAACTTTACAAAAAAGCTACTAGAACGAATTGATGAATTTATCAATGTCACAGGCAACAAAGTTAACATTCAAAAACCAGTAGCATTTCTAGATACTATCAACACAGAATTGGTAAGTGATATTTAAAAGTATGATTTACAATAGCATCAAAACCCATGAAATGCATAGGAATATATTTAATTCAATATTTGCAAAGACTCTATGATGAAAATATAAAGTATTGCAGAGTAATATTAAAAAAGACCTAAATAAATGAAAGGCATACACGACCATGGGTTAGATGACTCATTATTATTAAGAAGTTAGTTCTCCATAAAATTGTCTATAGATTCAATGCAATCCCATTCAAAATACTATAGGCTTTTGCAGAAATTGACAAGCTGATTCTAAAATCCAAATGGGAATATGAAGAACAGTCTAGAAAACCTAGAAGAGCCAAAACAATTTTGAAAATGAAGAACAAACTTGAAGTCTTACACAATTGGCTTTGAGGACTGACTATAAATCTACCAGGATTAAAAAAGCATGATATTTACATAAGAATACACAGATCAGATGGACTTAAATGCAGTAAAAAACCACCACTCCATAGTGCTGCATCACTAGCATCACTAAAATAAAGGAACTGACAACAAGTGTTCATAAGGATGTGAAACAACTGGAACTTTCAAATTTTAATGGTAAGAGTTTAAAATGGTACAACCCCTTTAGAGAACTTATTGGCAATTTCTCCTAAAGTTAAATATATACTTAGCATACAATCTAGCAATTCCATTTCCAAGTATTTACCTAAAAGAGATGAAAGTATATGTCCACACAAAGATTTATGTACAAATATTCACAGCACCTTTACTCACAATAACCTGCAAACTGGAAACAATCCTCATGTCTATGTACAAATGAATGGATAAAAAATAGTGGTATATCCATGTCACGAATAAACCCATACCACTCAGTGCTAAAAAGGGAGGAACATATAAGACATGGATGGATCTCAAAAACATTATGCTAAGCAAAAAAGTCAGATACAAAAAAAAATACACAATAAATAATTCCATTAAATTAAGTTCCAGTACAGGCAAAATTACAGTGACAGAAAGCAGATCAGTGCTTGGGGTTGTGGAAAGAGCTCTGAGAATTAGCTATAAAGAGACACCCGGAATATCTTGGTATAATGTAAGTGTTCTATGCCTATGTTATGGATGCTACTCAGGCAGATATGTCTTGAAAACTCATTAAACTGTACACTTATAATAGGTGTATGTATATTATACTATGTGTATATTATATCCCAATAAAATTGATATGGGGGAGAAAGTACTTTGCAGAGAAGTCAACTTGCTAGGATTCATCCTCTGTTTTCTCGTGGCATGTGATACTTAGCTGCTTGAAGAAAATGACCAAGAGAAAGATGTTCCATTAGGATACAACCGTACTTGAGAGAATATATGGAACTCAAGGGCTGCTCACACCAGTGTATGCCAATATGGCACTCAAAGTCATTGCCAGTTACGATGTCACAAAATGTCTACTTAATGCAGAGATCACAAAATCTTTTCCAACGGGATACGTGTAGGTCCAAAGCTGTGCCCCTTTTGCTCTTTATAATTTAAATTTAAAAAAGAAAATCATTGCCAACTTTCTAATATTGGGAGATTGACATAAAATATGGATTTGAGGTTTAGCTTATCTGACTGAACCCTTGTTCTTTTCAAGGCACATTGAACTGTGCTGACTACTTTAGTCAAGACCTGTAGGCTCCAACTCAATGTTGTTGAGGGCCCTATCAGGCAGCATGCCTCAGGTATGTTCGCAGACAGCCCCTGGAGCCTGTGCATTTGTGCCCCTATGAATCCTCCTGGTACCTACAGAGGGGTCATGCTGGGAATGACACTCAGTAAATGTGGGTGAACCATGGGGCCAGATTCTTGGCTATCAACACCAACAGGAAGGCCTCAAATTGGCTCAGGGATATGGGACCTTTGTTTGACATTCCTCAAATCTTCTGGAATGGGGGCAAAACTAGAGACCTGGTCTTCATTTCTTGTCCCCTTCTACCGTTTTTCTTGTTCATTTCAATTTCTTCAGAATTTGTTTTATTCTCCCTTCCTTCCTCTACCTGCCCACCTCCCCTTCTTTCTTTTCCTATTTTGTCGCACAACTGGGATGATAGCATTTAAGAAAAAAAAAATGAGAACACGTAAAGTTAGGTTTCAAGAATTTAGACCAGGAAAAGAAAACAACCAATAGACCAGGCTAAAAGGAGAAGACAGATAGAGAGGCAGAAGGTCTTACCCAGTTTGGGTATGTGTCTCTCCAGGAAAGCAGATTTTCACTGTGTCTAATTGTTACTGTAACTTCTCTGCCTAGGTTTCTTTGAAACCTCTGAAATTACAGGTAGAATTTTGCAGGGTGTGCATTTTCCTTCAGAGAACAGGCTTTGTTTTTCTCAGAATCTCAAAACATTCATGACCCAAAAAGGAAACACAAAACATCTCTTTAGCTATCACTCTGCTGTCTATGACAATAATCACTGGGACTAATTTCAGGGTCCCTCATAACACTACGGGTGAATTTCTATTCCACGGAGGAAAACATTGGGAGAGACTTGCCTCCATGTGAGGGGCAGGCTACAACTGTCTGCCATCAGTGCAAAAGTCAAACCGGGGAGGGCTTTGCACATACCTCAGGTTTATCAATGGTATTTTAATTAATGTATACCAAGGAAATAATCAAGAATGTGTTGAAAGATTTAACCGCAAGAATGGTCATTACTGCATTACTTATAACAATGAGGAACTGAAACATGTACACATTCAACAAGTTTTCTTAAAAAATTACAGCACATCGGGGCCCCTGGGTGGCGCAGTTGGTTGGGCGACTGCCTTCGGCTCGGGTCATGATCCCGGAGTCCCGGGATCGAGTCCCACATCGGGCTCCCAGCTCCACGGGGAGTCCGCTTCTCACTCTGGCCTTCTCCCCTCTCATGCTCTCTCTCACTCTCTCTCTCAAATAAATAAATAAAATCTTTAAAAAAAAAAATTACAGCACATCAATGTAATAGCATAGTATGGCATCTTTGAAAATGATGTTGGAAAATATTAGCAACATGTAAAAAATATCATGTGACATCAGGAGTCTTCAAACTATAACCATGGGACAGATCCTGCTCATCACCCCCAACTTTTTTTTTTTTTTTTTTTTGTGAATGGTTTGGTTGAAGCTTGGCCACATCCATTCTCTTTCTTACCGTCTTTGGCTGGTTTTGTTCTACAGCTGCAAGGCCGAGTAGGTGGGACAGAGACCCTACGGCCAGCAAAGCTGCAAATATTTATTTACTACCTAGGTCTTTATAGAAAAGACTTGTCAGCCTCTGTTTTATATTATTAAGTGAGAAAACAGTATTATTTTAGAGAGAGAGGGAGGGAGGAAGGGAGAAGTGGAGAGAGAGAATGGTCAAAGTAAACACACCAAAATGGTCAACAGTGGCTATCCTAGGTGATAGAAGAGAAGGTAATTTGTGGTCTGATCCCTCTGCTTTTCATTCTCTTCCAAAATGTATACACTATTACCTTCACTATCACATAGAAACCATTTTTTTAAACATTGTATAATACCGTTTAAAACAGCCACTCTAAAAAAACAAAACAAAACAAAACAAAACTAGCCACTCTAGTTTCCCTAGCCTCCCAAACTCACCGTGGGGATACGGTGGCAGCAGAAGAGTCTCTAGTTATTTTGTTGAGCGGCTGTGAAGCCATCGATCGCCCCGTACCCAGGTTCTATTCAGCATTATACCTGGGAGAATACATGCAACAGGAGAAGAGGAACAAGGCTACAGTGCTTGGAGAAAATTAAGATCTGCAGACGTGACACTTCCTAGAAATCAGCCTGTCTTGGTTTCTCCCGTAATTATTCACCATTTTGTTTACAAATGGGAAATAGCATTCAACTGTTCAGTGTCTTCCAAGAGACTGAAGTTAATTTGAAATAATCCTCCAGCAAAAGCACCAATAAAAGCATCTGGAACGCCCTGATGCCATCCCCTCTGGCTACTGACACGACATTATTGATACACAAATCAAAGTTGACTGCTCTGGTAACACTGAGTCCCCTGGCAGCAAGAGCTTTCAACAAAGAAGGGGCTCCTTTCTTAAGACAGGGCCAACTAAAACAAGATCTCCTTGTAACAGGCTCAGTAAAGACATTAAAGAGATCCCAAACAGAAATGCTTAATCTCCTTCTGTTGTTTCCTCTCAGACAGAAAGGACCTACCAAAAAAAATAATCATAAATAAAAAAAAGAAGAAATTCAAACTATGCTTAAGAAGAGACTCGTGAGACACAGGAAGGCTACAGACGTAATGTGATTTGAGGGCTGTCACAAGATTTCACCTGTCAAGAGAGTGAGCTGGGAAACTTACGCCTGCCTGAAGTTTTCACCATTAGAGTCGTTTCGTTGCGACACGGTGTGTTTTAAAAGTCTCTGCTCAAATATAGAATTATTGAACTTCTGGATTTAAAAGGTCCTTAGAGGTCATAAATCCATTCCTGAACTGACATGTGAATTCTCTCTCCAGTATCCTTGCTAAGACATTACCCAGTCTTGGAAAGAACTCCTCCCACGATGGGGAACTCATTACTGCAAAAAAAGCAGCTACTTCATTTTGAGCGAGCTTTAATTCTATAAACGTCTGCCTCATAGTGAACCAAAATCTGCTTCCCTATAATTTTTATTCTTGAATCATTAGTCCTGCTTCATGAATTCAAACAAATGTTTAATATGCACACTTTCAGGCGTGGTCAACATCATGGCATTTCAGATCATCAAGGTTCCTGACCTCACGGAGATTACAGTCAGGGAAGAAGACAGCTAGCACACAGATAAACCAATAAAGAAGCAAGATCATTTCAAACACAGTCAAGATGAAGTAAAGCAATAATGACCAGAGACAGTGGGGTGAAGCTACTTTGGATGGAGAGCATTATGGGTGAAATTGTGTCCCCCCTAAAAATATATTGAAGTTCTAACCCCAGGTTCCTATAAATGTGATCTTCTTTGGAATATGGTCTTTATGGGTGTAATCAAGTTAAAATGATGTTATCACGGGGTGCTGGTAACTGGCATGCTCATAAAAAGAGGAGAAAAGATATTTGCCAAGAGAAGACAATGAAAACACACAGGGCAAACGCCACATGTGGTAAGAGGACAGAGGCAGAGACTGGAGTGCTATATCTGCGGGCCAAGGAATGCCAATGGTTGCTGTAAACCACTGAAGCTAAAAGACATGGAGTAGACACTCCCTTGGAGTGTCTTCAGAGAGAGCATGGCCCTGACAACACTTTCTCATAGACACTTCTGTTGCTTTAAGCTACCTACTCGGTGGTCCTTAGTCACAATGCCCTAGGAAATGAGTGCAGAGGGTCAGGGAAAGTCTCACCAATGTTTCGAGCTGATGAGTAAGCTTTAATTGGATAGAAGACTCTTCTAAGCTCAAGAACCAGGAAAAACGAAAGCCCTGAAGTGAGAATGAGCTTGGAATATTCCAGGAAGAGAAAGGAGGCCGATGGGACAGGAGTACTGAGCAAAGTGGGACAGGTGGGCTGGTTCCAAATTACGGTGACAGAGGCTCCCAGCCCACTATATGCAAAAGACGCTGATGCTCAGGTCCCTGTCCCAGAGATTGGTCTGTGGTGGGTCCAGGCATCAAGATTCCTTAAAGCTCTTCAAGTTATTTTGAGAACCACTTATAGAGAGCTTTGTGGGTCTGGTGAGGAGTTTGGAATATATTCTCTAAGCAATGGGAAGCTACTGGGTATCTTAGCTCATGTGGAAGCTCTACTCCTTTGCAGCATGACCCCTCCAGTATTCGAAAACAGCCCTGGTATGCTGTTCCCAGTCCCAGTGCCCCTCCTCCTTCTCCCAGCCTTCTCTTCTTCTGAACATCACCAATTCCTAGCATGCACTTCACCTTGGTAAATACCGATTGCAGACCTAGCAGGAAGCCACGAAAGTACAAAACCTCTATAGGCTTCACCAAGAAGAAGTACATCTGTCCCTTAAATTAGCTAGTTCAGCGATCCCCAACACCTTGTTCTGTCCCGTGAGGCTTACATTCCATTCCCACCTGTCCTCCATGTGGGAGGCAATGCACGACATTGACACTGGAACAGATTTGAATGTCGTCCCCCTCCCACAGCAGAGATTCACTGCCGCTCTCCTCCCGGTGGAGAATAACGGAGTCGAAGGGGACAGAAGAGATACAAATGCTCAAGTCATGTGGAGGTGGAGAAGACAGGAGAGTCCAAGTTTGGAGGCTCTGGTCTAAGCTGTACCTGTTGAGGTGAAGGCTCCTTGTTCTGATTATCAGGGACGAGACGGCGGAGGCTGGGTCACCCACTGCTGTTGCTGGGAGCAGGGCAGCTAAGGCAGCTGGCTGAGGCAGAGTCGTTGCAAACATACTTGCTCACGTTCCTTGGGCTGAGAAGAGCACCGACTGAGCAGTGCCATCTAGACGGTGAAAGCTTTTAAACCCTGACACTGCAGTTTAGCCCTCAGGTATTTTTGGAAACCCTTTTTCAAAGCAGACACATAAGACAACATTCAGACTGGGTGCTTATTCATGATCTCTCCTTTCTGGCGATCAACAGGAGCGCTCGGTGAACACAAGCTTAGCGGCTCACCAGGCAACAAAGTTGAAAAGACCAAAGTGACAACTTGCAAAATTGCGAGAAGGTACACTAACTACCCGTCCATCTCATCTATCCCGTCTAGACCTCTTGACTGTAAAAGCCCTTGCTCATTGCCTAGGTTCACCAAAGAACTGACTCTAGAAGGAGCAGCGGTATGCTTATCAGAGGAATTCATAATGTCTAACCAAGGCATGCAATGGTGTGGCTCGGCCGCCTGTTTATGGCCGGAGTCTACTCTGATGGGTTGGCGTCTGGCGCTAAATCTTTGTAATACTACTTCTTTTTCTCAGGGCTCATCCACAGCTCTAATGTAGCAATGGAACTACAGTTTTGAGGCTCACATTCTTGGAGGACAATTACTGGGTTGTCTTTCAGGCTTGCAGTGATCACTGCCCTGGTTACCACTCTAATCTGCAGGACTGGACTCCTGGAAACTCCTTCACGCAGTGACTTTGGCTTCACCCCTACCAAAACCACCTTCTTGATTGGTCCAGGAATGAGAGCTGCTCAAAGTCGCTTCTCTAGGAACTAGGTTTGGGCCAAAAAGAAATTTAGTGTCATAACTATGGTCAACCAATCTTTGATAATGTGGGAAAAAAAGAAAAAGAAATTCAGTCTGCCTGTCTATTGTTTGGTATCACTCTGTTTCTCTCTTTTTCTCTCTCTCTTTTTGTAATGGAAAAACTTCAGCAGCAGCAGCAGCCATATTGTCTGGTCTAGTATTTAGGAAGTTGAACAAGGCCACCTGCAGTAAAAGTAAAGAATCTACTTGATGCCATTACGCTATAATTTGCTTCAAATTATATTGATCCAGATGAAATTGCCAATATCTGACCATTTGAAAATTGACCACGATTAATAAAATTGACATGAAGTATATCTCTAGCTCTGCTATTCAGGATTTATAATGGTATTATCCTTTCCAATTTTCTCTGATAATTGGTTTGTTTTGCTATTGTTTATTTTCTCTGCAGAAGTAAACATTGTAGTATCCTCACACAAATCGCAAATCCTTATTCTTTGATACAAATTTCAGCAGGGACATGGCAGAGCAGAGGCAGGCGGAAACATCAATCAGGCTTTGGGAGAGGGCTTTGCTAGGCCAAAAACTGTTCTGTGGGTGCTTAAAATTTCCATCGTGGGTCTCTGAACCTCAAAAATAGGCTCGAAGGGAGAGCCAAACACATTTTAGGTAAAAATCAAGTGGAGGCCAATATTTTACTTTACTTTACTTTATTTTATTTTATTTTGGTTTGATATTTGACAGAGAGATAGAGCCAGAGAGCAAAAGCCGGGGGAATGGGAGAAGGAGAAAGAGAAGCAGGCTCCCCACTGAGCAGGGAGTCTGACTTGGGACTCCATCCCAGGACCCCGGGATCATGACTGAGCCGAAGGCAGATGCTTCACTGACTGAGACACCCAGGTGCCCCTAAAAGCCAAACTCTAAGCCACAACGTGAGGCTCTGCAGCATATTTAAGAGTGTCCACAGAGACGGTTTCTCAGAAGCTGGGTAAAACAGGGAAAGTGAAAAACTGGACAGTGTGTACCACACCCACGGATGGAGATATGGAGATGCTTACTGCCTAAGGCTTAAAATGGGAGAGGCATATTTTTGGAGGAGATTATAACCTGTGACAGTAAACAGATATTGGTGGACAATTGAAAGATGTCGGGACACTGGCCGGAAGTTGAGGGAGCCCTCCGGCATATTAGAATGTCATCGTTATTATCAAAGAAGCTTCTGGTTTCTCCATGGTGGTTTGTAGCAGCATAACGCAGCCCTCCTTTGGAAGACTGTATGAAAAATCACTGCAGAATCATCTTGTCACAAAGTTGTCCCACGCTCGGTTTGTAAATGGGTCTAGGATCATGCTGCTCTGGTGTACTCTTGATCACATCACCGTCATTAGGAATACACCGTCAGAGGGTCGGTAAACCACGGCCGGCCAGCCCATTTCAGCCCACCACCTGATCTCACACAGCCCATGAGCTAAGGATCACTTTCACGTTTTCAAGTGGCTAACAATAATCAAAAGAACAGTATTTCCTGACCTATGAACATTATATGAAATTACAATTTCAGGTCACAGGTAAAATTGATTGGAATATCCCAAACACTAACTCATTTTCATATTGTCTCTGGCTGTGTTCACGCTGAGACAGACCTGAGTAGTTGTTATAGAGACTATATCACCCATAAAACTTAAAATCTTTACAGGCTCTTCACACACACAAAAAAGTGTGTCAACCTTTCCTCAAGTACCATTACCTTTGCTTCTATTTTTTTTTAATTTAAATTCAATTAATTAACATACCGTGTATTCTTTGCTTCTGGGAGACTTTTTAAGCAGGTTCCTCAATGGAGGGAGCAGGGTCTCCATCAAAAAGGAAGAAACTATGCCCGTTCTGTGCCTGCTTGTTAAGAAATCAAAATCTGGCCTGAGCTTTGCTTTCATTGGAACACGGTTATGAATTGTGGGAGAAGACTCCGAGCTAACAACTTTCTCTAATGGTTGGGAGTTAATGATAATGACTACCAGGACTTAATTGTGGAAAGTCCAATTTGCTTAGCCATCTTGCAGCAGATGTCCTGAGAGGGGCAGAACTGAGAGCTGGAACGAAATATATTCATTGGCATTTTAATACCTGGTTCCAAACCTTTCCCAAGACCCAGTTGCTTTACGACCTTTGCACCCTACAAAACAAAGTATCTTTAAAATGAATCCCTTTTGTTTTGCTTAAGCCACATCCAGCAGATTTTTATCACTTACAACCATGTAGAATTCTTATTTATACACTCCTGATGGTCAACAGAAGGGGATGGAGACTCAGGAGTTGCAGGCATTCATTTTATGGAGCCATAAGATCTGCCTGAATTATTCAGGTAACTGTCCACCAGCACTTATGACCGGGTACCTCTCACATTTAACCCAGAAGTATTAGTTATTAAGGTGATGCTTCATAATCTTTGCATTGGGCAATAACACGGCAAAAATACTGATACATTTTAGGTAAGACTGGGGAGTATGTAGTGTGTTGATGGGTAATAAGTAACATACATCCCAGCTCTTTTCAAGAGAGCACAAGACATCACACACCTAAGACAACCCAAATGCCTCATCTATTATTCACAGTTCCAGAGATTCAGCCGGTGATGAAACAGATCTTCCAAAGATGTAATCCAGGTAGTGCAAATACCATTTAAGAGCCAGTGTTTCATCTGTTGTGCTTTGTTTCTTGTCACATTGGACTTCCTTACCCTCACAGCTGATCATCACTATCCCCACCCCTACCCCAAAGTCACTCTTGCAGGCATTTCCCCTAGCCTCGCTCTTAGGTGACAGTGTCAGTCACTGAATGACGAGCAGAGAGGACAGCAGGAGCATGCTGTCTGCAAGGACACTAGATCAACAAACACCTCCGTGCAGGCCCATCCCAGGCAGTGGATAAATGAGCTCCTGCTTTAATTACTAATCAGGAATTGGCAAAAGTCAACAAATAGGCACTTTGTAAGACCAAAAAAAAAAAAAAAAAAAAATTCCAGATGCTAAACTGAACGGTGTGTAACGTTCTCCCGACTCAATCATTTTCCTCATCCCATGTAACAAATCAGAACTGAAAACAGTCTGCCGACCAACAGACATGGGGACGTTTAGGGTCACCACAGTGGAAAGAACATTCGCGAATTTTCCGTAGAGGCATCACTTTGCTATTTTGTACCCACTTCTGGTGATGTTCGTCTTTTGATGAACTCCATGGTTCCTCTTGGTAGGAGCACCTCTGAGCCCAGGGAATTCTTTTTCTAGACTGCTCTAGTGGTGGAAACATATCAGTTTCGAAAAGGCTGTGCTACATCGAGCACTCACTTTTCCTGCACTAATTCTAATAAATCCAGGACAGAGTGTGGCGTGAAATGGATGGACCCAGTCCTGACTCAGTATAATGGAGCTTTTATGCCTACATGCTCCATTAAGGACCACCACACACATCTTCCTCAATAAACAAGCTTACTGCTCAAGTAATAAAGTCATTTATGGAGAGAAGTCAGCCAAAAGGCCCGGATTTACAGGAGGTTCTCAGAGAGGAATCATACTGAGTTGGGTTGAAAGAGAATCCCATATATTCAAATCAAAAGACCATCTTTCAAGAGGGAGCCCTAATTTTTATGGGCCTTTCACCCTACCTTTTCTTTGTGGGTTCAGAAGAGAAGGCTCAGATACTTCTGAAATAGGGAAAGGGGATTCAGTGACGTTAAAGCCAATTCAGCCCTTCCTGAATATTCGAGTAGTTTTCTCTGCTTTTTTTCCCAAACATAAGAATTTCTGATCAAACAAGAATTTTTCCACTTTTAATTAGCCCCTTGTGTTCTGAGAAGAAAAGCAAGGAGGAATGTTATAAGAAGTCTCTTATTTAAAGTCACTGTTACAAGGATTTTAAATTTTTTAGTTCTACTGATTATTAAAAGAAGATGTCACAAAGAAGTGGGCATTTCCTTTTCTCTAGGTTCCCATATATTCTGTGGCGGAGAGTAATTCTGTGTCTTATCTAAGACCTTGCAAATCTGGGAGCTACAGGAAGAGTGTTGACAAGGGGTAAATGTGAGATCAAAGAGGAAGCTTCTTTTAGAACATGGTTGCCTGGGAAAGAGATTGGAAGTCCCTAATATGCTTTGCTGACCCTGCACTTAATATGACTCAGTACACGCTGGTTAACATTGCTGTGTATTTGTATACATATCTACATAGTGAGAGGATATAGAATCTATAAGTATTTATAGATATGTACATAAATATACGTATAAATGTGTATGTACTTAGCAGTGAGGGTGTAAAAATCCCTGTACTTTTTTCTTTTCTTTTGGCAGTTTTATACTTTTTCTTATGTTAAGCTATCACATACATACAATAAAGTGCATGAGCTTTAGGTGTACAATGTAATGAATTTTAGATTCTTGTGCTTGGCTAACCGTCATGCAGGTTAAGATACAAAATGCACTCAAGAGCTGAGAATTAACCTCATTTGAGCAGCTGCATGTAGTTCTTCCTCTGCATCCCATGGAGAGGCAGGTGGTACCATTAGCACTGACCAGCCTCTAACAAGAGGACAGTGTCCCTGCCTTTACACTTAAAGGGCTGGTGTTCTTACAAAAAGCTCTGGGACAGTGGAAAATTCCCAGTAGCAAATGCTGGCAGATGTCAACCCAACAGGTAATCCCCTCCCCCTTCCTGGTTGGAAGGGGTCTTCCCACAGGGAGTCTGAAAACACCAGCCAACTCTTTCCCAGCCTCCCTTGCAGCTAGCCCAGGTGACTATGTTCCAGCCAATGGGGGCTGAGGGAGGTAGGCTGGGGTCTTCTGGAAAAGATCTTCCCTTAATGTAAAAGAGAGATACTTGAGGAAAAATTCTGTCCCTTCTTCAGCCAGACATCTATAGACATGGTGCTTAGAGCCGGGTTGGGGGGGTATCCATGAGGGAAGACGAGGCCAGTATGCTGAGGACAGTGGGAAGATGGAGGCTGAGTCCTTGAGGGCATAGTCTAATCCCTGAATCAGGGATCAGGAAACTTGTGTTGTGAAGGGTCAGATGGTATTTATTTGAGGCTTTGTGGGTCACACACAGTCTTTACTGCTTATTCTTCTCCCCTCCTTTCCTTCTCGTTCCTCTCCTTCTCTTTTTTCTTCTCTTTCTTCTTCCTCATCTTCTTCTTCCTTCTCTCCTTCCATTTCCTCCCATTCCCTTTCTTCTCCTTCCTCTTCTCTTTCTCCTTCTTTTTCTCCTTCCTCATCTCCTCCTTTTCCCTCTTCTTCTTCCTCTTCTTCTCCTTCCTCTTTCTCCATCCACTTCTTCCTCTCCTTCTCCTTCCTCTTCTTCTCCTTCCTCTCCTCCTTTTCCCTCTTCTTCTTCCTCTTCTTCTCCTTCCTCTTTCTCCATCCACTTCTTCCTCTCCTTCTCCTTCCTCTTTTTCTTCCTCTCCTTCTCCTTCCTCTTCTTCTCCTTCCTCTCATCCTTTTTCCTCTTCTTCTTCCTCTTCTTTCACCATCTTTCTCAGTTTGGGGGCTGCACAAAATCAGACTTTGGGGTGGATTTGACAAACAGACCATAATTTGCTGACTCTTTCTCTAAATCAACCCATCAACCCCATCTCTGGAGTTCTTATTAAGGAATATGATTTAGAAAAATAAACACACTGTTTTCAAGCTACTTTAAGCCAGATATTTTGTTACTAAAAAATACCTCAGTGATACTACATGCATCTACTTTTTTTTAAAATTTCCCCCAAATACATTTATTTTATTTTTTCAGTGTTACAAGATTGATTGTTCATGCACCACACCCAGTGCTCCATGCAATACGTGCCCTTCTCAATACACCTACTTTTTTAGACTTACTCCATATCTTTTTTTTAAAGATTTATTTATTTATTTGAGAGCGAGAGAGAGAGTGGAGGGCAGAGGAAGAAAACCTCAAGCAGACTCCTCATTGAGTGCAGAGTCCAACACGGGGTTCAGTGACCTTGAGTTCATGACCTGAGCCAAAATCAAGAGTGGTACACCCAACCAAATGAGCCACCGAGGAGTCGCAGACTTACTCCACATCTTAAAGAAAAATGAATAAGAATTATCTGAGAGGCCATGGGGAAATATGGCCCAAGTGTATTAGAACTTTATTCTCAAAATATAGTGCTGCTACTGGCTCAGGGGAACAGGACTGCCTGAAAGGACAGATGGCCATGGAGAGCAAGGGCCAAGAGTTGGGGGTACAGATATCCCTGATGTGCCAAGAGGAAAGGAAAGGATTCTAGAAACTCTTAAGATCAGGGCCTAAGTAACAAGATTTTTACCACCTCAATGATTTACATGGTTTGCAGCTGTTATCACCTTCCCTTCAACACCATCAGTGATGGTTGGTTTCTTGACGAGGCTCTAGCACCCATTCGTCAAGCAAACATTCATCTAGAGGTTGCTCTTGGGCGTATTCTATAGATGTGGCTAATGTTCACAATCAGTTGACTGCAATTGAGGGAGATTTTGCTCAATAATATGGGTGGCCCTTTGCTAACCAACGGAAAGTCTCTAAGAGCAAAACTTAATGTTCCCCTGAGGAAGGAAAGATTCTTCCCCAGCACTGCAGCATCTGCTCCTGCCTAAACTCCAGCCTGCTGGCCTGCCTTCTGGGTTGTGAACTTGCTAGCTTCTATAATCATGTGAGCCAATTCCTTGAAAGAAATCATATATATGTATATATATAAACATACACACAGTTGAGGCTCACGATTCGTGGATCCAGTATTCACAAGTTTGCCTACTCACTCAAATGTATTTATAACCACAAAATTAATATCCACCCTGCTCTCAGTAATCATGAGATGCACAGATGGCAGTAGATTTGAGTCACCTGATGCACATGTCCCCAGCTGAGGTCCAACAAGGCAATGTTCTGCCTTCTTATTTCATATTTCTCTCATCCTGGAAACCAGTGTCCTTTTGCAATCTATTCAGTGCCATACTTTTGGCATTTACGGCACATTCTGTCAATCATTTCACTGTTTAAATGGCCGCCAAGCATAGGGCTGAAGAGCGGCCTAGTTGTTCCCAAGTGCAAAAGGGCTGTGATGGGGCTTGTGGAGAAAATATGCATGTTAGATAAGCTTTGTTTGAGCGTGAGTTATAGTACTATTGGCTGTGGGCTTAGTGTTAATGAATGAACTGTGTGCTTCAAATGAGGTGTCTTGAAACACACACACACACATAAAACAAGCTTATGTATTGAATAGTTGATGAAACTAGTGTGACTAGAGGCTCACCGGAACCTAACCCTGTATTACCCGTAGGATCCACGAATTCAATTTTTGTGGCAACTTTAGAGAACATACCTACCACAAATAGTGGGAATCTGAGAATCAGATATATATACAGCATTCACCCCCTGCCCATGGTTTCACTTTCTCATGGCCTGGAAGCAGGTAATCCTCTTTCTGATATTTTGTTAGAAGGCCAGAAGAAGCCTCACACTTTGTCACAGTGCCCACGTCATTCAGCTCATGTCATCTCATCACACAGGCATCGTACCCTCTCATGTCATCACGAGAAGGGTGAGGACCGTACAATAAGATATTTTGAGAGAGAGAGAGGAGGAGAGAGAGAGAGAGAGAGAGAGACCACATTCACATAACCTTCCTACAGTATATTGTTATAATTGTTCTGTTTCATTACTAGTGATTGCTGTTAATCTCTAATTGTGCCTAATTTGTAAGTTAATCTTGAACATAGGTATGAATGTATAGGAAAAACCAGAGTGCATATATAGGGTTCAGTACTATCAACAGTTTTAGGCATCCCTGGGGGCCTTGGGATGTATCCCTCCATATCTTGTGTATATACAAACACACATACACGTTCTAGTTCTCTGGAGAACCCTGATTGATAGACCACATCATCAAGTGTGGGCTCCCTAAGGGCAGGTTGATCAGAAAACTGTTCCATGGCTCCTATTCCTCTTAGTATAAGGTCAGAGAGATCAGACTCTCACAGACCAGTCAAAGCCAGTGGTGATCTAAGCCTTGCAGACCTGTGCAGCCTACCTTTCCTCTTTCTGGCATGGGTCTGGCCTTTAGCTAAACTCACCCCCACGCAGTCCCTACCAGCAGCTGGTTCCATGTCTCATTCCTCTGCTTTCTGACTATGTCTTACTGGACCTCTACACGCTGCTTCAGCCACATTTCCCCACCATCTGAGCCTCACTTGCCTGCACCCTCATTCATGCCCCAGCATCTGTGGTATCCTGTAGCCCAGCCCATCTCAAGGCATGTTTGTATATGTTTCCTCCCTAGAATGTTCTTTTACCCTATTTTGCTAGTTGAAACTTACTCTTCCTCTATAACCCAGCTCTCACTTTGTTCCTCAGGGAAGCCTTCCATTGCCTCCCTCACTACGTTCTCTTTGTTTACCTTCTCTCTGTAGCATTTGGCCCAATCACAAGTTTCATCAGTTTTGGTTAGCATTTAATCTGTTCTTAATAATTGTCTTTGTCTTTTGTTCCATGGATCCTTATGGCAATTTGGGGAAACCAGAATGTTGTGATCAAATGCATGATACAAAATACACAAGATTACAAAGACACCTTCATTTCAATATAACTGGTTATCAAAATATTTTCTTAAATGTTGCATGTTAATAAATGTGCTTTTTTATTAAGGCACTAAATAACAAGATCGAGGTGAAGGTCTAATAACCACTGTAAGTTTGAAGTGGTGGTAAGTACAAGTGATCTTTTACAGCATCTACAACACTTATAAGATATAAAATACGGAATTTATATTGGTGAACAAAGTCACAGATCCTGCTAATTCTAACGGATTTGTTGTTTACAAATGGAAGGGAATGGCAAACATCAAGGAAGGGTTTTTGAAAATAAAGATATCACTTTTTCCAGTCAACCTCACAGATCCCTACCCCCTGCTGAATTCCATCTGTATTCTCTGCATTAGAAAGTTCAGATTTATGTCTGACTTCTATACTTGACCATGAAGCTCTGAAAGGCAGTCCTGTCTGATTTTGCTTACCACTGTATCCCTAGGACTTAGAATATAGTAAATACTCAATAAAAGCTGCTGGAGGGCAAAATGGAAGGAAGAAAGGGACTCCATTGTATGCTTGGCTGAGCGGCCTTTTACCCAGGGTTTTATAACCTTAAAGCTGAGGCCCCTTTGTATCTCCTGCAGATAATCTTCCATGTTTACACTCTGTAAACCCACTGGGTTGGCTCTCTCTCCTCTGAACATTCATATCATGAAGTACTTCCTGTCAACCTAGCTCTTCCGGAAATTGTTGATTTCATTATCTGTCTTCTCACTCATACGTTGTGAATGGGAGATTTTTTTTTAAGGGTAAGAGCTATGTCTGATTAACTAACTCTCTGTATCGCCAGCATTCACCAATGCAGGGACTGGGACACAGTTTTGTTCTCAACAGATTTTCAAAATGACACCAAATTTGATTCTCTCCCTTTTTCCCACAGAAGTGCCATCTCTGCTCTCTCTTCCTCTCATGTCACACGTGGGACCCCAGGCAGCTCTGTGACCCACTGCCCTTGCCTTCCAACCCTCCTGCAATTCCTCCTCTGTGGGCCCATGGGTCAGGGTTCCTGCGATCCCGCTTTCACACGCTAGGTCTGAAATACGCCCCATGAGCAGGAATGATAGCATGCGTTCCATAAATCATAGAATTTGCTTTCTTTCCATCTGTCACTGAGAAACTGAGGACACATATGTTCCTTGAAATGTGAATAACTTTCCTAAGAATCCAAAAGCAGCATAACCACTTCCATTTATCCCACCCAGTCGAAGGGAGCCAAGATTCAGGGGCCCCCAGACACCCCCGGCTCAAATGCCCGGCCTCAGAAAGATCGGAGCAGTTTCGAACTCCCTGCTCCTTGTGTCTCTCTTGGATTTGCCAGAGGGATGGACACCGGCTGATGGTGACGGTGTCCATGGATTTGTTTGACAAGTCCCTTTGGTGAAGGGAGGAAGAGGAGGGAGGGGAAAGTTCTTTGGAACACATGAGAAATTAAAGCAGCTGCTTTGGACGATGGGTTGCTTATAGGCCAAGTATTTCCCAATCTAAAGAAATGCAATCCTTGCGCACTCACTTTAATTGCTGCATGAATATACCACTTTTTGTTTATCCATGTCCCTGTGCATAGGCATTTAGATTTTTATATCTCAGTATTTAGCTTCTCAGACAGAGCACATTCATTCTTGCAGGAGTCTCCTTGGGTACATTTTTGAGAATTTCTCTAATGAACATACACTAGAATAGAATTTCTAGGTCATGGAGTGTGTATGCCTTAAACTGCATCAGAGCTAGCCAAATTCTCTTCAAAATGCTTGTGCCATTTATGCTCCCATTAGCGATACAGAAGAGTGGCTGTTCCAATCCGTGATGTTGTCAGACTTTTTCATTTTGCCGATTTTAGGGGGGTGGGCTGGTAGACCATTGTAGTTTTCGTTCGTACATCTCTGACTGTTATCTTCTGAGAACGGGAGCTACCCACAAGGGCTTCTGATGCATTTAGGACATGGTCATAATTAATCTAACAGCTCTGTAAGATCAGTATGACTCTGCCCTATTTTACAAATTTGCTTTCAACCCCACAGCTAGAATACAAATCCCGCCTGTTTTAAAGCATACACTTAACCACCCTCTATTACAGCACTCCTCCCTCTGTACAGACATACAGGCGGCCACTCATTGTTAAAGGCTGAGACTCTGTTCAGGCAGCTGTGCCGGTTACTTAGCACTTTCTGTCCGCGCCCCATTGCTATAGCTAACTTAGAAACCCAGTGACCCTCCTTTCGCCCTCGGGGCCTAGCACAGGTCTCTACACATAACAGGTTCACAATGTGGGGCTTTTATAACAAAGACAATATGGTGGTACTAAAACCTTAGTGAATTTCACAGAAATTATAAGGGGGTGTGACTTCAACGCTTTCTCTCTTTGTGGCATTAAGCTCCATACAGGTTAGAATCCTGTGAATGCAATTACTCCATATTCTCCTAGAGTCTTTGTTGCAAGCTGGGACTCCCTTACCCTTCTCCTTCTCCTTTCCTCCCCCAGCTCTCAGTCTCTAGGCCTTCTGTCTTAAGTGTGTCTTCCTTGTTGTCTTTTCTTTATTTCTCGATGTCTGATGGAACTAAAGGATTTTTTTTTTCTTTTTTGACCTTCAGGAATGAATTTACTTTGTATATGACTGGTGAGAGGACGAGAGGGGGGATATGGGAGTGTTTCTGATAGAGTGAAGGCAATAACCAGATAGAGTTCCTTGGGGGGGATGATTTTGTCAACTGTATTGACTCATTTTTATTTTAAACTGGACACATCGGCTGAGGGACCCAGCAGGGGGGATGTCTCTTTATCATTCAAGACTATATCCACAAGACGGGCTTGCATAGACAGAGCTAGGCTTGATTTAGGGCTGAGTCCCAGTTGCCTGAGTGAGGTCTAGGGAATCAGACTTTCCATAATACACCCCGGATTAGTCATTCGGTGAGCAGGTGAATATTTGCTTTTGCAATTGTGCCTCACTAAATAATCTAGATAGATATAAAAACAGTGAATTCAGCTGCTTGTGAATAGTATGGATATTTGAGCTTTTGTGCAGTACCAATCCCCAGCAATATTTTTTTGTATTAAATACTATGAATCCACTTCACCTGTCAGCACTATTCAAAACACAGAATGCTGTATGAATAGAAAGGATGTTCTGGGATCTTTCAGATGATTACTGTTGCTAGGAAAACCACTTCCTGATATCTTTGTGCTTGCTGTATGTGTCTCTCTTTGTGTACAACTTACAGTGACAAGCAAATTCATAGCATGGTATTGGGGAGGAATTGGGAAAGTTTAGAAATGTTTAAAGAACACTGCTTAAAGTTAAAAAGGGGATGTCATCTAAAATAATAGTTAAGAGTTCTGCCTGCTTTCATGTGGAGAATTATAGCTATCAGAGGAGAGCAGTGGGGCTGCATGTGTGTTATGGCGGTGTAGACTTCAGGGCCCTTCCAGTCACCATTTTCCAGAAACTCAGAACTAGGTAATTCTTTTTTGGTGCCTGAGGAAATGACTGTCTTTCACTCCTGGCAAAAAGTATGCCAGTTATTGTTTGTATAGTGTCAACTCTGCTTCCAATCACAATTCTACAAGACTGATGGCGGGGGGGGCGGGGGGAACGCAGACACTCTCTTTGGGACATGGCGGGGAAGGAAAATCAGAGCCCAGTAAGAGAAGCCCATTCATTCATTCACTCAAGACAAGGCATTCCTCCCAAGTCTGCACCAGAGGGAAGACAGGTATTTCTCATTCTAGTAACAGGAATTGCCTGGGAGAGTCAAAAACAAATATGGCGCCAGTACTAGTACCTGGCACAAAGGCCTCCCCAAAACACGGATGGGATGGATACATAAGTCATGGGAGCGACATCACTTCAAGCTCTGTGTTGTTCCAAGAGCCACACATCAATTCTGCAGACCATCCACAAATGGAGGGCCCTGGGCTCAGGTATGTCACTCCTTCGACCTCATCTGTAAGATGGAGAAGATGTGCTCATCCATTTAATAAGGCTGACGAGGGGGTTTAATGGCAAATGCATGCAATTCACTCATGACAGCACCTGGAGCATGTTAACAATTTCATTAAGTGTTTCTTTGAAGACCCAGGAAAGAAAGAACCTGCCCTAACACCTGGTGTGTCTTCCTGCCTTCCTCACTCATGGGTCTCACTGGTTCTTGTGAGACATGGGTCTCACAGACTGGCGTTCCAGAAGTTGACTTACCCATGTTTTCTTGAAAGAGGGTGAATAATCTTGCCAGCAGTGTTATTGAGTGTTTTAAACCAGTAATATAGTTATCATCATCATCATCTCAATAATAATCATGATAAAGTGAACACTCCTCAATTATCTTATATTAATCACACAACTTCACATTTGTTCTCTCACTGAGCCACCCTGTCACCTTGAGCACACACGAGTAGGAAAGAAGACACCAAGGCTCCGGTATAGCTGGTGAATTGCCTGAGGTCCCAGTCAACACAGGAAGAGGCTGTGGCTCCAACCCATTCACCAGCAGCCCGCAGAGCCACAAGGGAGGAAACCGAGAGAAATTCTGGTACAGGGATGCTCAAAGGTTATTTCAATAACCAAGACCCTTGTGCTTATGTCTAGGAATCCATCCTCGTTTGTCACTAAGATTATTTTTCATATCTTGATTCCAGAAAAGGTTTGTTATAAACTGTATCTGAAATGACAATGGGGAACCAGAATGTTAGCAAACACCTTTGAATCAGGGACTTTTCTATGTTTCAGTCCCTCAGAGGATGTGGAGCATTCCCTTTCCTAGGCTGCTTGGAGCAGGGACAGATGGTGACATCCTGTGGACTATGGGATTTTAGGGATACAAAAAAAAAGTACCTCTCTAAGTATCACTCTCTGCCGGCACCATCATAGTGTTTCTGCCTTTTGTCTGGCATGGCAAATCCATCAAACTACCATCGTCTCAGAGGACCAGATCTTGAGCTGATTAGTCAGAGTAGCTCGGTCCCCCCAGAATCCCATGCAAAGGGAACGCAGCACTGTTGCATGGGGAGCTTCCGAGAAAGACGTGGAGTGCGTGCCACAGGTGTGGTGGCATCAATGAAAGCAAAGATGGAGAGCAAAGCAGGAGATGAAGGATTCATAGAGATCGACATCACCCTATTTCCCCAGGAGCAAGAGTTGGCCCTATTCTCCTTGGATCTGAAATAATGAGGTAGGAAGCACCTGGAGAAAAGCATTGGATGGATGACATGTGCCACATGCCCTTATGTCCTAAGTGCCACATTTGGTGCATTTGCCTGATGACCGCTGGGAAAATTGGGGCAGAGCCCAAGCTTCCAGTCCACTCCCTGCACATACAGGTGTAATCTCAAGGCCTCTCATCCAGAGACTCCGCCCCTCGTGGCCGCCATCTTGACACTGAAGATAAACTCTACCTGGCTCTTGATGGATGCAGCTGCTGGGGGTGGGTGGGGATCTAGCTCCTGGGCAGGGGCGGGGCTATCATAGACTGGGATCCAGTCTATCTCCTGGCTTCCACTGATCCAGGCAGCCTGGGGAGCCCTCCCTCAGAGTTAACTTGCAGTAAAGTGAACAAGGAGTTCCATTACGTTCTGGCATTCGCTTGTTTGTATTGACAGCTAGCATTTTTCTAGTACTTCCTATATGCCAGGCACTATGCTGTATCTTTTCAATATATTATCTCTGGTGTGGAAACTGGTTTTCTCGCAATTGTGTGAACAGTGATGATGAAAATATTTGAAGTAAATGTTCATGATTTATTTCTACCGTGGTAGATATTTGATTTTTTTTAATATTAAAATTAACAAAATGCAACCTTATAATTCTATTCTCAGGGACTTTTCCCAAGAGAGTAATCAAACAAGTGCATAAAGATAGATATATAGGACGAGTACTGCAGCAAAATTTATAACTTAGAACACTTGAAAAATAACCTAGATGCCCATCGACTGAGGATATGTGTGTATCTGTATGGATATGTGTATAGGTGTGTTTATGTATGTTTGTATGTAAGCGTACATTTATGTGTGCATATGTTTGTATAAACACATATGCACCTATGCATATACTCTGAAGCACATGTGTACAAATGTGTGTATATGTATTTATAATTATGTAGGAATATCTTTAACACATTCAAGATATAATTTTTTATTTTATTCGAGGGAGCATGAGTGAGAGAGTAGGAACAGTGGGGAGAAGGAGAGGGAGAAGCAGACTCCCCACTGAACAGGGAGCCCGATATGGGGCTTGATCCCAGGACCCTGAGATCACAACCTGAGCCGAAGGCAGACGCTTAACTGATTGAGCCACCCAGTGCCCTCAAGACAAAATTTAAATGAAAAGACCAAGTTTATCAAAATGCTAGTTCCATATCCTTGCAGTACGTAATAATAAAAAACCAAGATGGGTATGTCTATACATAAACTGCTCAGTGATTTTTTTCCAGATGGGGGCAGGGAGGGGAATTTATGGGCAAAGATGTTATCTTTCTACTCCATATATTTCTGTATTTTTTAAAAAAGTAATAAGCATGTATTGATTGTGTAATCAACTTCCTCCAGATAAAGCTACATGCGCTGGAAGGGACAGGGATGAGAAGGCATCCTACGTGAACATTTTGCTGTAGTGATCCATCAGCCAGTTAATTACCACCGATAGCGATGAAATAATTTTATTTTCTTCATTTGCCTGATTAACTATTTTTATTCAAGGCGTTTAACACATCAAAATGGTGATTAAATATATAAAAGGAATCTTAGAAATAAAAGAGCAAGGAACTCAGGTAAAATTAAATACTTTTTGAGGTCCACACACTCATTTTTACAGGCTAACAGTCTATAAAGGTGACAGCAATTGGGTAAATATGGATCCCATTTTGATGGAAACAGGATCAATGAACCCCCTCTTCTAAAAGGAGATGTGCAGGGTATCAGGACTCTTCTTGCAAACTCTATGTCTCTATAAGCATTAGGGCTAGAAAGCCCCAGAAAGGTTTGTATGAATACTCTATGCTAAGCTCCTACTGAGCTTCTGAAGCATAATGGAAATATATGGATTTGGGGGTTCTTAGCACTGGAGTCAATCTCAATTTGCCAACTACAAGTTTTAAAACCAAGGGCAAGTGCCTTAACCTCTTCACAACTCAGTTTCTTTATCTTTAAAGTGGGTGCAGTACTCCTCTCTCTTAAAATTAGAGACAAATGCATGCCATCTCCCACAATAGTCAAGGAATAGTGTTAGCAGCTTAGTTGAATTCCTATCAGCTCAATAAACATTTACTAAGTAGTTAGGTTGTATCATGAACTCTACTAGGCTCGGGGGAATATAAGAGTATTAAAAATCTACTTCAGACCTAGAGATCTTACAATCTAGAACCAGACATTTATTTTCTTTACTTATAGTTCATTTTCTGAGACATACTACCATATCAAACTCATAAGGCCTATGGCCAATGTGTTACTGCTACTGAAATACTAAAGTTCGTACATGGTTTTCATTTTTATAAATTTTTTTTCAATTTTTAATTGTATGTCTTGTTAGTTTTTTTCTTCCCAAATATGTTTATTTTAATTTTTCAGTGTTACGAGATTGATTGTTCATGCACCACACCCAGTGCTCCATGCAATACATGCCCTTCTCAACATTTTTATAAATTTGAGGGGTTTGTAAGTTCATGCACATGATACTGTCACTCTTCTTCTTCCCTCTGTCCCTCTCTCTTTGCTCCCTCTCTTCTCTTCTTTTTTCTTTTTATCTTTTCTCTCTCTTTCCTCCCTTCCCTCCCGTCTCTCTCCCTTCCTTCCTTCTATTTTTTTCTTTCTTTACCTACCTTCCTCCCTTCCTTCTTTCCTTCCTTCCCTTTCTTTCTTCCTTCCTTTCTCCCTTTCCCTTTCCCTTTTTTTCCTTCCTTTCTTTCCTCTGTCTCTCCCTCCCTTCCTCCCTCCTCTCTCTCTTCCTACTCTTTCTCTCTCTCTTATAGCTTTATTGAGATAGAAGTTTACATATCATACAATTAGCCTGATAAACTTTCTTCATTAGTAAAAACAGGTGAGCAGTTAGAGTTGGAGCAGGGAAATGATCTATAACCCAAAGTCTTCCACACCCAGGCTGTATCCTTACTTGTCATAATGCACCTTTATGAACACCATGTGAAAAAATAGCGTTTTTTATTCAATGGCAGATTATCTGTTTTGTGGGTGTGTGGGGGAGGGATGGGCATCAGAAATCAGAGAGCACTGTTGCAAATATACATAATCCATCAGGAGTGCTGGGGCAAGAAAAATGATGAAGCAATCCACTTATCTAATGGAGTGCTGCACAGAGAGACTTTACAAATAGACTCCTTCTCCCTGGGAGCTTTCAAAGAGCATGGATGGAGACAAACATAAGGATCTAATTTATTTGGTAGATATGAGAATTAATTGCTGTTACCTGCCATAAACACAAAGAGGGGGCAGGCTGGAGGAGGCTGCTGCTGCTTCTCTCCTATGCTGGGGGAAGACTTCCTGGAAGAGGCGGGGCCTCGGGAACCACACAAAGGATGACAAGGGAAGAGACTGCCCCTTTCTTCTGGGTCTGGGGTCACCAGGAATCACAGCCAGGAGGAAGGAGTCTATTCTTTTGCCTGTTCTAACATGCCTGTGTCGAGAGAGACACACTGAGAGGTGACAGCGGTTAGTGGTGACATTTTCTCTCCATTCCATGTACCATTTTCATCAAATGGTGGAGGACTTAGAAACATACACATACATGCACCTTTCTCTGCCATTCTCCTTGTCCCCTTCCAATAAGAGGGACTCACAGTAGACAGATACTCTCAGCCTCAGATCTAAGGGAGTGAGCCAACAGAAGGGAGATTCCAAGGCAGAAAGAGTACTGTAATTCAATCTAAAGAGCCAGAACCCCATCGGGCACCTGGAGGTGGGTGTGACCAAATGGCTCCCTGCCACGCTAGGGGACCCAGGAAGCCACATGTTGTCACCAGGAGGGACCCCTCCTTAACAACCATTCATGCTACCTTACAAACAGATTTCCTGGCTCATGGGGAAGTCGCCAGGGTGAAGCCTGATTCTGAGGAACACAGCCAGCAGTTTAATTTATTCAGGCTCCAGATCACTCTCAAAAGGAAACAGGTCCCTATCTCAAGGCGCCGCAGAAGATTCACAAACCAAGTGCGAAAGGAATGTTATTTTTCAATAACAAATTAATTTTCACATCAAGCCTTTTTGCTGCTGGCTGGAAGAAATAATCTCTGTCAGTTCATGGCTCCTCAGTCAACTTATAGTTGTGTGTCTAAGTTCGGGGCCATCCACAGAGCAAAGATGTTGGAATGAGGGAGTTTGGGTCAGTCTAAGACAGTAGCTGCGAGCTGGGTGTGGCCACTAAACTCATTAAGAATGAACTCAAATTTAAAATTCAGTTCCTCAGTGGCACTAGCCACATTTCAAGCGTTTAATAGGCACATTGGATGGTGCTTGCCACACTGGACTAGATGCATACAGGACATTTACACCATGACACTTCTGTGGCGATCTACAGGGTCACCATCTTGCATCTTGAGAATTTTCTGAGATGCCTTATTTTCTGCTTTTCAGCCGAGGAAGCTGAGACTCAGAGAGCGTATGTGACTTGCCGATGGCCACTCAGATGCTAGGTAGCCAAACTCAGACTCTAACTTCTTCCTGGGTGGGGGGGGCATACCATCATTCTTTTGCCACTCCCTTCTCTTTCCCATCACAAGCCTGGGAGGTCTGAAACTAGCTAGAGAATGAAGTAACCTGGCTCTCGAGCCATCATTCCCAATAAATTAGATATCACACGAACTTCGTCCCCCCTTTCATGAAGATTTTCAAATCCCCTAATGTCCAGAATTGTGAAAGTCCAAGATTATTTTCTGTATTTCTTCTATTACAACACTTTTCTGAGGAGTGAATGGCCTCTCAGTCTAGCTGGGATGAGGATAAAGAGACAAGTCCCTGAATAAAAAGCACATCATTAATATAATAAAATATTACCCAGACTCCTTAAGTCTAACTGAAAAGGACTGGATGGATGAAGGTAGGTCTGCATCAACCCAGTTGCCTCAAATGAGTTAATAATCCTTCCAGTGTAGACAAACAATCACCTCCAAAGCTTGGTGGCTTAGCCCATACAGCTCATTTCTTGCTCATACAAAGTCCTCTGAAGGTAGAGCACCCCATGCTGTAACTCAGCGGGGCGAGTCATCCCATCCCTGTGATTCTGGCCACTGAACCCATGGCCTTTACACTCGTCACCATTGGGAACAAGTGTGGGGAATCCCACAGGGGTTTTGCATCCTTTGAGGGATGCAAAGGAGTCACAGGGTGACTCCTTGACCTGGTTCAAACCCCTCGGCCCCTTCAATCATACCGCCCACCTCACTGCAAAGGCAAAGGGGACGATCAAGGAGGGTAAGGACTAGTGGCCTAGGAGGGTAAGGCCAAACTGGTGAGGCAAAACAACTGCCAATAAGAAAAAGAGCAACACTTGATAGCGTACTTGCCTGTGACTAAATGCTCTGTGTACTACCTCATTTAATCCTCACCACAGCCTTGTGAGGCAAGTGCTCTCTCTCTCTCTCTCTCCGTCTCTTAAAGATGAGCACAGGGGAGCTTAGATGGGTTAAGAGACATGACTAAGGTCAAGTGCATAACAGATGGCAAAGCCAGAGCTTGAACTTAGCTCTAACCAATATCAAAGCTCAGTCAGGCTTGGTTAGACGTCAGATTTCTTTTCTTTCTTTTTTTTTTTTTAAGATTTTATTTATTTATTCGAGAGAGAATGAGAGCGAGAGTTGGGGGAGGGGCAGAGGGAGAAGGAGAGAAGCTTGAGCAGACTCCATGATGACTGCAGAGCCTGACTCAGGGCTTGATCTCACAACCCTGAGATCACCGACCTGGGCCAAAATCAAGAGTCAGATCCTCATCTGACTAAGCCACCCAGGCACCCCGACATCAGATTTGTTTTTAAGAAAAAGCAAAGTTATGCTCTAGAGTAGTGCTATCTAGTAGAACTTTGTGCAAAGGTTGAAATGTCACCATGCCCGTGTGATTCAATATGGTGGTCATGAGCCACATGTGGACACTGAGTACTTGAAATGTGACCAGTGTAACCAAGGGACTAGATTTTTAATTTAAATTTAAATTGCATGGAGATTAAAAAATGAATGATAGTATTATAATTTACCTTTCAATGTGTAAATGCACCTTCTTCAAAAATAGAGTGAAGTTCTTTGAGGTCAAAGATCATTATTTAATCATTTCTTTATCTCCTTTAGCTCAGGCATAGCACTTTGCAGATAAAGGTTGCTCAGTAAATATTTATAGATTATTATTTGATTTTAATCCACTATAGGACTTTCTGGATTATTAAAAATGTGGATTTGCCATGAACAACTCTACTTGCCTAGAAAGGTCAAAGGACTTCAAAGCTCTCTCTGACCAGCAACTTGCCTCTTGTTTTCATTTTACCTGCAACACTGGCATCAGCTAATGAGACATATTTTGGTATTTTCAGAAGTTGCTTCCAAGGTTTTAAAAAAAATCATTGATTTTTGGAGAAAGTGGGGATGTGGGAGGGGGAGTACTGAGTCCCCTATTTTCCATACTGATTTTTTAAAAGGAAAATGAAGATCTAGTTTTAAGTGCTTCTTTCATATAGAACAGGAGCAGAATGAAATGGGGAAACTTAATGGATCTCTTTCTGTGAATAAAATGACAGATAAAATATCTATTTTGCTCACATATTTTTCATTCACAGACAGTTCATTTCAGTAAATATCTTACCACCTGCACTTGTCTATTTTCCAAGCTTTTTGGGAAATTTCCAGTAAGTTCAGTTGGACTCTATGGTTGGTATTTATGAGGCCGTGCTTAAAGGGAAATTGCATCAAGGATGTCATCAGCCCACTTTTTTTTCTGTGTTTTTCTTGAATGTGTAGTTGGCAAGTTCTCAAAAGCCTTATCAGGTCATAACTCAAAGATACGTGTGGCCTCTACAGCTGGGTTAATATTTACAAAACACTCTCTGTTCCCGCCTTTTTCTTCTATGTTTCCCCAACCCTGGGGTTTCTGCCTTTTCATAGGTCTGTCATCTGGAGAATGTAGGGTGCCATGTCTACACTGACAGAGAGTACCTTCTGTGGCCTCCCCACAGAGGATGTCCTCTCAAACGGGCTCTGTTGGTCTTTTGAACAGAATTGGGAGATTTCTAAATGTTCTGCACCAGGGTTTCTCAGCCTCAGCACTTTTACCATTTGGGGTTACAGAATTCTGTTAAGGGGATGGTCCTGTGCTTTGTAGGGTGTTTAGCAACATCCCTAGCTCTGAGGGGTTGAGATGCCGGTAGCATCACCCTTCCCAGTCATGACAACCAAAAATGTCTTAAGATGTTGCCAATAGTCCTGGTTGGGGGCAGGGGTAGCAGAACAGTCTCCCTCTGCTTCTTCCAGCTGACTCATATCTCTGGTCTCAGCTCATATGTCATCCCCAGGGAGACATAATATGGGTCATGCTCTGTGGCTGTCACTCTCTTAGGACCTATGAAGCATATAATCTCTGTTTGTAGCTACCTGTTCATTGATGAACATTACCCCCAGTCCTGAATTCTCACTGTGATGCACATGGCAAGGACCCTGTGAAGGGTTTTCACTAAGTAACTTGCTTTGAGGATTGCCTTATATTTTTAGGGTTCAGCAATACTTTCGGGGTTACTTTTCTCTCCTTATCACACACAAAGGGCAACAGCACCTTTGACTTCCTAGAATTCACTTGATCCTGGTGTGAAGTTTCTGAGAGCAAAGATTAGAGGTGAGATGATCACAAACTTTCTTTAAAAGCATGATGGGTTTAGTGTCATAGCTCTGACCTCTCTCTTTTTCTCCCCAAATATGTTTATTTTAATTTTTCAGTGTTACAAGATTGAATATTCATGCACCACACCCAGTGCTCCATGCAATACGTGCCCTTCTCAATACCCACCACCAGGCTCGCCAGATAATCACATCAAAAAATGGGCAGAAGACATGAACAGACACTTCTCCAAAGAAGACACACAAATGGCTAACAGACACATGAAAAAATGTTCATCATCTTTAGCCATCAGAGAGATTCAGATCAAAACCACACTGAGATACCACCTTACACTGGTTAGAATGGCCAAAATCAACAAGACAGTTAACAACAAATGCTGGAGAGGATGTGGAGAAAGGGAACCCTCCGCCACTGTTGGTGGGAATGCCAGTTGGTGCAGCCACTTTGGAAAACAGTATGGAGATTCCTCAGAAAATTAAATATACAGCTACCCTACGACCTTGCAATTGCATTACTCGGTATTTACCCCAAAGAAGCAGATGCAGTACAAAGAAGGGCCACATGTACCCCAATGATCATAGCAGCAATGGCCACAATAGCCAAACTGTGGAAAGAACCAAAATGCCCTTCAACAGATGAGTGGATAAGGAAGATGTGGTTCCTCCATACAATGGAATATTATGCCTCCATCAGAAAGGATGAATATCCAACTTTTGTATCAACATGGACAGAAGTAGAAGAGATTATGCGGAGTGAAATAAGTCAAGTGGAGAGAGTCAATTATCTTATGGTCTCACGTGTGGAGTATAAAGAAAATCATGGAGGGTATTGTGAGAAGGAAGGGAAGGGTGAATGGGGGGAAATCAGAGGGGGTGATGAACCAGAAGAGACTGTGGACTCTGGGTGAGCTCTGACCTCTCTTGACGAAGGAGGAATCCATTTTCAGTTCGAAAATTATTTTGCAAATCGCATTTTCCAGCAGAAGAACGAGAGTAGGAATCCCCACTAGAAACAACGGTAGTGCCCAAATGGTCTGGGTAAGACCTCAGACCCTCTGCTGATTTATTCCTGTCACAGATATTTCTCAGATTTGTCTACCGAATGAATAAGCAACTGCTATGTGCCAGGTTTTCTGCTAAAGCTGGAAATATAATAACGAGCAAAAATAAGCGTGGTTCTTGCCACCTTGGAACGTGCATTCTGGTGGGAGGCTGACACTAATGGAGTCATTATACCAATGAACGTGTAGCTACAGTGATTCTATGCTTCAAAGTCTCTAAGAGAGGGCGCCTGGGTGGCTCAGTTGGTTAAGCAACTGCCTTCGGCTCAGGTCATGATCCCGGAGTCCCGGGATCGAGTCCCATATCGGACTCCCGGCTCTGCGGGAAGTCTGCTTCTCCCTCTGACCTTCTCCCCTCTCATTCTCAGTCTCTCTCTTTCTAATAAAAAAAAAAAAAAACAAAGTCTCTAAGAGAGTGACGGCCACGGAACATGACCCATATCATGCCCCCCTGGGGATGACACTTAAGCTGAGAACCAAAACATAAATACAAGTCAACTAGATGAAGTAGGTAGGGGACAATGTCCTAGACAAATGGACCAGCAGGTACAAACGATGCCTATTAGAGAGATCAATTAAGATAAGTAACATGATCAGGGAAAAAAACCAAAAGGCAGTGGGTTTGGAGCCCAGAAAACATGGGGTGAGACTGTGCATGAGGAGGCCATGTTGATAAAGTTTACAGGCTGCTCTTTCCCCCATCAGCAGATGCTCACTGAGGGACATTGAGCAGTCAAGTAAAAGATGGTGTCAGCACTGTGCAGAGGTCTCTAGCTGCCATCTGGGGAGTAAATTGGGGGGTGGTAGGCAATGGGGTAGGAGACAGTAAACTCAGATGGATGTCCAGTTGAGAGAGGAAGGAGCCTAGGCCAGGAGGGTCTACTCAAGACTGAGAGAGGTAGAAGAAGGAATGTTACTTGGCAGATGAACCAATAGCATGAGGTGAAGGACTTGGCCAGTAGGCCCCACGGGGGGCAGACCAATTACAGCTGGCGTCTCTCCTGGTAGGTGGAAGTCCTTGGTCAACCAGTGTTCAACATACTGCCTACTAGAAGGATCTGAAAAGAGGGAACTCGAGGGGGAAAAATGCTTCTTAAGGTTTTGGCACATAAAATTGGAAGGCTGATGTCACTTGTCCAGAGAGTTAACGCTAGAGGAGAAGTAAATTGGTGCTAGAAAATCATGAGCTTTGTGCACGACGTGTAGAATTTGAGGTGCCTTTAAGATAATATGAGAAGAAGAAATCTCTCGTTGGCTGCCCTGCAAGGGAGGAACTTCCCCAAGGATAAGAGGCATTAACTAGGGACCGTCCCTTTGCAAAACATTCATTCATTGGCTGCGTGGTACATAATGTGATGCAAATCGTTAAGCAGGGGTGGGTTATTTTTAGCAAGTAAAAACAGAATTGCAAAAATGAAAAAAAAAAAAAAAAAGATTTGTCAACCACAGTGTCCCTCCTCATCCCCATGCCAGCTAGGCCTTCAGAACCAAAAAGCACCTGGAGCCCAGCTTTCTGCATGGTCACCTGGTGAGGAAAGGATGTTGACAATATTAGGAATGCGCCCTCCACTTCTAGAGGGAGATAAGCCCCTTGTCATGTTGCATCTTGTCCAGGGCATCTGTAGGAGAGATTCTCCTTTTCTTCACCTTGCATCTGCTCAGTATCTTAATCCCCAATTGTGGGAGTGAAACTCGGGCCACCTTTAAGGATATAATTTGCTTCCTATTACATTATTTCTCCCCATCCAGGAGAGACCAAGTGTTTGTCATTTACGAGTGTCATGTCATTACATTCCATATTGCAGTGTAATGATGTGAAATGATTAAATGACAAAATGCCAGCTCACTGCCAAAAATTTAAAGTGGCATACTTTTATTTGTAGATTGGAAAGCTATTATTAATTCTTATATTGACTTTGCCAGATGAAATAAAGCAAGCAGACTGATGCATACAGAAACGGGGTGCTATTAGGCAAGGACCTGAGCCCCAGTTCCAACATAAACAGAAAGAGTTCTCTGATTCTGGCATCTTCTGCAGGCTACATGACCAGAGCTAAATGTATTCATTTAGAACAGTCTTGTCACCTGATGAATGTGGAGTGACAGGCCTCAAAATACAACCTGACTGGAGTTTTTATTGAGAAGAAAGATGGGAACTGAGAACAGGTGGCTGAGAAGAGAAAATGGCCTATTTGCCTCCTCCCCGCCGCCTTCACCACATTTTCTCCACTAGCACTTATTGGGAGATTGAATTTTATTCTTGTTTTTCTTTTAAGGGAAAAAGAGCATACAAATAGCATTTCCTTTACGTCATCAAATTACCAGAAGACTCCACAGTTGGTAAAATAACAATTGCTCCTTTTTCTCTTCCCCTAGGCTATGAAATTGCACGTGGAGATCTTTGAAAGAGGGTTAAAAATCACATTCTCAGAAGTATATTTTTTTAAGCTTTTAGAGTTCAAATCTGTATGACCTCAAGTGATTGAGGATTTGTGAAGAAGAAACCTGCCAATTCTTTCTACCATTTATGCCCTCATTCGAGGAACGCATTCATTGCTTAATTCCAATAGAATCTTCTCGTGACCATATTTGAATGGCTTTCTTTTGTTTCCTCTTGTTTTCTCTCCCCTGAGCAATTGTTTCTTCCTTTTCTTTGTGCAGACAAGGAAATGCGTTTGTCTTCAGCCTGGTCACCTCCACTGAGTCGTCTACCTCAGCAGTGCGCTTGCCTTAGGAGTTCTCTGCCTTGATTTGGTTTGGCTTTTGTTTTACTTTCCCTTCAATTATTTCTTGTGAAAATCAGCCCATGCTATATGTTTTTTATTTCTATCTTTATTCCATCCTATGACCACTTTGGCCTGGTAGCTTCTTTCATCATCAAGGCTGTTGGGTGAAAGCTGATTGACTCAACAGGGGGTGGGAGATAAAATCAAGGTACGTCGTGTTGTTTTGTTTCAGTTTTTTACTACATATGGACACCTGTGGCTCAATCATTTTAAAACAGGACCACACCAAACACACAGAAGCTTCTAGATCTATAGATCCTAACTCATGCCTGTCAAGATGGCCAATAACCTTTGCTTTTGCTCCAACACATGGGACACGTTGCCTTGTTTCTGGCATGCTGGCAGGGCTACAAAGAACACGTTCTTCCTGGAAAGGAATTCCAGTGGACAATGGCTCAGGTAACAAAACTGTCAGGAGCTCATTTGGCTTGTGGGAAATGCTTACAAGTTTTGTGATTGGAGAGATATCACTCTGTCCATAGACAGTCCAGTCTCTGGATAAGATGACTTGCCATTTCGTTTGGATTTTCAGTGAGTCACAGCCTCTTTGTTTGGTCCCTGGGTTGTCTTCATCAGAACGTGCAACTTGGGCACAAGCTTCTGCCTGCAACGCTGTGATCAGGGAATTCCGCCCCTTCTAATGCTTCTGTCCATTGCTTCTTTGGAGGCTTCTCCTTCTACATCTCCCTGGCACGGGCTCATGTTTGGCAGACAGTGAGAACTAAGGGTTCTCCTGGAAGACAATACACTGAAGAGCACTGGAGGATTTTTTTTCTTTATATATAGATGGCTTTGTCATTCTGTCCTAAATCATGAATGCATAAAAGAGCTGCCAAGAACAGCTCAAATGGCTGCATCAAGGACCCTGGAATAATAGGCTGACACCACCCACATCGACAAAAGAGATCATATTATGCGTGTTCTGACTGGTATACATAGAACAATGGGTTAACCTGAGCCCTCTCTCACATTGTCATGGCTTACAGGAATTGTATATTTTCATGAAAAAATTCTGCTCTCCAATAAGTCATTTACCTTTTCTGAAATCACCTAAAACCCTGACCTTCTCTCCGATGACATTTGTTTGCTCGTTTTCTCATGCACTCACATCTGTTTAGCTGTCCATTTAAGTGCTCCAGGTAAGTAGTGAAAAGGACAGGTATTGGCCCTGTGGCCACTGAGCTGAGGAATAACCGAGGGAAAGGAGCAAAGAAGCAAAACAATTTCAGATGGTGAAAATGTTATGGGAAGGTGATCGCACAGAGCAGTGCCATTGAGAGTGAGTTAGGAGTGGGCAAATAGAGCTGGTGTAGTCACCGAAGGCTTCCAAGAGGAGGAAACATTTCAGTTGAAAATGAAGGCTGGAGTGGCCATCATGTTAGCCTAAGGAAACGCTTTTTAGGCAATGGGAATGGCAGGTGTAAAGACTATACAGTAGGAATGAGCTCGGATGGGAAGCCATTAGTGTGGCAAGGTGGCACAGAACTACAGGAAAATGAGAATTAAGACCAGAGCAGTCCACAGGGACCCACTTAGGCAAAGACTTTCAAATTTGGGATGCAACCCCAGGCTTGCCTGGCCTTCCCTTGTCTCTGGTTTGTTCGTTTTGGTTTTGGAAAGTTACCTTCCAGACAATAAGAAGTACCACTGCAATATAAGCAAGTGGTTCTCCACTGATATTCTGGGGCATAAATAGGTTGCTAAATGTTGACTGATGTGTAAAATTTAGTTTTTTCCACCAAAGGATACATATACTTATGGCAAAGTCTTTCAGCGGCAACAAGGGAATATAAAGGATGCCCACTGTAGTGTGGGGCAGAGGACATCTTACATTAATAATAGGGAGGAGAGGCCCTTCCCCCTCCTTGCTGCCTTGAATGATGGTGTCCTGCCTAGAGCTGTAGCCACCATGTTAACATCAAGACTGGGAAGGGGAGGATCATCTCAGAAATTCTGAGCCCAACGCCAGATATCCTTGAAGAGCTGAGCCACAGTCAGCAACCACCTGGCTCCATACTCCTTGGTATGTGAGAGGAGGAAATGCTGGCTTGTTTAAACTCATGAAATGTAAGAGCCTAGAATCGAGCTGAGCTTACCAAGGGAAGAGCTAATGTGGACTAAAAGTGTGAGAACTTGGCCTTATGAGTTTGAGAGAACTCAGTCAGGACAGCAAACAGCTGTACTCACGCAGTGGCCCAGTGCCAAGATGGCCCTGGGGGAATGGGTAACAATGATGGTGAGGCCCAGAGACACTGGAGCTATGGTTTCATTGTAACTATTTCAGCATGGCTTAGAGGTTTGTTTTTGGTTTTGTTCTGTTTTTGTTTTTGTCAAAGTACAACCAATCTTCTAGTAATCTGAAGAATGAAAAAAAAAAAAGTGTGGCCCACTAATACAGCCAGATTAGCAGAGAGGAAAGATTTCCCAAGAAGCAAAATGATAACTTCTGTCTGGTGGGTAAGTGACACGTGTTATTATCAACATCCATCAGGAATCACCATCCTGACACAAAGGACAGCTTATTCAGCCTGCTTCTCTGCCTGTCCATTCACGCATGGCACCAGTTCCTGTTGGGGTTCGAGTTCTCTAGCTGCATCGGAGAACATGCCTTCTATTTCCCAAATCCTACTCTCTTCCCCTCGTTACCTCTACATCTTCAGGTTTTTACTGAGTAAAATGGAAGGGTTGGCCAAAGATAATAATTTACAAATATGCGCGTGGCGGGGGAGGGATCTATGAGAAGCAGATGGCTTTCTTTGAGTTAAATTTTGTTTGGAAACCTACTGGATCATAGAGGTAATGTGGAAATATCACAGTGAAAATGAAGGGGTGGTTCTCGAGTCCCATGGACTCCATCTCTTTTGCTCTATGAGCAGCCCCTGAGGATAGTACCCATGAAGGGGAGACTCACTTGATCAAGAGGGCTTTAAAGGAAAGAATGAAGCTGTTTGGGCAATACTGAGTGTGGGAAAGGACAAGATGGGTGGCATGGAAATACACCTGGAACCTACCATGGTATAGGTGACATCTGGGCTTCAATGTGGATTTGGTGCTATTTCCTATGGGTCTGGGTCTTCAGTATTCATTACACTCAACTAATTCTCATTATATAATGCTGACTGAGAGATGGAATTTGGTGCCAGAAGGGCCATGTTCAAAGTCTAGCTCTACCATTTACCAGTATGTCAGCAATCTACTTAACCTCTTTGAGTTTTAGTCCCATTTCCGTGAGATGAGGATAATCCCCAAGGATACTTATCGAGTTAAATGACCATGCAAGGCCATTCATAATCAAGGAGCCTTGAGTTTCAAATCCTAAGTCCTCTGACTCTCTAAGTTCAGAGCTCTTTTTTCTAACCACAAGAAGACCCTGCTGGAGATTAACAAATGACGTGAATATTGAGAAAAAAGAGGGAATGAGGAAAGAAGGAAGGGCAGAAGAGAGGGAGAGGGACCACAGGGACAGGGGAAAATGGGAGGGAAAATGAGAGAAAGCAGGAGAAGAGGTAGGGAAGACAGGAAGGAAGAAGCAATGATTTTGTAATGATAGGCATTTGCTAAAAAAAAAAAAAAGATCTGGAATTGATTCGAAATTTCCACCATTAGTCATTCATTGGATTAAAACAGCTATTCCCTTCCTTTTCCTGATGGGATAATTCTTTTCATTTTGCCAAACTCTTATTCTTATGCTTATGAGGTAGATGCTGTGAAAGCAAGCAACTTGCAATAAAATGAACATGGCAGCATCAAGCATCTTCTCATTTTACAAATAAGTGATTGACTGCTGGAGGGGAGGTCGGTGGGGGGATGGGGTAATTGGGTGATGGACATTAAGGAGGGCACATGATATGATTAGCACTGGGTGTTTTATGCAACTGATGAATTACTGAACTCTACATCTGAAACTAATGATGCGCTGTATGTTGGCTAATTGAATTTAAATAAATAAAAATAAGAGATTGAGGTGATGTGCTACCTCCTTGACTTGACAGTTGGGCAACTTGGATTCAACCAGGAGAGTCCTCATCACTGAATAGAGGAGAGCAGGGCAAATGAATTCTAATCAGCAGGAGACCTGCTCTGTGCCAGGGTGAGGCATGCAGGACAGCTGATGAAGCTAATGTTCATAAACCCTTGTTGCCAATTAATTAATCAGAGTAGTGGCATCAGAGAGTAAGGTCTTGAGGATATAGAACAAAAGACAGATTAGGGACTGATGGGTGGGGGGGGGCGGTAAGGATACAAGGCAAGATGGTCAGGAAATATCAGGTACTTGACATGCAAATGAAGAAACCTTCTATCTTTCCCTCTTCTGGTTGATGAAGGAACTCGGAATCCTAACCCAATCTCAACGACGCACATCTGGACTTCTGTCTGGGATGAATACGTCAGCAGCACTAACACATACCTGTCCACTTCCAACCTTTTTCCTGTACCTGAGAGGCTCACCAAAGTTGGGGGACAGGAACTTACAATCCCTCCTTTGTAATGAAAACAGCCAGGAAGTGGCCACTTCACAAAACCCTCACCAAGGAAGGAAGTCAACATGAATTATCTTACATCTTCAATTTTCATTCTAAAGAAGCATGGCTCACTTCACTTTTGAAAGTAATTTTAATGAATACCCTCCAAAAATACGAAAGCCTGACTTTCCAAAATTTATTTTGGAAGAGACAGGCCTCCAATAAGTAATTCTCAATATTATTAATATTACTATGCTCATAAAACTCTGATAACAATAGAAGTACTTTTTTATTGGGAGAAATCTTACATTAAAACTGGAACTCATATTTGGCCGACTTCGGTGGGTTGACCAAAAATAGAAATTGGCTTACGTATCTTGCCATTTTTAGGGAAGGTGAAGATATGGATTTAGACACTTGATTTTCTTAGCTTTGGGAGCACTGTAGGCTAAACTGCTTTGGCCCCGAGGGACTCTTTGCTATTGGCAGCCCTGGGCAGGGTGAGGTTTTTAAAATTCATTTCTGATATCCAGTTGACATGGATTTTTTTAAGTGTTTAAAATTGTACTGGTCACTCCTGCCGCCCTCAAAGAGCTCTGCTCTCACTGCTTCCTGGTTCTTGCTCTTCCTTCTCATGTTTCCTTCACTTCACACTGAGTTCTCTTTCCCAAGTTGGATGTTTGTCACTGAGCCTAAGTAGGAAAGAAGTATATGAAAAGTCTGGAAACAGGGGAAGCCAGGAGCAGGGCTCTGGAGCCGGCTACAGACAGCCATCCCCTCATACCCAGGGGCCTCCTTGGGAAAGAGAAGGAAAGGCATTGCAATAACCCACACGGGGTCCTGCTAAAGAGACGTGTATGTACATGATGATGGGTAACGTATGGGGGGAATGGGGCTGAGTAATGCAGTCAGCTGGGTCACAGCAAGCCCTTTGCAGAGTCAGAACAAGATGGTAGCCAATGTTTTATTTGTCATTTGCAGCTTCATTTGGGGGCTGGCATCCCTGTAAAAGGGAGGGTGATGAACAGACTGTATCTCCTCTTCCAACCTGGCCTTTTGAGACCTAAACAGAGCAGGCAGAGCTACCCAGCTCCTAGGAGCTAAAATTCCACACCCCATTATGAAAAAGCATTTTATCAGGTCTCAGAATGCACCACAAGGCTAGGAAAGTTGCTATTAGAGTGACGACTGAAAATTCGATATGCCTTTTGCTTAAACAAAAAAACATAGTGAAGAGCAGAGTGAAAACCTTGCTGGGTGAGGAGCTTCAGAAGGGTTGAGTTTCTTATCCTGGCTCTGCAATTTGCTAGCTGTGTGACCTTAAGCAAGTCGCTTGGCTTCTCTGGATCTTCCTTACACACCTGTGCAGGAACAATCCTGATTGTCATTCTGCCTACATCACTGAATTTTTACAAGGATCCAATAAATTCAACTGCATAGGAAAATGACTCATGAGTCAAAAGCATTATATTGACACAAATTACGACTAACATTAGTTTATATCTTATTTATTTTCCATTCCCGACTCCATAATTCTTCAGAGAGGAAGACAACAGTGACACAAGAGTATTCATTGCCCTCACAAAGGAAAGAGGGAGGAATATTAACCTATCAGTGCTCTCTGCTCCAATGTCCCCATCCCAAAACTACATCCCACAGTAGCAGGGCAATGACTTAGGAAAGAGATAGGTATTCAGGGACGATGAGTGGAAGCTGAAGTGGTTGGCTATTGGAGGAACCCTTAACTTCCAGTATAAATCCTTCATACACAGAGGTATTTAAGATATGAAACTATAAATAATGACCAGAGATTGCCAGCATAATGGAGGTAGGGGTCTCAACAATGTCCATTCACAGAAAGGAAATTCTTTGTGATGTTGGGAATGCAAGATACAGAAATATGAATAATTGGTGTGTATATGTATATTTACATATATATAGCATATGTGCAGATGGTATGCAGGAAATACATATATCTACACATATGCATATTTGCGCTTGTAGAGATCCATTTATATCCAAACATATATTATATATGCATATATAATATATGTTATGTACATGCATATATTTGGATCAACATTTGCCAGATACAAACTCAAGAGCAGGCAGAAGTCAGCAATACATCCAGCTTCTGTAAAGGGCAATTCAGTGGAATGATTTCCATATTTCAATGAAGAAATTATGGATGATTATTAAAACCTGGTATTTCAGTTTATCTAGTCTAAGCCCCACCTCACCAAGCATCTTATTTAATCTCATCCAATCTAACTACAGATTTTGTTCAACTCACTTAACAAACCATTTTTAGTTTTTACCAAAAAAAAGTGATGACTATTAATGTAGTAGCATTTCCACCCGAATAACTGATTTTTTAATGCAGAAGAATGAGAGAAAGAAGTAGTCAACTTTCAAGGAAGTTTCTGCTTAAATAAGTAAAATTAGAAGAACTAATTGTGGAAATCTTACACCTTTCAACTTTGTGTGCAAACTATGCATCAATCCTGTTTAGCAGGTGATGTCTGTAGCTTGGAAGGGAGGGCAAGGTGAAGATAAACCTTCTATCTCTAATTTTCTCAAAGCATTTATTCTTCTTTCTGGAATCCAGTTGTTATCAGCTCTTTTAGAAATACTGACACAGTCAATGGTGTCTAAAGTCATGGAGATCCACCCTCCACGAATATGGTTTCTCCAAGAACTAATGGTTTCTTCTGTGACTTGGCTCTCCATGGACCCTCATGGACAGGGGTGGAGAATGGCCTGAGAGTGGGAAAGTACTGAGTGCTGAGTCCGAGTGAAGACCAGTGCCCTCAAGTTTCCCTCTCCTTTCCCTCCATAAAATGGTCTTGGCAGAGGTTCCAATGGAAAGCCTCTGCTAAAGTTCTTCAGTAAGGAGGCCTCCAAATGGGTTCTCAGCTAGCAGGACAACTCTGTTTGAGAGCATGGCCCACAGGGACTGAGCCTTTACTACAACTACCTTCAGAGACTTACAGTGCTCAGCTGGGCCCCAAGCCTGGTGTGAAGAGGGCAGCTTCCACACATAAGGTCTGCCAGAAAAAGCCTGTGTAACTAACTGCCCAGGGTCAGGTCTGAAGGATCACCTATAGATTTTTAACCAGGAGCGGGACTCCAAACAAACCATCTTCTATTCTTATTATAAATCCCACTCTTTATTTCTCATCATAGCTTGAGGAATTTCTATTGCTTGCAACTGGTATCCTGATTAATAGAACCAAAAATGGACCCCAAAGTGAGACAGGGTCAAATAATGAGAGATGTTGAGGGTTGGTGACAAGGTAAGTAGAAACTAGACAAACACTGCCCACAAGAGGACGTCTGAAGATATCTTGCAGACCCAGAGTTGGGATAAGAGTTTGAGCCTGGAGGGCACGTGGGTGGCTTAGTTGGTTAAGCGATTACCTTCAGCTCAGGTCATGATCCCGCAGTCCCAGGATGGAGTTCCACATCGGGCTCCCAGCTCAGCTGGAAATCTGCTTCTTCTGCTGACCTTCTCCCCTCTCATGTGCGCTCTCTCTCTCTCTCTCTCTCCCTCTCTCTCAAGTAAATAAATAAATAAAATCTTTAAAAAAAAAAAAAAGAATTTGAGCCTGGAAATTATCAGTGGTGATCCAAAGAGCCCAACACAGGAGTAGGAGCTAGACGACAAGAAATGTGAACAGTGCGGTCTGTGGTCTATACCTTAGATTACCTGCTGACATGTTCCCTGCCAAAATTTCTATTGTGTAACAAGAATGATGATAGCTGGGAAAAGACAGAAGAGAGAGTAGCCCTTGACTCTCTCTCCAAGCTCATCTCCTCTCCTGCCCCCCACCTCCACACCCCCATGGTCTTTTTGCTGTTACGAGATAAATCTATGTCTCAGGTCCTATGCCTGAACTGCTCTTCCCTCCAGCCTTTGTGTGACTTAAGTCCTCATTTATTCAAATCTCTGATCAAATATCACCTTTCCATGGGGCTTTGCCTGACTATCTCATCCAGAATGGCAGCTCTACCACCTTTTATCTCCCCACACTGCTTTTTTTCTCCTCTATAGCACTTATCACCATCTGCCATAATGATTGATTAATCGATTTTTCTTTGTCTTCCCATGCTTGCACTAAAACATAGGGTAAGGACTCTGTTCAGTTCACAAAGCTCTGCATTCTCAGAGCCTATATTATCTTCCAGAAAAAGAGTGAGTACTTCATAAATACTAACTTCATGAATGCATCAATGAATGAATGAATGAATGAAGAGTAATGGAGAAAGAAAAAGATGATAGGGGAATAACATATCTTACAGTCCCTAATTAAAGGAGCAAAAATAGATTATAAAAACCAAACATACAAATTAGAAATATCTCTACGTGTACTTTATATTGAAAGTTGATCTCTTTGGTCTGTTTCATTCATTCATTTATTCCTCTGATAAGTATTTATTCTCTGAACAACAGGTTACATTCAGAGGTGACCAGGGAAAGCTAAATCTTAAAGGTGAAGACCTCAAAGAGGGGATAGTTAGATCAAAAGAAAAGATCCACCCTAGGAAATGATAGAGAACTCTCACATATCAGGCATGTCTGAGTGTCACTGGGGTGAGGAATATTTCAGCTTATGAATCAAACCTAACAGTATATTTTCAGATGCAAGATATAGAGTAAGGGAAAGCCATACCACAGTGGTTTGTGTCATATAATAACAACTCTTGGGATGGTACAGATACTATTGAATAAAGTATGGTAGTTTCTTTAAAAAAAAATCAAAACAGAATTAACATAAGATCCAGAAATTCCACTTCTGGACATATATTCAAAAGAATTGAAAGCAGAGTCTCAAAAAGATGTTTGCACACCCATGTTCATAGCAGCGTTATCTCCAATACTAAAATGTAAAAGCAACCCAAGTGTTCACCAGTGGATGAATAGACAAGCAAGATGTGGTCTATCCAGAGAATGGAATATTATTCAGCCTTGAAGAGGAAGGAGATTCTGCAACATGCTACAACCTCGATGAAACTTGAGGACATTATGTCAAATGCAATAAGCTGGTCACAAAAAGACAAATATTACAGATTCTACATGTATGAGATACCCAGAATACCCAAATTCACAAAGAAAGAAAGTCAAATGGTGGTTTATCAAGGGCAAGTCAGTGAAGTTATCAAGGGCGAGTTAGTTACCATATGGGGAGTTAGTATTTAATGGGTAGGAAATTTCAGTGTTTCAAAATGAAAAGAGCTCGGGAGATGAATATTGGTGACGGTTGAACATTATGAATGTATTTGATATCACTGAACTGTACACTTAAAAATGGTTAAGATCAGGGGCACCTGGATGGCTCATTCAGTTGAGCACCCAACTCTTGATTCCGGCTCAGGTCATGATCTCAGAGTCTTGAGATGGAACTGCATGTCAGGCTCCATGCTCGGTGTGGAGCTTGCTTAAGATTCTCTCTCTCCCTCTCCTCTGTCCTCTTCCCCCTTGCTTGTGTGCTCTTTCTTAAAAAAATGGTTAAGATGGTAAATTTTATGGTATGTGTATTTTGCCATAATAAAAAATAAAAAAAAAAAACACAAAAAACAATGTCTTAGGCTGGTGGTCCAGCTTTACCAACTCATGTTGAACCAATTTCTTGGAATATTCTACTCCCATCCTTGTGTGTAGCTTAAGATCTCATAGTTACAAGGCAGCCTCTACACTTCCAGTATGGATGACATCCAAAATATTTAACCAATGGTACAGATCTGGAGATCCCTGCTTGGCCAGGCTTTCTCCTTTTGGAATCATAGGGAGGTCCAGAGGGCTTGACCAAGGCGCTAGGTCTAAATGGGTACATGGGGACTCAGGATAGTTGCCGTTTACCAACCGGCATGGGAGCATTTCAACATTTCAGCATTTACAGCTGTACCATCCTGTCTGTGGGAGCAGAAAAATGCCAGTCCTGCCTCTAGAAATCACTCATAAGGAGCAGGAAAGCAGAAGGGTATGGGGTCCTCTTTGAACAGGGCTTTGTGTTAGAGGGGAACATTCTCCCTAGAGACAAAAACCACATCTCATCGGACAAAAACAAGTCCTGTGACCACCACCACTAACTGCACCGAGCAAACTTTGGAGGTTTGCAAACCTCTATAGTCAAAGTAGGCAAGGGAAAAGGGAGCTGTAAATGGCTTCTGGAAAACCCAGTCCCAATTTCTGCTGCAGCTTGCCATTATAGTTTGGGAAGGATACTATAAAAGGCCAATTCATCTATCCCAGAGGTGGACAAATTGAGAATGAGGATTTCAGAAAGCAAAAAGCCCAACTTAAAGTAATACATTATATTTTGAACACTGAATGTTTGACAATACATTTCACAGCTCATTTCCTGCTACTTGTGAACGCTAGTAAACACTCAGAGAGCGAATTCACATTTTTCATGTCAAATATCCGTACAGTTCTCCCCTCCTCCAGCTTGTCACCAGTTAAACAGACCCTATGAGGACAGTCTGTTCACACTATAATCTTTTGCGACACTAAACCTTAATCTGTCTTACAATTTCTATTGTTTTTCACTAAAAGGTTATTCCAGAAATATTTTATAGTGCACATTCATTTTCTTGGCCAAGAATAAATTGCATAATCAGAGGCGCTCTCACCAATGCTGAGTCTCCTTTCCCGGCCCAAATTTAAGAATTTCATGCGGATTATTCATTGCCATCTATCTAACTAATTCAATGTCATTATTTTTCTCTGGTCTAGGCAGAATTTACCCTTCCCTGAAATGAGCTTATCTCATAATAAGATATTGGAGGAGGAAGGACAGCACCAGTGGAGTTGGAGCCACTGAGGTCCACACATTCATTCCCAGGCCTGGAATTAAGGGGCTGTCAGTATCTTCCATTAGAAGGGGAACTCTATTTTTTTTTTTCAAAAAGGATTGCAACAAGCTACTTCATTTTAAAAATTCAAGCCACTGACTTTTCAAAATATGGCCTTCTCTAAATACTGGGTTTTGCATTTAATTCTATCCCCCAACACCCTCATCTTACTCCTGGCCGAAATCTCACTGACTATCCAGGTCACAGTTGATGTGTCACTTTCCTCCTTCTGTCTCAAAGACTGAAAAAGGAACTTGAACCTCCTAGCCCTCTACTGACATTTCTGATATCCTATCAAGTATGCCTCATTATGCCTATGCAATACTGTCCAAAAGCAAGAGGATGCAAGCTACGTATGTAAGTTGGATTTTTTTAGTAGCCATGTTCATATATATAAATAAAAAAGAAACAGGCAAAACCAACTTCAATAATTAACTATGTTTGTCCAAAATACAGTAGTCTCCCCCTTATCTGTGGGAGATACTTCCCAAGATTCCCAGTGGATGCCTGAACCCGTGAATAGTATATATGGTGTTTTCTCCTACACACACATACGTGTGATAGTTTATTTCATTCATTAGGCACACTGAGAGATGAACAACAACTGATGATGAAAGAGAAAAATTGTAACAATATACTATAATAAAGTTATGTAAATGGGGTCTTTCTCTCTCTATATATATCTATATCTTATTGTGATAAATATCATAATATCTATCACACCTACTCACCCTTCTTGTGATGATGTGCAATGATCAGATGCCTACATGATGAGAGGAAGTAAAGTGAGTGACATAGGCATGTGATGCAGCATTAGGCTACTATTGACCTTCTGATGCTAAGGTCAGAAGAGGGATCATCTGCTTTAGGACCACAGTTGACAGAAGGTAATAGAAGCTACAGAACATGAAACCATGAATAAGGGGGGGGACTATTGTAATATTTCAATGTACAATCAATATAAAAATATTAATGTGATTTTAGTCATCCTTTATGGAAATCCCATGTATGTTTCAGACTTCTGGCACCACTCAGTTCAGACCAGTCACAATTCAAATGCTCTGTAGCCACATGTGGCTAATGATCTCTGTACTGGCACTTCCTATAGTATTTGAATTTGCAGGTCTATTTGTGTTTCCTCCCCATTGCACTCAAGAGAGAGGATTGCGTTTATCTTTCACCATTGTACCCCTAACACCCAGCACATAGTGGAAACTTAATAAATGTTTGATGAAAAAATAATTGAACAATCTCATCTCTGCCACTATTTAACTGTGTGACTTTGGGTTAGTTGATTTCTCTGGAGCTCTCACCTTATTAAAGAAGAGGATGTCATATTCCATGATTGCCAAGGTCCCCATAAATGTGACGTTCTAGGTCACTTAATTCAGTACCCGCCCCTTCACTTAAAGCATCTAAACACATTCCCTTGATTCCCATGAACAGTGTTTTAATGCCAGGGTACACCCAAATTTACCATGCTCTACTTTCCCCCACTTTCCCAATTGGTCCTTGGATCTTGGAGACATTTAGGGTTATGATACTGTTTAAGAGAGTGTCATTTTTCTTTGATTATAAAATATCTTCATAATAGAAAATTTGGACAATAAAGAAAAGTACTCAGCAAATAAATTACTTATATAGTTACTACACAGAGATTAAACATGGTTAACATCTGTGTGTTTATCTCTCTGGTGCATTTTCTCTATTTATTAGTAATAATATGTATATAAATACTCATTTGGTTTTCCTTTTAACAAAATGGGGGTCATAAAATATATATTTCTTCCAAATCACTTTTTGTTATTTAACAATATTTGGGGAATATATACTCATGTTATCAAATGTAACTTTAAAGCATAATCTTGCTGGGCACAACATATAACGCCATACGACTACATAGAGGTACCACCTTGAGGAGATGAAAGAGAAAACCAAGTGGATACTTGGGGGAAGATTTTTTTTTCCCCCAGTGGAGGAAACAGCAAGTGCAAAGGCTCAGAGGTAGGAACAAGTCCACTCTGCAAGCATGACTGAAGAAGAAGAAGCAAGGCAGGAAAAGGTAGAAAATGAAGTTGGGGCAGTCATGGGAGGCCAGATAATGTAGCAATTGTGGGATTTGTGGGATATTAGAAGCCACTGTAGGGTTTTCAGTGTCACAAGTGGTGGGAGGGATGGTACTGGTATTCTGGTAGGCAGAGGCCAGGGATGCTGCTAAATACCTTGCGATGTCTAGAACAGACCCTAACAACAAAAATTATCTTTGTCCAGATGTCAATACTGTCAGGATGGAGACATCTTGCTCCATAAGAAGACAAGAATTATAACCAGAAGACCAGCTAAGAAGTTGCTAAAAAGAAAAATCTAGACTCCAAAAGAAGTGCTTTGGACCCAGATGGGAGTGGTAGAAATGCAGGTCAGCAGTCAGATTCTGTACAGACTCTGAAGATGGGAAGTTACCATGGTTTGATGATGGACTAGGCGAGAAGAATGAAGGGAAGGGGAGTCGGGGCTGACATCAGTGTTTGGGACCTAAGCAGCTGGAAGGACGGAATTGTCATGAACTAGGATTGGGGAGAGTTCAAGAGGAGGCTGGGGAAGAAGGTTAGGAGCCTGGATGATAGAGATTTTAGAGATGGACTCAAGAGGGCTTTCTGGACTCAAGATGTAAAGAAGGAAGAGCAGTGGATAATGACTCCAGGTATGTGGCCTGTGCAACTAGGTGGATAGTGGATTCATGAATGGAGACAAGGACAGGGTCTCGTCTGTACCTGGAAGATGGCCGGTTTGGTTTTGAACATACTGAGTTGGGGCACAACCAAAGGAATGATAACAGTTACTCCATATACTTCACCTGGCTCTTAGAGTACCAACTGAAATAATGGAAGAAAACCACTTTGAAAAGTTAAAGTCTAACATACAAAATTTACCTTCAAAGCTGTATCACTTAACATGGCTTGGAGCTCCTCTACCCAATTTTCTGGGAAGCTATAATGTATGTCCTGTCACATTCTGCCCTTCAAGACTCTGATGAGAGTTGATTCTCTGCCATCAGGAAAAACACAGATTTATTTAGGGTGTTTAAAAATTAAGTTTATAGCAATTGAACTTCCCTTTATTTGGCCTCAGAGCACATTAACATTCTTTGAACCACAGTGTTAGGAACATTTTAAGGGTTATTTTTAAATCAGTCAAAGGCTTTTGAAGCCAGAGAACACACAGATGTATCTTTCTCAACTAAGACCAACCCTAGGAAATATGGGGACAATTTTTTTGTAAGTAGTTGATAGGGCTTATTATTAATTTTCATTGAGCCCTACTGATAACTTCATAATAGTAAGTCTTCATGTTCCTCACTCCATGTAATCCTCACAGAATCCTAGAGGATATGTTCAGTTATTCTCCCCATCTTTGCAGATAAAAAAAAGTGAAGCTTAAAGAAAGAAATTAACATACTCAAGGACCACTGGGGAGAAGAAAGTCACAACACAGAGAAAAGAGGGAGTATGAAGAAATTTTAAAGCCCCTTTGTTCACCTGACCCTCTACTTTACAGATGAGCCAATGGAGGCCCCACAAGGCCAGCCACATGTGACTTAGCCAAAGTTTACGAAGTTCTATCATTACAAGGCGGAAGAGGGCACTGGCATGAGAGGCAAAAGATAGAATTCAGTGTCCTTGAAATCCACAAGCAGCTCTCTACCAAAGGACATATGTGGAAGGAAGGAAAAGTCGGTCGACTGATAAGGCTGGAGAGGCTGGAAGATTCGAGATAAGTCAACCATCTAAGACCTACCTACAGTGGCCTAGACTTTATCCTTCACTCCAGCATCTCAGAACATGTTCTCCCAACACTGGTTCCCTAGGAATTTATTGAGTGTTCCTTGAAGGTGTTCAGTGGTTGTGAAGATTTGGAAATGCGGTGAACTCTAGAGCTTGGACCACGCTGTGCACCTTAGGACTCTCAGGGAAACACACAACAGTTCCCAAACTCACCTGCCTGATGAATCCATGCCATGTCCTTACAGAACTTAGGTAGAATAAGCAGCCCAGAGGACACTAGTTCAGGAAATTCTGCTGCTAGGGGCAGTTCTAAATGACTTGAAATGGGGAGTGAGAAATGATGAGAGTTACTTTTAGAAAATAGAGTTTGGCATAAAAATCTGATTTTTGTCAGCATTTTCCCTTTTTTTTCTGGTTTGCTGTACTGTTTCACACCTGCTATTTGTGGAAGGTGTCTGATAAGAGGTTGTGTGAAGTGATGGGGGGAGGTTTTCCTCCTCTTTCCTCTCGCAAAGTTTTAGACATTCCTGTTGAAGTCTGTCGGTCTCCTTGTTTGTTTTCCCAATATAGAGAGATACCAAATGAGACTTGCACTCCATTCTGGAATCCACTCAACTGAGGCCTCCATGATGCATGGAGTACTCTCTGCTTCCCTTCCTCTGCAGGACCTCACACCTGGGATAGGGAAGCAATCTGCTGTGCGCCATGATGGAAGGGAACATCCATACTTTCAGAGCGCTTGTCATGCTATCATGCTATAATAAGTAAATTGTTTACTCATGTCTCTCTTCCTTCTAGCTACACTACTTATCATGCTTGAGAAATGTGGGGACTTCTGTGGAGGAACCCTGACTTGACATCTTTGTATATCTGTGACATCTGGCACAGAGCCTCAAACTTCATTTATCCAATGTCTATTTTTGGGTTTTTGTTGTTGTTGTTTTTAATTTTAGCTTTAACGAACTATCATGAACATATAAAATTGTAAGATACTTAAAGTGTACATCATGGTGATTCAATATATGTATACATTGTAAAAGGATTCCCCACATTTAGTTAATTAACACATCCATCACCTCACATACTTATCTTTTGTGTATGAGAGAGAACCCTGAAGTTCTGCTCTCTTTGTGAATTTTAATTATACAATGCTGTATGATCAGCTATAGTCACCAGGCTTTACATGAGATCCTCAGACCTTATTCATCTTATAGCTGAATGTTTGTGCCCTTTTACCAATCTTTCCCTATTTCACCCACCTCTTCGCCCCTGGCAACCATTTTTCTACTCTATTTCTATGAGTTTGACATTTTTGTTTGTTTGTTTGTTTGTTTGTTTGTGTTTTTGTTTTTTAAGATTCCACATACAACTACTACCACACAGTATTTGTCTTTTTCTGTCTGGCTTATTTCATTTTAGCTTAATGCATTCAAGGTCCATCCACGTTGTCACAAATGATAGGATTTCTTCTTTCTCGTGGTTGAATAATATTCCATTGCATATATACACCATATCTTCTTTATCCATTTATCCACTAAAGGACACAGGTTGTTCCCATATCTTGACTATTGTGAAAAATGCTGCAATAAATGTGGGAGTGCAAATATCTCCCGGATATACTGTTATCCTCAGAAGTGGGACTGCTGGACCATATGGTAGTTCTAATTTTAATTTTTGGAGGAAACTCCGTACTGTTTTCCAGAGTGGTTATACCAATTTCCATTCCCATTAGCAGTGCACAAGTTTCTCTTGATTCCACATCCCCATCAACATTTGTTATCTCTTGTCTTTTTAATGATAGCCATTCTAACAGGTGTGAGATAATATCTCATTGTGGTTTTGACTTGCATTTCCCTAATGATGAGTGATGTTGAGCACATTTTCAAGTTTCTGTTGGCCTCCAAAGACTCCTTTTGGTCATCTATAATGTGCCAACTATTTTGATCAGTCTGGGTATCTACTAATGAATAAAATGAAAAAGTAATGGTCCCATGGAATTCGCAGTTGAGTGGAGAAAGAGGTAACAAGCAATGAATGAGACATCGTATAATGACAAACTCTGATTAGTGCTATAAAGGAAATAAACAGGACACAGAAGGGGGTTTATAATAAGAAATGTGACTGTATTTTTGATGTTGGACCACTGACAGCTTTGGAGCCCCACCATTCTGCCTTCCTCTATTGCTCCACATCCCACAAAATCTTGGGGTCTTCCTCAATTGGCACAGGCAGGAGGTTCAATCCATGGAATCCCAATCCAACCCTCAACAAAGCCCACCCATAACCACCATAACAACCTAAGTCAGTCACCCCATCTGCTTGCAAGGTTGTGCTGCTTTCCTAGAAAACCCCATGACGTGAGCAATAAACCTTCCATACTCTGTATGGTGTAACTGTAAGCCACGACCAGTCTCAATATCTGAATCAAATTATGAGTAGACTTTTCATCCATTCTGGAGATGATCACAACAGGATTGTGATATAGATAGCACAGTCTAACTAGTATAATATCATATCATATAAGCAATATATTTACAAATCAATAGTTTTAATTTGTCTACCCATCTTAGCATGATGGCATAATTTTTTAAGGGTTCCAAAAAGAAATCTTAGGCAGACTTGATATGTATACATACATATTTAATACATAAAATCAATATATTCCACCATATATTATGATTCCATGTATATCAATTACTTCCATATGTTTCCTTTGAATATTCAGACACCACATTAAATTTAGTTCCCAAACTAGGATCGACTCTTCAGATAAGTAGGTCATGTGGTCTGGCATGCAGGCTACTCACCCCAAGGATGCCCACCTTTAGACTCATTCTCAAGGACTTTCTGAAATCATTTGTGTTTTAATAACAAGAAAGCATCAAATGGCCTGAAGAAACAGCACTGAGGAAGACGCTGTGAGGAGCAGTGAAAACTGGAAAGAACATTCCAGCTGGTGTTCGAAAGCCTGGAATGAGGTCCCGACTCTACTGGTTTCAACCTATGAGGCTATGAACACTTGTTTTCTCATCTTTAAAAACTGTGATTTTCTTTTCAGTTTCTTTTCACTCCTGTTTCAATCTGCCTCATCTGATTGAATGTGAAATGCGTGTGATCCTGAAAGGTCTGGTAGAGAAACAAAGCATCATTTTGCAATTATTATCTAATTATCCCATCAACAACAAAGGTTACCTAGGGGAGGGGGGGCTGAGCCAGGCAGGTTAGGGGAGTGTCAGGTGCTGGGGTGTGGGGTGATGCTATCAACAGAGCATAGCATGAGTTTTGGACTCAAGAGACCCAAGGGCCAACGCCTGTCTCTGCCAATTCCTTGTTTCCCTTAGGTATAAAACAGAGATTTTAATAGTAACTCCCTGATAGGCTTGTTGTGAGAATGAAGTGAGGTTATTTCAGGAAAAGTTCTGAGTAAACAGTCAATAAATGCTAACTATTATTAATATTACGAGCATTTGCATAATCATCGTGATACATTCTAGAAGGATTGGGAGAAAAAAGGGAAGTCTTTAGAGGCAGTCTCTAAAACCAACTGTGCCAGTTTTCCCCAGATCTGACTATCATCCTAACGCTCAAAGGTCTCCATGGTAATTTAAAAATGAAACTTGAGAGAGAGAGAGAGAGAGAAGTTATTTCAAAATATTTTCTATGAAGTAGTGATGTGAGTGTGCAAGGAAAGATTTACTTTAAGGAAATTGTTGATGCTTTTTGTAATATTTTTAAACTAGGATAAAGTACCTAGCTAAGCAGAAAAGGACTCTCAAAGTCAGATATTTGAGTTGTGTCTGTGGCAGAGCGGTAATACGCATGATATACAGTTGCTTTGTAGTCATGGGCTCTTTAATTGAGCAGACTGATGTGTTGCTCGCAGAATGGATGTGCGGAGCACAATGAGTGCCAGGCGCTATTATTTCTCCCACCCTCGCACCTCAGAGCTGAGCATTTGAAGTGTAGGTGAACACAGACCATTTAGGAAATAATTGGTCTGACCCAGTAGCAGAGGCAGCCATGTTGGCAGCCGTGAGAGAGGTGTAACTCAGGTGACAGGACACAATGAGGCTAAGATGTGAATGCAAGATTCCCCCAGTTGTAAACCTGTCAGCATAGGAAATAAAGAAAAATTACAAACACAGTTCCAACCTTTTCTGATGTTACTCTTTTCAGATTCAGTTAAAAAAAAGAAAAGAAAAAAGCCCTCTGTCTCATCAGTTAACGAAGTTAGGAAGGTTATCCTTTGTTTTTGTGGTTTTTTTTTTCCTTCTGGTTTTCTTACTTCTATATCAGGAGTTAAGAAATTATGGTCCATGGGCCAAATCCAGCCCCTGACCTGTTTTTCGTGAATAAAGTTTTGGGGACTGTACCCATGCTCCTTCATTTCTGTGTTGCCCACACTTGCTTTTGTGCTGCTAAGGCAGGTTGGAAAAGTTGTGCAGAGAACTTATGACCCACAAAGCCTCAAATGTTTCCATCCGGTTCTTCCCAAAAAATGTTCACTGACCCTTGATCTGTTGGGACAGGACAATCAAAGGCATTCCCATTTCTTTGCTTGGGAAGTCCTCAAATGACATAATGTTGCCTCCAAGATAGTCTAAACTGTAAACATGGTTTAAAAGATGTACAGTCTATGTGGTGATGAGCACTGGGTGTTCTACACAACAAATGAATCTTTGAACACTATATCAAAAACTAATGATATACTATATGTTGGCTAATTGAACATAATACAAAATAAATAAATAAATAAACATAATAAAAGAAATAAAAGATCTACAATCTGCCCTCTCTCTACCATGTACACTTCATCTCTCTGCTCTCACCTCTTCATGCTTTCTACTCCAGATACACAAGAAGACATCCAGTTTCTCCAAGAAATCTTCACTCTTGTCTCTGGGCCTTCGTATATGCTGTTCCTTCCACCTACAACATTCTTCTCCACTTTCCTTCCCCTTCTTTATCGATGTTGTTATGTTTTGTTCAGGGCTGGCAAGGTCTTAAATTGCTCTATTCATTCTATTTCTTCAGGTATGAGTTCTACTTGTCCTTCTCTTATGGTTTCAGGATTTCCTGAGTGGTGATCATTGATTGTACCCTATTTTTGTACTATTTTTTTCACTGTCTGTACCACCCACTAAGAGAGGACCTAGAGTTGTGACTTTACTTTTGGTGAGAAGAGGGAGCAGGGGCATTTGTGCAGCTGCTCTTCTGAGCATGAACACTCTGTACTTCCCCCTGCCACTCTGAATCAAGCTTCCATGTTTTCTGGTCTCAGCTGCAGGCAGATACCTCCCTGACTGCTGCCTGGTTCAAAACAGAGGGCTGTAGGAGTCAACCATCATGGTCTTGCAGTCCAGCAAACTGTCTTTCACTTGGTCATGAGCTCTCTTCTGCCTCTGCCTTTCCCACCTCCGGGCATGGAACATTCTAATGGAAATCACATCCCAAGAACAGACTGTTTCTTATCCTTATGTGAGACTACATATTCCCTTTCTATAAAAAATTTTTTCCTATCATTTCTAGGAATTAAATACAGAAGGATAGGGCCTGTAGCATGTCCTCAGCCTGTCAACTTGAAAGAGAAGATATTGCTTATTATGTCTTTCCTGCTAGATGATAACCTCCACAGAGGTGCGAACCACCATGTCTGTCTTTTACACCATTGTATAATTGGCAGTCATCACAAAATCTAAAAGATGGCAGGTACTCAGTACATATTTATTGAATGAAAAAAAAAAAGGAGAGTGGCAGATTATTGGTAACTCTTGTTTGCTATCAGAAGAACTGGCTGCCTACAACACAACTGAGCCTAGATCCCAGTTTTTAAAGATCAGATAAGAGCAAAGATTCTTAACCAAAATCTCCTTATGCTTTTAATTCCCATTTCTATCTCTGTTGTAACAGGAAGAGGGTCTCTAGTTTTCAATGGGTTTTCTAGTACCAGTAAGCAATTGAATGATGAGTTTTAGGCAAAATCATGAGGAAAGCAAAGGTATAGTCATGTCTCCCTTTCATGACTTTTCCCATGCATTTGTAGTAGTGTGGATATCCTTATGTTGATCCTGTTTCAATCAGTGACAAACCAACTCAACTCTCCCCAAGGTATACATCTAAGCTCTAATGAAGCATGTTAATATTGGCAACACTATTCCCCCCATCTCCACATCCAGCCATCAAAACTTGCAAGTCTTCCATTCTCTTGAGCCTCTGTTCTCAGCTAAATAATCTTCTAACACTAATCCTGTGTTCCCTAGGTTTTGTATCACTGTTACAATATTGGATGATATTTAGAGAGTAAATTTGTGGATGTAATTTACCTTAAAAGGAATACATTTATATGGAGAGAAAATGCATAATCAGCCATATAACTAGAGCATCAAAGCCTTAAGGTATGGTTTCAAATTCCAGTAAGCATATTAGACTTTAAACAGCCAGAGAAGAAATTTAGACAAAAATATTTAGGTATGACTAGTATAAGAGATATGTGGATATGGGAAAAATTGGAAAGTAGTTTCCAAAGCGCTGGACCCTGGGAAATACCTCACTAATCATGCTGCCATAATAAAATGAATTCACCGCTTAATGCCATACACTTCCCAACATCAAAGTAATATTTTTTTTTCTGTGGGAAATTTCTAGAGTCCTTGTTTTATCTCAAATATATGACTCTGTCTCATTTGATAGTTAGAGCAAATTCAGCTGAGCAGCATTTGCCCATGTACAGAGGGCACTTTTTTTTTCCCCTGCAACCTCTTGACTGGCCCAACGCCAGTATCTTTTCCCAAAATGCCAGGCTAAAGTATAAATCACTGGGACTGTAAAAGGTCATCAAGTTGTCTCACCTCCCTTTGTGCATGCTTAAAACCCAGCTAGAAAACAGGATTATCCATTTTCTTCTGAAAGAGCTATGGGTATGGAGATAGGAACTCTCCCTTGTCATTTCTTTCCTTTTTTTTTTTTTATTTTTTTTTAATTTTATTTTATTTTCTCAGTGTTCCAAGATTCATTGTTCATGCACCACACCCAATGCTCCATGCAATACGCGCCTGTGTTTTTTCCATATATGCTACTGATTCACCATGTCTAGCATCATGGTGAAAGGCACTTTACCCTGCGCTAATGAGTGTAAGTTTGTTCTGATAAACCCATATCCCCTGACATGATCTTTTTCATGTTTAGCAAAGCCAAATACTTCCAAAAAAAAAAAAAAAAAAAAACGGGGGAAAAAAAAAAACAACCCACTCAGCTTGACTCTACCTTCAGCTTTGATATGTAAAGAGCTTGGAAATCACCATCCTTATGGCAAGAAGAAACCCAACCAATGTTTTGGACCCATCAGAGAACTGACATCATAGGGCAAACCACCACCATAAAATCTGCAGAGATGGGCAATGCAGAGTCAAAGCTGAGAGAGGCCTGCTCAGCCACAAGCAAAAGCTGTGGGAGCCCAAAACTGGTAGGGACACTTAACATGGCACTTTGGATGATCTGCCAGATGCTGAGGATGGACTCACATGAGGGTGAGAAACCCTGGGGGCCCAGTCTTAGCTGGGAGCCCACATTGTCATGGGATTTACTTCTAAGAACCAAACCATACCACGTTGTCATGGTGAGTATCTGAGAAAATCCTCTCCTGGCTCTAGCAGGGGGAGAAGAAGAGAAATTACTGTGAAAAACACCTAACACGTCCTTCATAACAATGAAGTGGGTTTGTCTTATGGGAAACTAGTCCCCCTACCCCCATCATATCCAACTCAATTCTTCCTTCTCTTCAGGAGAGAAGTCTCAGCCAGAGCCCTATCCCGGGACGGGCTGGGAATCCCTCCCGTGCAAGCCTGCTCCAGCCCCACTGACAAAATTGGAATGATTTGAGCAACAAAGTGAATAAAAGTAATATTGGCTTATATAACCCAAAGTATAAAGCAAATATCCATGCTGACAAGAATAAATGATTGGATGGATCAGTATACACATACACACATACTGACATGTACACATAAATGGGGAAGAATTAACCAACCTCCTGTGCCCAACGACTCCAGCTCCTTTCCATAGATACTCCACCATGAAGGAAGTAGAGCAAAGCTCCTCATTCCTTGGGCATGGGCTGCACAGTGACTTCTTTCCAAAGAATACAGTGTGGAAAGTGGAGGAAGAGTAACTTTGGCGTCAAGAACCCTGGCACACAGTACCTCAGCCAAGAGTGCAAGGTTAGTGTCAACAGTGCCAAGTAAGGCTGGTGGCATGTGCCCTTGATTCGATGAGAGACAAAAAGAGCCCTTCCCCTCTGTGGTCCCTTCCTCCCAAATGCAGAAGACCCATCGCATTGTGAGAAAAACATTAAACAAATCTCAACTGGAGAACATTCTGCAAAGTAACCTCACCTCTATTTCTCAAAAGTGCCAGGATTATCACCAACAAGCCAAGTCTGAGACTCAATCCTGGGACCCTGAGATCATGACCTGAGCTGAAGGCAGCTGCTTAAAACACTGAGCCACCCAGGCACCCCTAAAAAGTTTATTTTTAAAAAACCACTCAGCTCACCCTGGAATCAGCAGCCAATATCTAATAAAAAGACGTGTCTGGCAGCACCATCATATCCAACTCAATTCCTATTTTCTGATTCTTTCTAGAGACTCCAGCACTGACTCCAGTTCTGTTTTTTATTTATAACTGAAGGAAGTAAGTACCTAGGATGAGATAGAAGATTCTACTTCATATATAACTGGGGATCGCTGGTCTGACATCTCCCCTGACCTCTCTGTCAGAATTTAGTGTGGAGGAAGATACTTAATGTTTACTAGCACAATGAGAGTCCAGAATATCTAATTTTTAAGGCTCAAAGTTCAGTAATCCTTCCCAAATGCAGAGTTTTCCTGGAGAAGCTGGACTGGTGAGTAGGGACATTACAGGACTGATTCACCCAACCCTGAAAAGAAATTGTTGAGGGAAAGGAAAGGTGGGAAAGTTGAGGGTAAGAGGGTAAAGGGAAGTGGGAGTAGGGGGACGAGTTTCCCATAAGACAAAGCTAGTAGTTTCTGTAATTGCATGATTGTGTTCTGCGCTCATTTATATTTTAGAAATTCTAGACAAAAAAAATGAAAACCTAAACATGTTTCTTTAGGGCAGAACTCAGATCTTTTGATATGCTGACAAAAGGAATATCTAATATGGCGATGGAGAAACCAGCAGCTCCTAAACTTATTTATTTATAGATTTTTTTATTGTCGGTGGTGGTGGTGACATGCCTATTAGCATCATAAGGTTTAATGAAAGAGAATTTCAAAAACACCGTCTTCGAGACATAAATGACCCCAAGTCCCAGTTGCAATATCATCACCAAATATTTGAACAGTAGTTATGTGTTAAGACCACGGCACAGCTGTAAGCCTGCTTCTCAGGAGCTCGAGCAGTGGGCTCTCCCGTTTTGCTCCAGTTCCTTCCATGAAGAATAGATATTCTAAGCGTCAGGTCAGGCAGAGCAGATACGCAAATTAGTTATGTTCCCTGCATCGCTGACGTCAGCCGGAGATGCAAGAAGTATGGTTAAATCCTCCAGAGCACCCTCCTTTCCACTGTTGCAGTGTTCCTAATGCTTTCTTGCACCTTGCCTGTCCAACATGCAGCCAGACTCCTCTGAAGGGTTGTGGCTCCTCTGTTTAGCTCCGTACCTCATTTACAAGTGGGTATGCTAATATTTACAACCAAAACTTAGAGAGGGAACCCACTGGCAGTGAACGCAGCCATGGTTAGGTAGACCACTGTGGAGTCTTTCACCATGACTGAGACCTCCACTCTCTGCTTAGTCAGAGACCAACTATACTTTGGATGCCCTTCAGATCTGAAGACATAATATGGCAAACATTCCGTGATACACCATCTTTCTGCTTACCCTTCTCCGCTCACCACCCCCCAACAGTTTCCAAGGGTTTCATTTTACCTATATGTGCTAACTTAACTCAGTTTATGGTCATTACCAGTTTATGGTAATGAACATTGGAAACTTTCTCTCACAAAGTGATTTCCCTTTTGATCGATAACGCATTCTCCATACAGTCCGATTGGCAAGAGAGAATAGAAATATTTCTCTATATTAATAACACAGGGAAGCCTAATGCACAATCTAGAAGTAAACTAATATGTGATCATTCTAGTCCATGCCCTGTACACCTTTTAAAACAAATTGGATTTGAATATTATCTTTTAAGACAATAATTATTTTCCCTATTGTGCAGGAGGAAATGAGTCTACAAAAAGTCTACAAGAGTTGCCAGTGTGATAAAACTATTTTAGACTTAAGTCGTAGGACACCACATATAGCTGCCTCCCAAAGACTGTCTCTTCACAAGTGGTGTTGAGAAAACTGGACAGCTATGTGCAAGAGAATGAAAATGGGCCGTGTTCATACACCACACACAAAAATAAACTCAAAATGGATTAAAGGCCTAATGTGAGACCTGAAACTATAAAATTTCTAGAAGAAAATGTAGACAGTAATCTCTTTGACATCAACCACAGAAACATTTTTCTAGATATGTCTCCTGAGGCAAGGGAAATAAATTCAAACTATTTAAACAAATTTAAACTATTGAGACTATGGCAAAATAAAAAGCTTCTGCACAGTGAAGGAAATCATCAACAAAACAAAAGACAACCTACTGAATGGAAGAATATATATGTAAATGATATATCTAACAAGGGGTTAATATCCAAAATATATAGAGATGGGGCGCCTGGGTGCCTCAGTGGGTTAAAGCCTCTGCCTTCGGCTCAGGTCATGATCTCAGGGTCCTGGGATTGAGCCCCACATCTGGCTCTCTGCTCAGCGGGGAGCCTGCTTCCCCCTCTCCCTCTGCCTGCCTCTCTGCCTATTTGTGATCTCTCTGTCAAATAAATAAATAAATAAAATCTTAAAAAATATATATAGAGAGAACTTCAACAACTTAACATCAAAAAAATATTCCAACTGAAAAATGGGCAGAAGACATGAATAGACATTTTCCCAACGAAGACATGCAAATGGCCAACAGACACAAGAAAAGATGCTCAACATCACTCATCATCAGGGAAACACAAATCACAACTACAATGAGATATCACCTCACATCTGTCAGAGTGGCTCAAGTAAAAAACACAAGGGGAGGATGTGGAGAAAAAGGAACCCTCGTGCACACTGTTGGTGGGAATGCAAACTGGTGCAGCCACTGTGGAAAACAATATGGAGGCTCCTCAAAAAATTAAAAATGGAAGTACCTTATGATCCAGTAATTGCACTACTTGGTATTTACCCAAGGAAAATGAAAGCACTAACTCAAAAAATATATGTACTTCTATGTTTATTGCAGTCTTATTTACAATAACCAAGATATGGAAGCAACCCAAGCAGCCTCAATAGACAAATGAATAAGGAAGATGTAATATATATATATATATATATATATATATACATATGTATATATATATGACTGAATAATACTTCATCGTGTGTATGTATATATGTTGCCATACATATGTTGTACAACATACAACATATGTTGTATACATATATATATATATGTATGTATATATATGTATATATACATACACACGATGAAGTATTATTCAGTCATAAAAGGAATGAAATCTTGCCATTTGCAACAACATGGGTGGTACTAGAAGGTATAATGCTAAATTCAATAAGTTAGTCAGAGAAAAACAAATTAACATATGATTTTACTTATATGTGGAATTTAAAACAAAAAGAATGAACAAAGAAAAAAGTAGACAAACAAACCAGACTCTTAAGTATAGAGAACTGATGGTGGCCAGAGGGGAGGTGGGCATGGGTGAAACAGGTGAGGGGGATTAACTGAGTCATGTACAGAATTGTATCATTATATTGTACACCTGAAACTAATGGGACCCTGTATGTTAATAATACTTAAATTTTTCAAATAAATAAAAATTTAAAAGTAATAGCTCCTTCCCTATAGATGCTCTTGTATGTCTTTCTGGAGGTTCCAACAAACAGCATGCTTCATAGAGCAGAGACTTTCAAACTAGGTGGGGCAATTAATACATATTTTGGAGGGGGTTTTTTTAAGGAATATATAAATATCTAAACTCTATTTATTTATTCATTTATTTATTTATTTTTATTACTCTATGATTTCCAATGTTCCCAAAGTAAGTAAGTAACACATAGATGACTAATGCAAAATTACAGTGCTTCCCTGTGTTACCAAAGCACATTTAAGAGGGTTTCTAGTGTTGATATGGTACACATCAGTTATTCTGGACTTCCATCCCAAGGCTTTGGTCCATGATGTGCTGTGAAATGACTCAGAAGAAAGCATATTCTGGAGTTCTGATTTCAATTGGAAGAATGTGATCATGAACTCTTTTCTTTTTTTTCTTATTTTTGTTTTTGTTTTAGTAATCTCTGCACCCAGTGTGGGGCTTGAACTCACAACCCCAAGATCAAAAGTCACATGCTCTTCCAGCAGAGTCAGCTAGGCACCTCTGAAATCATTTCCTCTAACATGTCTCAGGTCTATTAAATAAGCACATTGAAGAATTCCCATTTCATCTCAAGTGAGCTTGTCATGGGAACCTAATTTCCGTGTCTGTGCATCAGGAAGAACACAGCTTTTTCGGGATGATTTTAAGAATTAATTATTTAAGTTTCCTGTTTCTACTTCATAATCTCTGTAGATTAGTACATGAGTGCAGATTTGTACATTTGTCTCATTATTGTTCTTGGTACCACCAAGCATGACATTCTTAAATGTGTTCATTTTAATCTCTGGGAAGGACTGCTGAGCTAGGGCATCTGCAGGTAAGAAAAAAACTTTGTAGAACCAATTTACTAATAAAACTTGGCATGATACTTGCTGCAAAGATGCTGCCTGTCAAGAGCTTAATCAGGAAGAACAATCTTGCCCACTGTTGCATCCAGGGAAGTCATTGTATGCGACTTCGGGGACTACCGTCTTGTTAACTCAAGAGATAAGCTGAAAGAGAACCCTTCCAGAAAAGTACATACAGGGAATGCTTATTTAGACTGCTTTTCACCTGTTCCACATCGGTGAAACTTCACGGAAGAATTACAGAAAATGTTCTAGATTGAAATTTTCAGGAGCACTGGCTAATAATCTTCGACCTTTCTGCATCACCTACCCATCGCACTGACCGGTTAAAACTTTGATTTGCACTGAGATTTAGGTCAGTGAGAGAGCTGCTACTGCATGGATCCTCAGTACTTAACACGGGTTTCCCAGACCAGTAGTACTGGCATTCCCCGAGAGCTTGACAGAAAGACACATCTCAAGCATCAGCCCAGGCATACTGAATCAAAATCTCCAGGTAAACAAGATCTCTATGCTAACCATAAATGGATTAAAATTTGATCTTAAAAAAAAAAAACACAACACATTAAAATTTGCAAGGCACTAGTTTGGGGCATTTACCCCATGGGGGTGTTCCAGGAGATTCGCTGGGGAATATAAACAATATAACAATGTTTAGGAGATAAGAATCTTTATGAACTTGTATAATTTCCATTTTGTGAATTTTAGTCAAGTGTATAATATCACATAGGAGTACATGAATAAAACTGATAAATAACACATTTTGGCTGTGCATGCTCAAAATTTTCTACTATAATCAAAATGTTTATCTAGTACTAGTCTTTAAATAAATAAAAACATTACTTTTAAGGTTAAACAGCCCCTAGTTAGTGGTCTGCAGACTCCCTTCCTCCCTCGGGACCATCTGAAGGGTGCTAACTAACTACTGAGATCCCTGGGCTCCACCTGGACTCACTGAAATGATCTTGGTGGGGCTGGCATCAAAAATCACATTCCACACAATTTTCATGGACCTTTCTGCCGCGTGCTAAAATTTGAGAACCATTATGTTAGATTACCTTCTGCCTACTTCGTTTGCAGTGCGATGTTAGATGATGTTTATTTGCTTCCCAAACTTAATTACCACATCCATTGTTTTTCACTTCACCTGACACCCCACCACCAAGACTTTCATTATTTTATGGCATTTATAGTACTGTATATCTTTATATCATTTCATTAAATCATTTCATAAAAATACCACAACTCTGATTTGGGACTCTCTTTTATAGGCTCTTTAGCTATATGTTGTGACCAAAGATATCTCTTTACATATATTCCTTCTCTAAAATTAGTTGATATCAGGGTTCATGAACTTCCCTCTTGGTCTCCAAGACTGGAAAATGACAGTCAGAACAAAATGAAACTCAGAAACCAAGAGTGTCCAGAAGACTGGCTATTCACATAGGTGGCATTTTTTCACATTCCTTTCCAGTGTCGTAAGGGACCAGGTATGGATTCTATGGGTGTCTTAAATTGGAAGTAAATCCAGCCCCATTTCTGAATTTCAGGCCCAAGAAACAATTTTGGCCAAGATCACACACCACTTAAGGCATCTCCAATTTTCCTATTTATTTCCCACTGGATTTAAAGAGCATGTATATAGTAAGCCAACTCTTCATGTGACCCACTGTACAAGAAAGGCACAGAGATAAGATGTATTCCTTATGTAGAGAAGCTTGAAGTATGATTGGAAAGAGTCACATAACCAATTAAATATAATGTGTAAAAAAAAAAACAGAATATGGGGCAAAATCTATGGGCATACTCAATGACAGAAGAATTCCTTCTTTCTTGGCAAGTTTGTGGGGAAAGTAAAGGAAGGCCACTCAGCCAAGATTCTCACTTGCTAATCTAAGCCTTGAAGGATGAGTAGAATTTCACTGGTAGGGAAAGGAGGGATGAAACAGAAAGGAAATCCATGATTTCTAGCCTCAATTCCTATTGCTTCTCATATTATCTGTATTATATAGTTTTTAAGCAGGCAACGTGGGTGGGCTCATTCTCTCATCATCATCATTATTTTCATCCTCAACAATATTGTTAGCTTCTTACTATGTACCTTGCACATGTCCTCCTATATGTGTTTTCTAGTTTAATCCTTAAAACCACCCTGCGATTATGTTTTCTTGTGACCCCTATTTTACAGATGGGGAAAGAGAGGAACAAAGGTGTAGGTAACTTGACCAAAGTCGCACAGCTCATAAGACGTATGATGGAATTCAGACCTAAGTATTCGGGCTCACGATGTCTCCCAAGACCTGTTCTTCCTGAATCACTGGCCCCATGAAAAGACACCCATCTGTTGGTAGAGCCAACGACCATGGTTGTGACACCAGTCACTGAATTAACTCTTCAGGTGAAGTTAATTCCATGAACAGCTGCCCCTGGTTGACCAAGTCGAAGTGCTCTCCAGAAAGGCGGTCTGTGCTGTATCATTTTTGTTCCCGAACATGGTGATTTGTTGTAATGCTGCCAATTGCCTAGCAATCACCCACCAGCTCTGGAAATAAACCCTGCTCCTGTTTAGAGAGCAGTAAAAGGGGAGCCCTTGATAGCTGAGAGTTGACAGGAAAATGTGGATCCCACCCCTGTCTAAATCCAACCAGTGTGAAGCTAATCGTCCTTGTGGCACCTGAATGTGGGCCTATCTTGGGCTTCAAATTCGGTCCCTGTCCAGTGCACTCTTTGGATTATGGATCTGTGTCTCTGGGACCGTGAATATGGTCCTTTTCCCCAGCACTAAATTTCTCCTAAAATTTATTTTCCAAAACATTATTTTTAATGTTAAACAACCCCAAAATGCATTTTTCATGTTTATTGCAAGTGCATAAAATTACAATGCTTGTGAACATTTTTAGCAGCATACCAATATTGTGATCCATAATTTAAAAGGTGACTTTAGTATGGCAATACATTTCATGAGACACTGAAACCTCTGCAGAAAGTATACAAATTAGGGGCCGGCCATTCAGCCAGCATTTGGGGGGATGTGGTTAATTACTCTGTTTGCACCATTAGAGGAAACCCTGGGAGTGACCATCACTTGTTCCATGGTGGAATTGCTCATGCGGGAAATAACAAGGCACTGGGTTTGCAAACTCTCCTTTAGCAAGATGGCGGTGACATTTAGTTCATTGTAGCAAGAGTGATGAAATCAGGGTAAGAGACATATGTCTTCACAGATTTCCACCATTAAAAAAAGAAGAAAAAAAAGTCAGCAAACACACACATACCCAGGCTCTGCTGCATTTACCAGAAGGTGAATGCTGTGTGTCGGGAATGGGGCTATTAGCTCTCGCTGGCTGAGTTTCACAGTTTGAAATTAATTTTTTTTTTCTGTATTTTCGCCCTCCTGAGGTCCTGACCAATTGCCACTTTGTCGGTGCGCTTTTTTAATTTTCAAGGAAGGTAGGTGGCGTGAGAAACAAATCAATTGCTCCTTCAGAAATCACATCTGTATGGGTTCTCACTTTAGCTTCTGCCAAGCTGGAGGCAACTCAGATTTTTTTTTTTCTCCTCCAAGAAGTATGAGGCCCAATTAGGAAGCCAAGTGAATATGGAAACTGTTTCATCAGGCAAAGAAGCTGGGCAAGGATCACATTTTTTAGCGGATGGTGGCTGCTGATGGAGGCTGGGGTAAGATTCTGGACCACGAGCACATGCCCTGGAAATGGACACCGAGGTCGCTCATTCCCTCTAGAGTGCGACCACGTGAAAGGGCCTGGTGACGGCAGAAAGGTAACTACCAAGGGCAAAGCTCTAATGAAGCCAAGGAAATTAACACAACCCTACAAGCTGCAGGGCCCAAACCATGTGAGATGCCCATGCAGATGCTTGCGCGCGTGCACACACACGCACACACACACGCACGCACTCTCTGGATTGTGTGTTTAAGTAGACTCCCCACATTGGCATCGTTACTCTATTTAGGCTAATGATGCCAGAGATAATCAGCGCTATCACTGTTCTGAAAATGATAAGTACCATATAGAAAGGCCCCCCGGGGAAATTTGGCCTGTTAAGGCTTTTCAGGTCTGATGGATTTTTTTAATCTATCTGCCAGACTGCTTTGAAAGCTAAATAGATGCCCATCACCAGGCTGTCAATGGTCAACAACTTCACATATTTTGCTTGTGTTGACATTTTTGTTTCAATCTAATGGCTTGTTTGCCAGATGGCTGATGTCCTCATTAGGGTCTTTTAGCACACCAAGTGAGTACTCTTTGGGCTGATTTATGTATGAAACTGGGTGGCCCCTTTGTTTCCAACTCTTTTCTTTTAAAGGATCTGCATTAATTGATGGGTGCATTTTAAGGATATGTGTCATAGCTCTCAGGAATATGTATGAATAAGCATACACGGTGGGCATTTTTGGCTTTGGCGCTGGCAATACGATTCGTTTCTGTAAACTCAGCTGAGAGTAGAAGATGTGCTACAGCATTTATCATAAAAAGATAAATTTGGGAAAGTTGAGTATTACTTAGGACATTATGTAATTGATGGCGATTAAAAGTTCAAACTCCCTAGAAATACCACGTCAAGTTTCTTTAGCCTCATGCCTTCAGAGGGCTGTAACATTTCTCTTTACAGCATGACCTTCGGCACTCCAGTGAGAGAGATTTTGCAAAGATTTAACCACTTCCCGTGGATGAGAGGCAACCCCAAATGCCTTTTCCCCATGGTACCCTCCAACCCTCCTTTCCTCTACTCCCCTTCGCAGGAGAACTTCTCAGTAGAGTTGTGTGAGGGTTCCCTCTTTCCTTACCTCTGTGTAAGGTTGGTTAGCTACCGCAGCCCCCTCCCCACCCCCTTTCTGGGTTCTCAACTCAGCTTTCAACAGAGGCTCCCATTCCCCTCACACTATTAAGGCTGGTTTTCCTTGTTAATTCCCACTGTGTTTCGGATCCAGCACATGGTGGATCCAGGAACCCCTGTATCCTATCACTCAGCACATCTGTAACATTGCCCATGTGGACTACTCAGCCCATTCGCCCTCTGAAATCTCTCTTCCCATAGTTCTTGTGGCAGCTTCTGGGCTTCTCCATTGTCTCCACTCTCACTTTTTCAGTCTTTATTGCTGGCTCTCCATTGTCTACTTGACCTTCCCATGTTGACTTGTTAAAGGGAGGGGTTCCCTACTCTTCCTTATCTGTGCTCTTTCCTGAGGCAACTTCATCTTGTGCTAAGGTTTTAAATATCACCTGTGGTCCGTGACTTCCAAATTGTATTCCAAGCTTTGACTTTTTTCACCAAATTCCATTCATAGGCTCAGCTACATATTTGATTTTTCTACTTGGATGATATGCATCTCATGTCTTTATAAGAACTTTCTAAATGTTCTGCAAAAATGTTTCTCCTATAGACTTCCATGTCTTGGTAAATGGCAGTATCATCTACCCAGTTTCTCAAGCTGGAGGATTGGCGGGGGGTGGGGTGTCATCCCTGAGTCGTCTCTTGGCCTCACTCCCCACATGTCATCCATCGGCAAATCTTTTGCCCACAGAATATCCCTCATCTGTTTCCTGCTCTCTATCTCAACTACCACAACCAAAATTTCTTACATTGATGTTTGCCACTGCCCTCCTAACTACTCTCTTTGCTTTAACTCTTGTCCCTCCACAACCCACTCTTTAGAGCAGCAAAAGTTAAGTTAAAAAAATAAATAAGTAAATTCAGCAGATCATGTTAATTTCCTATCAAAGCCTACCAATGGCTTCACGACATACATAGAACAAAAGCTCAATTCCGTACCACGTGACCTTGCAGGACTGGGCCACACCTACTTCTTGTTTCCATCTCCTACCATTCCTGTTCCCCTAGGATCCTCCAGAGATGTCCATGAACACGCCAAGTTTGTTCCTCCTATGGACTCCTGCATTTATTATTTTCTTAGCCTAGACTTTTCTGTTAACAGTCTTCACATATCCTGCTCCTTCTTGTCCCTCCAGCTTCACCTTGGAGCTTCCTGACTACTCTACCCAGAGTATCCCATCCCCAGTCACTATCGTTTTACCCTGTTTTGATTTCTTCCATCATTTAACACTAACTGCAATTGTCTTATTCATACATTGTCTTTCTGGGTTGTAGTCTTATCTTTCTGAGCTAAAATGGAATTTCCATGGATTCTGTCTTGCTAACTTCTGTATCTCTCACACTCGGACCAGTGGCTAGAAAGTGTAAGTGCTTAACAGATACTTATTTGTTAAATAAATGGATCTATATGTGCAATTTAGTACAGAATTACTGTATCTATTCTTTGCCATTTAATCGAGTTTTGGATCTTCCTCAACTGAATTAAAAGCTCTTGGAATGGTAATCCCTCACTAGGATCATTACAAGTACTAATAAATGCACATTAATGAAATGACATGTAAATAGTGCCATCTTTTAGGATATTCTTCCTAAAGGAGAGTTATTGTTCTTAGCTTTCTTTAGTTACATATTTAATATAAGGCATACAAGAATAAAAATAAAAACTGTGTTTATGGGGAAGGTCATACATACTCAAATATATTGAGAATTGAACAGAGGGATTCATAGCAAAAGAAAAGAAAACAGGGCCCCTGGGTGGCGCAGTTGGTTGAGCGACTGCCTTCAGCTCAGGTCGTGGTCCCGGAGTCCCGGGATCGAGTCCCACATCGGGCTCCCAGCTCCATGGGGAGTCCGCTTCTCACTCTGACCTGCTCTCTCTCACTCTCTCTCTTTCCTAATAAATAAATAAATAAATAAAATCTTTAAAAAAAAAAAAAAGAAAGAAAAGAAAACAAGAGAAACCAGGGGCAAACCATACAAATCATGCACTAGACATAGAAAATGTCATTATGAAGATCATTGTAAGCCCCCCATGAAGTTAGTATTTCTATTAAAATTTATTCACTCTTTCAGAAAATATACATAGTGGTCGAACTACATGGTGAACTTTTTATCTGTAGGACAGTGACCTTATAGACACTATTTATGACCTTTGAGGATGACTGACTAATGAAGGAGACAGATAAGTGTTCAGGTAATTACAATATAGGATGAACAGTAGTAGAATGGATAATCACAGGGATTGGAGAGCCCCAGTAGAAGTCTTAATCCAGAGTTGAGGGTCTAAGAGAGCATCCCAGAAGAAGTGGTTAGGCTCATAGTGTTAACGCTGGATTTATCACATTTTAATGCACTTAACAATCATCTCCTCAGCTTATTAAGATGCAGATTTGCAACCCCCTCCCCAAGATCCTGATGCAAGTGGTCTATAAATCACACTTTAAGAATCTATCCTCAATGAGGATGAGGTTCTTTGACATTAGACACTTTTGGTTTTGAGTTTCAGCTCTGCCTACACACTGTAGCTGTATGATAAAATTTCATTCCCCCTTTTACCCCAGCTCCCTGACCTATTTAGAAATACTCAGCCAACATTAGCAAGTACTACCATTATCAACATTATCATTAACCTAATAACAACAACAAGGAAAAACCTAAAAAAAAAACAAAACCTAATGGGGGGCGTAATTTCATAAGCAGAAGAAACAAAACATAAAAAAGCCAAAAGACTTGTGAGATAATTTACTCTAACTATATAACTATGGCTATAGTTATAAAGCCATATAACTACTAGCCAATGACCTACATAAGAGACCAGGAATCCCAGCCATTATATATAGTGTGATATAGTCTAGGCCAGTGGCTGAAATCTGGACCACCGCCTTTTTGTAAATAAAGTTTTATTGACACACGGCCTCGTCCGTTCTTTATGTACTACCTATGGCTGCTTTTGTACTACAATGGCGGTTGTCGGACAGCAGAGATGAGAAATTATGAGAGAGACCATATGTCCTGCAAATCCTGAAATATTTACTATCTGGCCCTTTATAGAAAATTATGCTGAAGCCTAGAGTCAGGATGACATGATGCTTAGGAGTGTGGGCTCAGGAACCAGACTTCTTAGGTTTGAATTCCAGCTTCAACACTTACTAACTGACACCCTGGGTAAGTGATTTAACCTCTTTATGCCACAATTTCTTCTAAAAAATAGAGATAATAAAAACATCTCCTTTGAGGCATTGTTGTGAGGATTCTAATGCGTTAATACAGCTAAAATCCTTAGATGAGAGTATGGCATACAATACATACTCTATAAATATTAGTATGATCAGTAGTAAAGAATAGGTCTTGGGATGCCTGGGTGGCTCAGGTGGTTGGGCATCAGACTTTTGATTTTGGCTCAGATCAGGATCTCTGGGTCGTGAGATCGAGCCCTGTACCGGGCTCCAAGCTCAGCGGGGAGTCTGCTTGAGATTCTCACTCTTCCTTTTCTTCTCCCTACCCCAACACATGTGCATGCACTCTCTCTTTTTCTCTCTCAAATAATAAATAAATAAATCTTAAAAAAAAGTAGGTCTTTATTGATTGACTAAATCTGAGTGGTTTAAGAAGCCTAGCTTGGATGCAGTATCTCTAGATATACTGGGGCCAAGAAGACGAAGGCAGAAAAGACCAGCTAAGATATGAAGTGGAAGAGTTAGTAAGTTAAACATCTCTGATGTCCTTCTATGTATTATTTCATATATATGCATGGAAAGTCAACTATACCCTTCACAAGTGTCCAGCAACAGACAAGCAATCTACCCCAAACATGATCAAATTCTATCAAATTCTAAAAGATACTCTTTTCTATATATTTTTTTACACATCTAATTTTATTGCCTTGGCCTGGCTGCATCCCTGTCTATTGCCTCAGCTGTGGTGGCATTCTCTTAATAAATCCCCTGCAAATTCATTTTCCTTTTCTTGATTCCTTTTCTTAGTCCTTTCTCCTCCTAAGAATCTGTGCCCCATGTTATGTGGCTCTTTTGGAAGGTATTATAAACAGTCCGGCTTTGTAAGTGTACAGACACAATGTTGAAGTCAGACAGGCAGACAGACCCGAGTTTGAATTCCTTCTCTGCACATTATTTGCAAGCTGGTGATCTTCTCTCAACCCTTGTTCAACCACCTGCAAAATGGGGATTAGAATAATCCCCGCTTCATAGGTTTGACATGAGGAATAAGTCACATAATAGATGTGCTACATTTGCCATATGGAAAAAGTTCTCAATAAGTGGTAACTACAGTTCTGTTTTGTTGGGTTTTTTTTTAGTAAAATGCAATACTTGGAAAATTTTGGTAGGTATTTTTGAGTAACACTGCAATGAAATGCTTCATTCTAAATATTCAGCAAGCGAATAGATTCGGCCCTCCTAGGAACACCATATTTTTTCTTTGAGAACATTTAGGCACTTTCTGACTGTTATTAAATTAAAATGTTTATCCCTCAGGAGAGAAAACAATCAACTCCCACACCAATTCTATTTATGAAACAAAATGCTTTGTTTTTTTTTCCCCTGACTCAAATCCTCCTTTATGTATAATCTCTTTGAAATAGCAAGGCATTTAGAATAATTTTCACACTGTGTGTGTGTGTGTGTGTGTGTTTCAGGACTAAGTTGATATTTGGGGCTTATCTTGAGAGTCATCTTTTATCTGTTCTCAGATAGAAGCCAAGACCATAGAAGGTTTTTGGCATCTGGAGAGCTTCTGAGCCCTTATGGTGTGGGTGCTAGAAAGCTCTGTGGAGGGGGTAGGTGAGAGGCTCAACGAGAAGCAAGTAGGACCAAAATTTTCAGACATTTGTTATCTCTCTTGGGGAGGATCAGACATAGCCAGACACTAGTCTTCTAAAATTCAGATGAACACACACATCCCTATGGCCTTATGTCTGCGACTGTGGATAACCAACCCCACTTTCACTGCATGTGTTAAGATCTCAGTCAATAGAAGGATATCCTGGAGGGAACCAAGTATCTTTCCGTACTTTTGTTGATGTAACCCATACTTTATAGTCTAGGTTAATGGAAAGACCATTTATTTAGAATCAGGAACCACGAGCTTGATCCTATTTCTCCTTTAAGACCGATATTAGGGGTGACTTTCTCTGAGAATGTTCTTCTGCCCAACCTCGCAGACAGCCCTCATCAGGGGTAGGTCACTTTATAATTCAACTGCATGTTGTGCTGGGCCTACTGCAATCAAGCTCGTACTGTTCTGCTATTATTGTCTTTGGCAGAAGAGACTCTGTGAATCCCCACCGCCCAGCCAGTGATCAGCAAAACCTTGGTGGGTGGCTGTGGCAAGAGCATTAGAGGAAGAAGGAAAGACAAAGCCAAGCAAAGTTTGAGGCATGATTCTACTAGTATTTTCTGGAAAGGGTGACTAATGCCTCTCAGTTTGCCTGGGAATTCCTCAGTTTTAGCAATTGAAAACCCTAGGCAAACTGGGATTCTTAGTCACCCAATCTCTAAAGGAGGAAACTTGCATGAGCTGTGTGATCATTCTGAGTCACTTTCTTCTCTTTAGTTGTTCGAACCATCATCTTCAGAGCTATCATTATTGCCACCTAAATAAATGGAGTAGCTGTATGTCAACTGTGCCTGTCCAGTCTTCCATTTTCACCTTCTGGCAATGGTACCCTAGTTTCCCTTTAGGGGGATACTCCCTCTCCAAGCTTAGTATAAGTGGCTGACTCCAACCTTGACTCCAAGCTTAGACACATAGCTCAATGGCCTATGGGAGCAATCTATCCCCTTGGCAACCATGATTAGTTTGGAGATGATCGTGTGACCCAAGTTAGGCCAAGGTGACACAATTCTCTTTCTTAGGCCAGAAATACAGACGAAGATATGCTCTTGTTTCTCCAAGGCTTTTAGTTGATAGACTACCGGTCTGATGTCATAGAAGACAGCCATGTAAGGGAATGGCTTTCTTTTTTTTTTTTTTAAAGATTTTTATTTATTTATTACAGAGCGAGAGACTGAAAATGAGAGGGGAGAAGGTCAGAGGGAGAAGCAGACTTCCCGCAGAGCCGGGAGTCCAATATGGGACTCGATCCCGGGACTCCGGGATCATGACCTGAGCCAAAGGCAGTTGCTCAACCAACTGAGCCACCCAGGCGCCCAGGAATGGCTTTCTTGAGCGGGAAGCCAATCCTAGAGGGAAGCAAAGCTGAGAGATGGAGACACACACATCCTGCAAATATCACTGAGTCATTACACCAAGCCCTGGCAGATTAGTGTTGGAGATCTTAGTAGTAAACGTATACTCCTGTGCTTTAAGTTTATTTGATAAGGAACCAAACCTGGGTCCAAAGAGTCCCCACACAGCAAATCCACATCAGTACAAGATGTTAAAAATCAGATTTTATACAAGTATATAAACTTCCCAGTTTCTGAATATGCTTTAAATTTCCGATACTAAAAAATCTCTCTTCCCACCCGTGACAATCCAATTTTGCATTTTATCCTGAAGAGTCCTATGTCGTATGTCCAAATGGTGGGTGGGTAATGAGCAGCGACTGCTCCCTTCCTCTTCCCGCTAAACACTTAATGCTACAGCCTTTACGTATATGTAGCACTTCATGTAAGTCAAATGACAACTCCAGCAGGCGATAACTCTTCTTGCCCCCATTTAACAGATGAAAAAAACCCAGAAGCTCACTAAGGTGAAGTAACTGGGTCACCACTCCCGAGCCAACAGTGCCAGAGCTACAAAGGGAAAGGAAGTATAAAATAATAAAAATGTGTTCTTTTATTTACATATTAAGCAAATGTTAGTAAGTGCTCTGTGTCAGAAACAGTTATAATGTGCTGAAAATACAGAGGTGAGCAAGATAGTGGCGGGGATTTGCATTCTAATGGGGTGACATAATGCACAAGAAACCACAGGAATATAATTTCTGGCAGTTATAAGAGCCGGGAGGAACACGAAGGGGATCGTGAGTGTCTGTAGAAGGGTGAACACTTCCATGAGCTTGTCAGGATGGCCTCTCTTAGGAGGTGACATGTGCGTAGAGACCCTAGCGCTTTTGGTGGGGGGAGACCGGAACAAGGAGGTGGGGGCGGGGAGCAAGGAGCGGGGAGCAAGTGCTCCTGGCAGGTGGGCGTGCTACCTACCTATCGAGGGGTCTCACAGAGCATAGGAAAAGCTTTGCAGGAAAGCCCTTGGTAAATTACAAATGTTATACGATGGCTCATTTTTGAGGTTCATTTTGCGTCAAACATCAGTGTAGGGCTGAGGCTCCTGGAATAAGGCTTGGTTTGTTTCAAGGACTTCTAACACCATTCATCTCCTTTTGTGGCGTTTTACTCCCTTCCCTACGCCAGTTTCCTAATCTGTAAAGAATGCACGTTTAGCATTTTGCATGGTGCCTGCATACAATAAGCACTCAATAAATAATTCTTTGCCACTGCATTTAATTTGGGGAATGCATGAAAAGGACTCCTTTTCAAAAAGGAGTTTTGAAAAGGAAAAAAGGAAAGGAAACAGGAAAAAGGAAAAAAAAAACATTTTCCTTTTCAAAAAGAAATATTCTTTTTTCTTTAACACTTGTCTATCTTGATAGGTATATCTGTTAAGATTCTTGTTAAGATTCTTTGGCTGCTAATAACAGAAATCCACTTTGGCTATATTAAGCCAGAGAGTGGGGGAGGGGAGAGAAGTTAACAGAAGAGTTTAGGTAATAGGGCACAAAATCAAAAGGAAAGCTATGGAACCAAGACTGAGAAAGTACAGGAACCAAGACGGCTCATACACCTGCAGAGAAGGAACCGAGAGGCTAATGGGCAGTGCCAATTACACCAAGGTTGGGGTCATCACTTTCCAGATTTAAATTGCAAGGGAATTGGGGCACCTGGGTGGCTCAGTGGGTTAAGGCCTCTGCCTTGGCTCAGGTCATGATCTCAGAGTCCTAGGATAGAGACCCGCATTGGGCTCTCTGCTCATCAGGGAGCCTGCTTCCCTCTCTCTCTGCCTGCCTCTCTGCTTACTTGTGATCTCTCTGTCAAATAAATAAATAAAATCTTTTATAAAAACATAAATAAATAAAGTGCAGGGGAATGAAACTATTTGGTTTAGCTTGGGTCACAAGTCTATCTGTTGGGCAGTAGGTGGTGAGGAAGTCTGGTTGGCTATCCCTCTAGCCCTGTAATCAAAGGCAAAGGAATGGCACCCCAAATACAGAGCCGAAGTAGTTATGATTCTGACCAGGCAGGAAGCATGAATGACTACTGCAGCAGCAGGTGCAAACATCTATGGCAGAGGAAGGAATCTGTTTTAAATTGTAAATATGGGGGGGTTGCCTGGGTGGCTCAGGGGGTTGAAGCCTCTGCCTTCGGCTCAGGTCATGATCTCAGGATCCTGGGATCAAGCCCCACATAGGGCTCTCTGCTCAGCAAAGAGCCTGCTTCCCTCTCTCTCTCTGCCTGCCTCTCTGCCTACTTGTGATCTCTCTCTCTCTGTCAAATAAAAAAAAAATTTTGTAAATATGGTACAGGGGCAAAAAAAAAAGAAAAAGAAAAAGAAAAACATATATACTCTAAATTAGTTTTTAGCATGCTTTGCAGAGGCAGTCCTATATGATCACGGGGAACATGGGATCTGGTTTCCCATCATTGGGGTTTGAACCCAATTCCTTTGCTTGCCAGTGCTGCAAATTTAGGCAGGTGACCTTCTACACCAGTCCCCAAGTCCTCATCTATTTATTGAACCTGCATCATGACATTGTTATTAGCATTAAATGAGTTCAGGTGTGTAAAGTTCTGAGCAGCGTGCCCAACATGTAAGATATTAATAAATTTTAGTTATTCTTATAGTAATTGATATGATTGATTTCTATATTTAATACAATCGGGAGTTTTTTGGTGTAGTCAGATCCAAATGTGGTTCCGAAGGTCACTGACGTGCAGAGCTTGATAGAGGTTCTCAGGCACCAACCTGTACCATCACTCTAGTGCTTTCCTTGTCCTCGAATCTAGAAAGTGGTTAAACCTTTGTTTCTCAATGAAAGAAAAGACCATAGAAGAGTGAAATCTCTAGAAGAACTGTAAAAGGTAATTTGAAGTCCGGATGTTTTCAGGAAACATGTTGCTCTTGATGGAAAGGCATCAAGGAGGAAGCCAGGAGCTTGGAAAAAGGTCCAAAGTCAGGAATCACTGTTAATACTCGATTTGGTACAATTTGGTCTGCTAAAAAAAGGTGATCATCTAGTACCTTGAGGAACAGCAAGTCTACCACTAACAAAAATAGGAAATGGACAAAGGAGAAGCTAAGGAAGGACAATCCCAACCCTCCCCTCCAGTTGTTGGGTTTTTCTGGTTTGTTTTGTGTTGGGGGAGGTTTTTTTGGTTTTGTTTTTTGTTGTTGTTTTGTTTTTTAGGTTTTTTGTCTTTTCACCTCTTTAGTGCCCATATGTACCTACATTACAGATTTTCAAGAAATTCTTCTTAGTAGCTTTTCGAAACCAAAACGAGTCTTGTGCTAATTTGGCTTTGTATTCAGGAATGGAACAGTGGATCAAGATGAGATTGTCAGGATTCTAGGGATGAAAACATACAGTCTTCCACTTGGATGCCTTCATGGCACCAAATGTGAATTCAACACGGGACTTCTCAGGGTCGGTCAGGAAATGAACAAGCTCTATGAAGTTGGAAGGTACTTGGGGAATAGAGAATGAGACTCCATCCTCTGGCAGCCCCTTCTCTCCCTCATCTCTCTTTGTCTGTGTTTCTTTAAACATGCCAGTGGTCAAAGTGAATAATGATGTTTTTGTTGTTGTTTAAGAGAAGCCCTTGAAAGCCATTCTGAGACTGAGGTCCAGAAATCTAATCTTTGTTTGATTCTGTGTTTAGTGGGGATTCAAATCCCAACTTAATTTAATCTTTTGACTTATCCTGCAGGTACTGCCTGATTATATTCCATTGCCACTAGTAATAGGATTGCAGGGACAGAATCTTGCTATTAGCACTTTGAGAAACAAAAGCAGAACAGAAACCTTCACTGGTATTAGTCTATGAAACCTGTTATAAATGAATGACTACCTCCCCCAGCATTTTCCCCACTGCCTCATTTTAATAAGCTATTGCAAAGATTCATATAGAAAGTTGCAGATTCCACTGATCTCCAGAAAACCTTGAATTTCAACTGAAATACAGAACTTGAAATCCTTTGCCAATAGATATATTAAAACGACAACCCCCAATAACAGGCAGGGTTAGTAATTATATGTTAGTAATTTTGATGATCTTATATGAACTTATATGATCATTCTTCTTAGGGTTTTATGACACTTGGCAATTTTTAATCAACAGAAAAATAATATAGAGCCTAGTGAAATGGAAAAAGTTTCCATCTCTATAATTAGGCTGCCTGGGTTACAGTTCTCTTGCTAGATTAGCGACCTTGGATGAGTTATTAAATTCTCTCTGGTTTAGTTTTCTCATCCATGAAATGGGGATAGTGATACTATCTATAGCATAGGATTTTTGAAGAATTAAATTAAATAATGCATGGAAAGCCCTTGGAAAATTTGCTAATGCATAGAAAGTATACAAGAAATATTATCTACTATTACTATTAAGGAAAAAAGGAAATTCAGAAAAGTACAAGGAAAAAAAAAGCACTCCCTGTCAAAGAGCTATGATCTACTATTTTGTGTGCTCTTCCTTTGAGATTCTCCAGCTTAATTTCCTATGAGGAAAAGCAGGGGAGAAGTAGAATATAAAGGCTAGTTGACAAGGAGACAGGTAAAAAGGTTCTCAAATGCAGTAGTGATGAGTAAAACAAAGGAATATCAGATTGTCACCCAGCAGATCAACAGAGATGAAAGCCAGACAAATACTCAGTGCCGTCGAGGGGTGCTAAGATGGTGTGTGTAACCATAGGGGGCTTCCTTGCATGCAGCACTGGCCTCTTCCAGCTGATTTTAGCAAGAAAGTAATTCATTATAATGTTATTGGGTCACTCACAGCATTTCTGGGAAAGATGGAGAATTAAGTCCAGGGCTGGTAGCCATGCATATGGCCTCAGGTGACACATACAGAACGGGTCCAGCACTAGGACTGTCTGTCGTATGGCCTGCCAATACTCTGCGACCTTGGTTGCAGGCTCAGCTCCCTGCCAGTGTTCCTCCAGGAACGTGATCTGGAGCTCAGGGCCCCACCGCTGCCGGGAGGATGTCCTTGTAGTTCCTTGCTTCTTTGCACCACCAGCTCCCATCCCAATATTGGGCAAGCCTGATCATCTCAATGCAAGTGCCTAGGCAACATCTTGGTCTCAAAGCAGCATGAAGAAGTAAACATAAGACCATGCAGCCTCTACCTCAAAACTAAGGGGAGCCCTTCAACATAGAAAAGAGTTCTGGTATAGAAGAGGAAAATACATTTGTCCCATTGAAGGACAGCATTTTATATTACTGAGGGTATAACGTGGTTTATTCTTTATCTGAAAGCAATTTTGCAATATGCTGCAAGAGGCTTAAAATTATTCATATCCTTTGACTTTATAATAATCCCACTTGCAGTAATTCATCCAAAAGAAATGATCCAAGAAATGAATACTTATGTACAAAAATGTTAACCAAAGCTTCATATATTGATCCAAAAAAGTTGACAATACCCTAAATTTTTTTAACAATTAAATGATGATCCAACAATGTTAGGTCTATTGGTTTAAATATTATTTGAATTAAGGAAAGAAAGTAGGAACTATGGAAGCTCACAATGCTATTATGTGTGAGATGTTGTTTTAAGAGCTTTGCATGAACTGTCTCACAGAATGGGTACATCAATTCTATGAGTCACAGAAGTTAAGTGTTATTTTCAAAGGGAATTTAAGTAAATTGCCTCAAGGAAAAAGGAAGAGGAGAAGGACAAGGGCTTGTAGAAGTCTCTGCTGGGCAGCCTAGAATTGTTGAAGGTGTTTAATTGTGTTGAGAATCTCCCCAGTGGATACCTTTGTTTCAACACAGGAAGTAGGGGGATGGCGTCTACTACTACAGTGAAACACTGACATTCCTGATATCCCCCTTTTAGAGCTGGACTCTTTCCTTCTCAGATAATGCTTGTTTTAATCCCCAGCCTTACTTATCATTTATCATTCTCTATAAAGATTTACTGCTGTTTGCTTTAAAAAAATTTTATTTTAAAATAGTTTTAGATTTACAGAAAAACTGCAATGACAATATACAGTTCCAATCTACCCCATACCCGGTTTAGTATCTTACCTTAGTAGGGTGCATTTGTCACAATGAATGAACCAAGAGAAATACGCTGTTATTGATAAAGTTAATACTTTGTTCAGTTTTCCAAGGTTTTTACCTAATGCCCCTTTTCTGTTCCAGCATCCAGTCCAAGATACCACATCACGCTTAGCCAACGTGTCTCCTTAGGCTCCTCTCAGCTGCGATAATCACCCACTTCCCTTATCTTTGATGACCTGACAGCTTTGAGGAACACTGGTTAAGTATTTTGTAGAATGTTCCCCAATTAGGATCTGTCTGATATTTTTCTCATGATTAGTCTAGGGTTATAGATTTTGGGGAGGAAGACCAAAGAGGTGTAGTGCCATTTTCATCACATAGTATCAAGGGTACATACTATCAACACAACTTATCACCATTAATATTAACCTGCATCACCTGGCAGAGATGGTATTGGTCAGATGTTTCCAATACAAAGTTACCTGCCCCCTTCTCCACGCTGTATTCTTTGGTAGGAAGTTACTATGCATGCCCTATATCTGAGAAGAGGCGAGTTATGGCCCAAACTCCTTGAAAGCATCTACATAAATTATTCAGAATTCTCCCACATGGGATATTTGTCGAGTCTCTCCCATTCATTTGTTTATTCAATCACTTATATCAGTAGAGAACTCATGAATATTTATTTTACTCTTTGGGCCAATACTACTTTGTGTATTTTTTTGCTCATGTTGTTTGCTCTTAAAATCAATAACAACAGTGGATAAAACCACTGTACAACCCAGACCCTGGGACACCTAAAGATAGTTAAGAGTCAACACCCAACAAATATTTACTGAGCACCAAAAGCACATCGTCTTTTGTAGCAGATAATAATGCAGGTGACCATCAAACTTTCTGTTTATTATTCTTTGCCCACAATCAGGCCTTTAATACCATCATGGAACCAATTTGCCTAAAGACTGGCTTCCACGGCCCTTCCTTTAAATACTTCCTTGTGGGAAGAGCTCTAACATACATTCACTCACAGATTTGTTAGTGAGATGAAAAGCTTTTCCTTGACTGCCCTCCAGTACTCTAGGTCAGCTGCCTCTCTCATTCCTCTCCATGCCCACTTCTTACCTTTTTTTTTTCAAAAATTTACTTATTTGACAGAGAGAGTGAGAGAGCACGAGCAGGGGGAACAGTAGAGGGAGAGAGAGAGAAGCAGGCTCGCTACTGAGCAGGGAGCCTGATGCAGGGCTTGAACCCAGGACCCTGGGATCATGACCTGAGCCAAAGGCAGACACTCAACCACCTGAGCCACCCAAGCCACCCAGGTGCCCCACCCTCGAGTTCTTATCTTTCCCCTGCTCCTTAAGTGTCTTCCACTTCAGCCTTGACATCGTCCTTCCGAATAACTTCCACATACTGGGAAAGAAGATTCTAATGCGTGGACTCATTCAACTTTCTTCTCCTTCATTTCCCAACTTACATGTACCAGTTTCTACCACTACTCTCTTTCATTATGTCTCCCATAATCCAAAGTCAGTTTCCTCACCTCTGTTCTTGTTACTCGACTATTGCCCTGGAGACTAACTCCATTTAATATCCAATTCCTGCTCTTTTAATCTTCTGTCATTCTCAACCTGCAAACACAACCACTTTCATCATTGCTCTCAATGCTAACATTTTTTGAATTCTTAACTATGTGCCAGATATGGTGATGAGCACTTTCTAAGTGTTTCATTTAATCCTAACATCAACCCTGTAGTGTAAGTAATGTCATTAGCTTCCTTTTACAAAACAGGAAATAGGCTCTAAGACATAAAGGGATTTGACCAAGATCTTGTCACTGGAAAGTGGCAAAGCCAAGATGAACCTCACAGCAAGGTTCTGCAGAAATGCTCTCATCTTCCCATTGACTCATAGGATTGTTTCTCTGCCTCTCATTCACTTTGTGCTGAGCGAAATAGAAAACACACGTCACATAATTCTCCCCTCCGCCATACCACAAACATACTAATTCATGCCTCTCCTTCAAAAAGTCAATGTTCAAGTAAATTTAAAAATAACCATATTAAATCTCCAATCCCCTCCAGAGGGGACGGCAGCCGAGCCAGCAAGAAGAACAAACAAACCTTGCAAACAAAAATGTGGATTATCCGAAGTCACTAGGCAGTAAGTTTTAAGCCAAGCTAGCTGGGAGAAAATAGTACGCTTAATACATGCATAATGGCGAATATCTCCACAAATGATATCCTCAGGGGTAGGAGTGTGAAAGGTCAGAGGAGAGAAGAAATGTATCTTGGGTCCCCAGTATGAATGCAAAATTAAGAAAACAGGGCTTTGATTCTGGCTTCAAATGCTTTTGATTTCTCTTTTTTCTTTCTTTCTTTCTTTTCTTTTCTTCTTCTTTTTTTTAATGGACAAAAGAAGCCTTCTAACCAGCAAGGTAAATAGTTCATGGGTTATTTATTTTATCTCTATTCTTGGTTAAATTGAGTTCAAAATAATTAGATAACCCTGGAAAGGCCGCTGCTGGTACTGCTAATTCCACCTAATGATTTTCCCTTGTAGTTGCCCAGTGAAAGGGGTTATCTGTTAAAACGAGCTTTAAACTATTAATAGAGTAAAATTACAGCTTCAGCAGCTAACCCCAGGTAACGTGGTTGTGGTAGGGTATTAAGACCCAGGGTTGGGGGCCAAGTTGCTCACTTACCCCAAATGACCTTTCTTTCTTACCCGCCACTGACAGTTCCATACCAGACCTAACGCTTAACTTGCTCCCGACACCTTACACTATTTGTGGCCTTAATTGAGGGACCTAAACAAACAAATTAATCACCCTGGCCCATAAAAATGACAGAATTCATATGGTAGCATTCTTCATTCCCTCCAATTTGTTTTCCTGAAATCCCCGCAGCGATTTATTTGCTGAATATGCGAGTTTTTTCCCCCTTATGAAAATTACAAATTGTTGTCAAGGTTAACGAGTTAATATTCTCATTCAATATTTATTTTATGGGGAGACGGCGGAAGTGCAACTCTTCCTGTACTTCTTTCCCCTGCAAAGTCTGGTTTCTTAATCAAAATGACAAGGACACCGTCCTTTGTATGATACTTGGAATCATTGAGACTAAAAAATGAGCTTTATTAATCAACAGACCCTGATTAATTATTATAAAGTGTGGCACCTACATTTCTGTACATTTTAATAATTCCTGCAGAAGGCTAACAATGTCCCCGGAGCTTTGGAGGCTTTGGAGTTTGAATGTTTCTAAGCAATGTCACAATAAATAGTCAAGAGTAGCTGTGTTCTTTCTCTAATCCACTTCGCTTCAAACCGACAAACTAGGGAAAACCTTCTTTTTCCTATTTCCCATCTATAATTCATCATTTGCATACAAAGTAAGGAGCCAAGAATCAGCAGCTTCATCAGTTTTCAAAATACCAGGGGACAGTGAGGGTGATTTATCACAGGCCATATGATCTAGTTCACATAATCAGAATATTTCTGCGAAAAACAGCTCAACATGCTTTCTTGATAAGAGTGACCACACAGAAGATGGACGGGAGAAAGGCCAGGGGTGTGAGAACCTCCCGTGAGCAGTGACTCCCCGACCTCCTTTCCCAGACACGCCAGGCCCGAGTCCCTGTCAACAATGGGACACCACCCGTCCTGAAGGCTACAGGCATACATGTGTTTTTATCACTTCTGAACCACTTTAAAATATCACATGGAAATTAATCAATTAATTAATTGAGATTAAATATCCCGTGAAAATCACCCAGAGCCATGGAGATATTCTCTGTCTTGACAGGGGTTACCTCAGTGCATATGTTGGATAAAAGTTGTGGGATTGTGCCCTTAAGATCTGTGCATTTCACTGTATATCAGTTTGACTTCAATTTATAGGTTGAAAAAAGAACTTACAGGAAATAAGAAGAGAATTAAAACAGCAATGTTTATGTGTCTCTAACATCATCATCACGAGAGAGATACTTATATGTGTGTGTATATATACATACATGTCTGTGTATATTTAAAGGCATATCTATTTGTGTGCATTTATATCTATATATATATGCACGTGTGTGTGTGTATATATATATATATATAAAGTCTATGGCCTTTTATGCATTTGATATATGCACATATGCATATATGACCTATATGTGCATATATATATAATGTCTACAGCCCGCCACATTCTCCTGTTTCTCGTTCTCAGAATGGATCTGAAGTACACAGGGGACACAGACATGCTAGGGCTCCAGCCATTACATCAACATTCCAATGAGAAAAAAAGACCAGGAAGCAGGAGAAAGCCAAAGAACAGTTAGATGTCCCATTTTGATCCTCCACATCAGGACCTGCATTTTCATCTCATTGGCCACAACGTACCACGTGGCCCCTGCTGGGTTCCACCTCGGCTGTGGAATGCTGCTTCTAGTTGGCCTCACGGCCTGAAGAAAGTCACATATTTGTCTTGGAAGAAGTAAGGAAAGAATGGATGTTAGGAAAGCAATGTACAGTCTCCACACCAAGGCTCACAGTAGAAAGTAAGTTGATTTCAAGAACATCCGAGAGGGTATGTTTTTTCTTAAAATTTGAGTTTGTGGCCTGACATCTGAACCAGCTTCATCTTTTATAATGCAGCTTCTTGAGTTGGGGAGAAATGGGTGTGGTCACAGACAGAGATCAGGGGTTTGGGAATAGCCCACAGCCTTTCTTCTCCATGGGAGAGCCCCAGTGAGTAACTACTACAATGTGCCATTTATAGTTACAGCAGGTATGAATTACTTTCAAGCTTCACCTCTCAATAAAACTCTTTAGATTTCACCAAAGTCCAAATGAGCCTCTGGAAGTCCTACGGGTGCCTCCATCACCAAACTAGATGTCACCATGGAAAAAAATCAATCATGAGCCCCTAGTCTGCACATTCCAAAGAAACCCAAGATTCTACCCCCATGAAGTTTCTGGAAGGCAGTCCCTCCTCCCATCTTAAGTCAGGTGTTTCTATTACATGGACAGTAGAGTCCCTATAAATCACCTATTGGATTTCTTCCAGGGACTCGGGCATTGTGAGGTCAGGACACAGGCAGGTGCCCAGGTCAGAGTTTTGTGGCTTTTCCTGCACACTTTTGTGATAGAAGTTTTGGTGGGTATGTCTCAGGGCTCTGGAATCCTGGGCCTCCTCACTGTGCTTGCATTTTACCCTGTAGAAGTACAAGTTCAAATCACAGATAACAAGTAAATGAGATTATGATGTTAGCTTTCTCCAGAGATAACAGCCGTCCAGGTCATAAAACTACCATATGGCAGATTTGGCAGTCTTTCCTGAGTGCCATGGATTAATTATCACATAGACAGACTCCAGTCCCCATTTGCAAGCGGCTCGGTCCCCCTGTGGCAGAGATTGGCAACCCGGTGAAGGCGAGAGCTTGTATTATGTTTGGCAGGGACACGATGTGACCTTACTGTGGCCGGTTCTGTCATCTCTTAACATTTCGCTCATGATTAAGTTTATCATTTCAAATAAACACAAAATGTCAGGTCTCTGGGTCTACTTAACATGGAGAGCCAAAATAGACCTCTCTTTGATTTAAAAGGGTCCAGGCCAAGGGAACGATCTGATTAGCTCTCCCATCTGACTTGTATTAGAGCTATCAGATGATACAGCGAGGGCAAAATCCTTGCTCCAACTGGCTAGTTGCCACAAACCAAACCCCCACAGGGGAGCTGCCATAGTTCCCTTGACATCTCTAGGTTACTAACTCAAAGCAGTGGTTACGGGACTGATCCTCCTGGAGCTTTGCCTTTCATCCTGGCACCTACTAACCCTGAATCAATTCTGTTCACATTTATCCTGGTTCTCCGTCAGTAGAGGATGCCTGATTGTCCTGGACCTTCCTTCTGTTCCGACCCTCATTGATAAGGACAGAGCAGAGTGATTATCAACATTTCCCCATCTGGGGCTTCAGTATATATTCCCTTCTCTCAACAGATACCCTGCCCTAAGTTGACACGGGTTGTTGAACGGTTTACTTCTCAAGCGTTTCTTCCCTCAACTGAAACCACCAAGTAGAAGGGTGGAGGTGAAATGTTGTGTTTCAGCTTAGCTCTAAAGATGCTGCCGTCGATGAGAGGCAAGCAGCTGGCACGTGTATTTAAGGTGCTGGAAACTTCCAAGGTCTCTGCCGTTAGCCCAGTCTCTCATTTGTTTTATGATTATACTATGCGTAATTGTACTAGTCAATATCACATAACTACAGAGTCTACGCAGCTATACTTTTCAACCTAGAGCAGAAGTCAAAGCCTCTGACTGCTCTGAGCTCATCAATTCTTTTATTTGTTCAGTAAACACTGAAACGCTTGTTCTGGCTTCATCCACGCATCATGGGGATCACCTTCTCTTTCTCTTTGTCCTACAGCCAAATGGGTCTTCCCTCAGTGCTTTGGACAAGCTGAGGTCCTTCCTCCCTAGGAGACTTCTGCCACATTTTTTAATTCAGTGTTCTCCTCCATTCTCTTTGACCATCCCTTGCCTACTTAACTTTGATTCATTTTCACATCTCTACTCAAGTGTGCCTCAGAAAATAAACTGGGAAATCCCATGGCATGCCTTCACAATAAGAAGTAGAAGCAAATAATAAAAATGATGATCACAGGTATAATTAATAAATTGTGTTGCTGACTTGCTAAACATTACCCTTCCCTGCTGGCACGTTAGCTTCCTGAAAGTCTGTGATTCTATTTTGGTCAATGCTGATCCTCAATGCCCAGCCCAGTGTCTTACATGAAATGGTGCTCAAAAAATATTTACTGATAAATTGAGCACTTACTTGCATGTATCGCCCAGATATATACAGAGCAGATCACTGCCGAAATGATATGAGAAGTGTTCCCACGGAAGCTCACAGGTAAGGTGTGAAGGGTAAACAAAGGATGGCAATCAGTGTGAAAAACTAATACATTATAGGTCCTGCAATGGGTAAAATGTTGATATTAAAATATGTAGATTTTCCATACCTTTTACCACATTTCTCTAACCCCCACCAACACCTTCAAGGGGAAGGTAGATACAGACTAAGATTTTTTTTTTAAAGCCAATGTACAATTCATTGAACTTGTAAAACAAATAATATCATGAAAGTCAAAGTGCTCTTGGTTTTCAAGAATGAGGCTTGGTTCAGAGGGAAAAAAAAAAAAGAGGTTTTATCAGAATTCCAAACATCAATGGAAGATCTTAGAAGACTGTGTAAACACTGTTTCATAAATAAACCAAAAAATAGGGGGAGATATATGATGCCATTGTAATCTTATTCCAAACTGGTAAAGAAAATTTCTTTAAAAAATTACAAGGCTTTTGTAAGGGGAGAAGAGTTTTGAAGAACAGTAAAGTTATTGATAGGTATCTGAGAAGAAACTCTGGCCTTTCTCCAGTCCTAAAGAACAACCTTTAGTGAGAGAAGCTGGGTGTGAGACAAATGATCAGATAGGTTTGGAAAAATAGTGGGTCATGAGGACTTTTAACTCACTTCCTCTGGCATAGCCCAGACCTTTGAGAAGGTCCTCTCATATTCAGCATAATGCTACAGAAACATGGCACCAGAGAAACAAACATGGTGTCCAAGAAACCAACATGGTGACCAAGTAGTCTATTAGCAAGGACTGAGAGACATGTCCAGATGCTGGCTTCTAAGGACAGTGTCATAGAGCACTGACTGTTCCAGTACAGTAGGAGGAAACTAGCCAAGAGTTCCTGAGCTCCCAAGGAGTACAGGGTATATGCTAAGATATAGAAAATGGACAAAGAAGGCAGAAATGCTAGATACGGAGATTCGAGAACATGATCCCTAAACACCAGATAAAATAACCTATTTGTAGTGGAGACCAGTAGGGCCAGAGGATGACTTGAGCCCAGACATTTCTCTAATGCCTGGAAGACTTTCTCAAAAAATTATAAAATCAAGGAAGAGGGGAGAGGATAGATAGAAAATCTTAAATATCACCGGAATTTAATTTGGTGGTGACAGGGATGATGATGTTAAGAGTTTTCAGCTACTGGTGGAAATAAGGGTACTTGAGCTAAAATCTTACCTTTAGCTGTAGGAAAAGAAGTCTACATTTCTACAGCCCAGAGTATGTGAGTGTCAACATTTGAACCTGTTACAGAGCATGCTGCCGTGAGCTAATGAAAGGGATGACCGGGTCTGTCTGTGAGTGAACAGAGTGAAGGCATTTGAGTTGGGTCATGAAACATAAGTAAGAAGTTGCCCCCTGAAGGTGGTTGGGAGTGAATGTCAGGTAGAAGGAACAGATGGTGTTCAGGAAAGAGGAGCAGAAGAGCATGGCCCAATCAGTAAACAGGAAGATTACAGTAACCAGAACACTAGGTTTCTAAAGGAATGAGTCTGGAAAGTTAGGGTGAGGCTAAGTACAGGAAGATAACCTGATTCCTGCAGGCTCTGAAAAGGGAAGCTTTTAAGATAGAAAATGAAGTTGTCAGAGTCTTCCACAATGGGATGGGAAATGTAAGCAACTTCTCGAAAGGATACTTTGGCTTTATCCCTCAGTTTTAAATGTGCAGGACTTTGACCAAGATATTCTATTCTAGGAGTCTAAATCGGAAATGTTTGCTTGCCCATGTACACATGGCTTTGTGTGTTTAAAGATTATTGTTGCAACAGTACTTAAAATAGAAAAAAAAAAGCACATAGTCAAAATGTTCATTTTAGGGGAATGATATAGTGAATGGTGAAATACTATACAGAAGTTAAAATGAGTAGGAGTCATTATTATTCCCCCAAATTGAAAGATCTCCAAGGCATAATTAGATTCCAGTTTCATCCTTTTCGCAACTTCTGTCCTTCTAACCCCTCCATACCTGTTTTCTTGTGTGTAAGATGGTGAGAGGACTATGTATATCCCATAGAGTCGTCATGAGGATTTAATGAGTTAATACATATAAAGAGCTTAAAATAATAGCTAATGAATATCAGACACACTATTCATGCACTATTGTTATTATGTACTAAGATAGAAAAATAACATAGTACAATATGGGTTGTGTCTTCCTGCTTGGGTTAAAAAAACATGCATGAAACTTAAGTGACTTTAATATTTATAACACCTTTCTGAAAGAAGACAAAAGGAATTGTTGGCAAGTGATATATCTAGGAGCTGGAAGAGAAGCTGAAGATTGGCAGGGAAAGGGGCCATTTTTATCATTTTATTCCCTCCTGCACTGTTTTAAATTTAAGACAAATAATGTGCTTACATTACTTGTAAAATGAAAAAAAAAGCAACGAAATTAGTGATACTGTTCAAAATATGTATTTATTAAATCCATTGAGGTCGATCTACATAAGATGAGTTCAAGAAATACAATATTTAATGGAAGATGGTACACACAATAAATGGAGGGGTCGTTAGGATGCTGTAACAGGTTGGGAAATTCTTAAGCTCAAAAAAAAAAATGATGACAGCCTCGTTTCCCATTCAGATTGCCACCTTGACAGTGGAAAGGGCTTCCAATTATTATTATTATTAATTATAATTATTAAATATTATGTCAATATAATTATCATTGTTATTATTATCTTAGCTCCATAACTTACTAGCCTACTGACTTTGGCAGATTTATAACTTCTCTTTTCTTCATTTAAGGGTAATTTTGGTCCTTAGCTCTGGGTATCAGTGAGGATTAAATGAGATAATGCATGCAAAGTATTTTGTGCAATGGTTAACACACAGTAAATGCTCAAAAGCGTATCGTCATCACCATCCTAATTTTATCATCATCTCTTTTTATATTAAGCACACTCAGGGTCATTTTCCCCTATTGAAACCATCCTCCTGAATCCCATGCAAAGGAAGAACTGAGTCAAAGAAGCTTCTAAGAACTTTGAGCTTCTTTCTTATGGACACCATTCTCTACACCGAGAGATTAACCCTTCTGACAAAAGAATTTACCTGATTTCAAAAAGAACAATCAATGAAAAATTGACCTACTATGTTCCAGACATTTTGAAGCTCAGAAGCCCTTGCAAATGAACATACTTGAAAAAAATTCACTTCCAACTCCCCTACCCCCCGTCCCCCCCCCCGAAAAAGCAAATGAAGCAACAATTGCTTTCTCTGCTCAAAATCATGTCCCTGTCTTTTGATGAGATGATATCATCATGAAGCCATTATTCAATGCCCATTTATGAGAATTCGCAATGCAAAATAGTAAGATTAGGTCATGGTAGGGATGCAGGAAGGGGGTATAATTAACACCGACGGGTGCTTGGGTTTTTTTTAAACGAACATCAGGAAAACCACACAAATCTACAGTGTAATGTAAAACATTCTCCTAAGCTGAGAAGGGAGTGGACTGCATGACCCACAGGGTCTCTGTTCCAACTCTAATTGCTATTATTCTCTAGGATATGATATCTTAATCAGAAACAATAGCTTGTCTAATTGACTAAGGCTGGGGAGGGGGAGCCCTGCTACCTCTCACAGATATCTGAACGGCGAGCACGGTAAATGAGTAATGCGGTGAAATTAAGAAAGGACAATTCAGACAGTGAGATCAATTAGATTGTGAACAGACATATAAGCAGAGACCCAGAAGCTTCTTCACTTGAAGTATTTAACACTAGAAAGGTGACACAGAGACATCCTCTGCAGAATTATCTTTCATTTGCAAGATTGGATGGTCTATGTTTTTTTCAAAAATCATATTGAATCATTGTTCACATTTATAATGTGCCTCTCACTTGTGGACTTTGCTTTTTTTTTTAAGATTTATTTAGTTATTTGAGAGAAAAAAGAGAAAGGACGAGGGGGGGGAGGGAGGGAGAAAGATTCTCAGGCAGGCTCCGTGCTCAGCCCCACCCTACCACGATGAGGGGCTTGATCTCACGACCCTGAGATCATGACCTGAGCTGAAACTGAGAGTCAGATGCTTAACCAACTGCACCACCCAGGTACCCCATCACTCATGGAGTCTTAAAAATACCTGTATATATTGTGTCCACATCTCTGGTTACCATCACAAAAGAATTTATTATAATCCCAAATTTCCAGATGTGGCAATTAAGATAAGAGTGATCTGTTATCTCCAATATACCATATATATTCTCATATATAAAGTAAAATGTAATATAGGAAGGATCTTAGATAAGAAATAATAATCCTGGTGCAAAACCCTAATGTCCCCAAATATATATTAGGAATACTATACATAAACTATACACAAACTATAAATAAACAATACTATACATAAACAATAGAGCATAGCTATTTTTATTCAAATCTTTTGCTGGCAGGTACCTGGACAAAAGCAGGAAAATCTTCTCTCTGAAAGTCATTTTGTTAGAGAGTATTTGCTTATGCAGTTTGAATATATTTCTTTCATAAGTTTGACTGCCAAGTTAGAAGGCAGTTTGAAAGCAAAGGATACTGGACTGAGAGCCAAGGAAACTTGCAACTTCCTGGATAGGCGTGTGATTTTTTTGGACAGGTCCCTAACTGTCTCTGGAGTGACATTTCCTTGACGATTCCACTGCCAACAACTCCCTTCTTCCCTCCCTCTTTCTCTTTCATCGCAAGAGATCCACAGGGTCACGGCGCATTTACTATGTATCAGACCTATCACCCCTCCGCCTTTATCTTATTACTATATTGCTATTTGCTCATCACCCAACAATCAGAACTTTGGATTAGGAGGTAACGATTATTATTATACTCAGGTGAACCAACAACATGATTTGTTGCTTTACTCTGGGAACGACACTCACGAATACTGTAGAATATTAAAATCAGTCCATGTGCCTCCATCCCTCCTTATAGGGCTTCTCTATGTCCAGGAACCTCAAATCTAGAGCCACTAGACTAGGTTCCCCCAACTCCAATGAGCAAACAAGAGGTGAGAAAGGACAGGGTAGATCTGAGCACTTCCATCCTCTTAAGAGCTCAAATCTACCCTGTTTCAGGACACTTGTCACACGGGGTGCCTCAAAGGAGGGTTGAGAGAGCTTTCAACCTTTAGATAGAAACTGCAAGTCCCATTTTCCATGCAAAATGCCACGATGCCTAAATGTTGGTTATCCTATATTTATGAAGTCTAAGTTGACATCACTTATAATGCATCTTAATTTCTGAGAAGATGTAAAAAAAAAAAGTTCTGAGAAGATGTAAAAAGTTTTCTAGAATCAATGAAGTAGCATTTTTTTCTTTTAACATTAATTTTATATAGAATTTTAAAATTTAATTAAAAATTTTGTAAGACATAATTTATTTGTAAAAAGATCATGGGATTGAGTATGATCTAAGGGCTACCAGTTGTAGGTTTTGTTGTTGTTGTTGTGTGTTTGTTTCACTTCTGCCTGGTCTCCATATTCCCCCATGTCCCTTCCTCCTCTGCCATTTGGCTACTCAGTCACCGACATTGAGATGATAGCAAACACAAACCTTTTAAAATATAACCTTCCCCAGGAAAACCAGTATGTGAAGCAGATTAACTGAGAAGTCTATACATCCCAGATAGACGTATCGAACACATCCCACTTTAAATTAGCTTATATAGAACTAAATAAGAGTTGGTTACAGCTTGACTCATTGACAAAGCTGAATAATTCATAACATTATTATGCTTCATATAAAATTGATAAAGGATTTATCTATTGTTATTGAGTTACGTTTTATATTTTAAAACCATGATTTGTGTTCTCAGGGCTTGAAGGTTTTCGTAGAACTTCACCCATCTAGCACCCAAGCCGTTGGCTTGTGTTGCCTCATAGATGAAACAGCCATATGCAAAGCACTAGTCTATTTCATCCTTCAAATGACCACCGTGTGCCAGGACAGTATGCGTGTGATGTCACTGACCTCACATAACACTCTGAGGTGAGTATTATGCACACGGCTCCAGCCTGCTAAAAAGGAAACTCGGGAGACATTTAAAAGACTGGCTCAGGTTCATAGCTGATTATGATTGTCGCTCTCTGATTCCTTCTATATGGGGCTGCGATTGTGGCGCCCTGAGCAGCGGCAGCTAAGCGGTACACACTGCTACAAATGGTTCTTCCCAAAGCTTCTGGTTGGATTTGGCCAACGCGGAACTCCCCCCAGGAAGTTGGAAGGGAAAAAGAGACCGCGATCTCAGTATATTTTCCTTCGGCTCCCTACCTGAGTGGACTGGGATCTTCTTGGGATAAGGCGGTCATCTCCCCATGGCCCTTGGTCTCCTGAGTCTACCCGCCTCTCCTTCCTCTTGCCTCTGAGGGGCAGGGGTCATACAAGAGTCTCTCCTTGAGTAGCCTTCACATACGCCACTATTCTGGCGATTTACCTATACCTGCTCACAGCTTCGTAGATAGTCCCTTTCTTTAACTCTCTTTAAAACTCTGCCTATTTTTATAGATGCCAAGCCCAGACAGCTCCAGGGACCAATCGGAGATTCAAACCTAGGTCCTAATAACTCAGAATCAGAAATACTTTTCACCAAACCACAGAGGTGCCCAAATTATCTCCTTAGAAAAGCTGAGCCCGCGGTATTACAATAGTCTCTTTGTAAAGGGGGGGCCATTTAAAGATAGACCATCATTTCCTGTGGTATAACATCTTCACTAATATCAAATACCATTTCTTTGAGAACCAGCTAGTACCTCTAACTCTTTGGAAGAAAACTTCTGTGTAAATCCGAGGTATTAATAGTATATCATTTTTGCCTGGTGATAAAAATCCCCAGTGTCACAAGGCTACGATAGGATAAAACCATTTCAACAGGAGACAATCTTTAGGAAACAGATTCTACTGCAAGGAAATCCACTTTGCATAAAAAGTATAGGTTTGTTGAATTCAAAAAGGGGCGAGAGGATTTGCTAATGCAAGGAGGAACACAAGATTACCTGTACGTGGAGAATGGAATGTTCCGTTTCCTGTGCCACAGTCAGTGGTATCTTTCATTAATGGTGCAGGTGGTCCACTGGGACTGCAGGAGCACATCTCAATATATGGTTCCTGTAGACATTAAACAATAAGTTCCCTTAATGCCAATCATATGCCTTTCTTACTGTTTTCATTTGCATATAGTCTCTATATCTATTCTAAGTCATTCAGCAGGCCATTCTGGATTCCAGCTTATTTTTCTGTAAAACCAATGATAATAGAATAAGAAGTAGAGAAGAAGCACTCTTACCCGACACTTCCTTGTGCTGGGGGCCATCGCTAAGCTGTTTCTGTGCGTTTTCTCAATGGACGTATCTTAACTTATTATTTACAACATATACTAGTATATGTTCTAGTATACTTCTAGTAACGCTCAAGTTAAGGATGAGAAGACTGAGACCCAGTGTGTTTACTTATCCTGCCCAAAGTCAGCCAGCTCAGACGACAGAACTGAGACTTGAATCTGCTGCAGAGACAACCCTCGGGTTTATCCAGGGTTAATTACCCAGTCAAACGCAGACTGGTAGGCAGACCCAATGCAGCCGGCAGGGGAGGGTTATAAAACTGGAAAGCAGGTGCCTCACCTACAGAGACCACCACAGTTCAGCTCTAGTTGATCAATAATTCCCCTAAAGAATGGGGACACAGTATAGCCATGTCTTTGGTTTTTACAAGAGACGTGAAAATCCTGAATTTTTATGTAGGAATCTCTTGATTTTTAAATGCAGGGTATCGGCCAACAGAAATAGTTGAAGTGTTCGAGGCAAGCTCATGGACCGCAGGTCTATGGTCTGTGCCTTTCCATCAGCTTCTTAATAGACATAGAGAAGGCTCATCTCTCCATTCCCTTGATCATCTGAGCTACTTTCAAGGCCCCAAGCCTTACACCAGTCCTGAAGGGCGGTCACAGTGAGGGTGACCAACTCATCCTCATTTGCCTGGAATTTTCCTGATTTCAAAGCCACAGGCCCCTTGCTCCAGGAGACCCTGGTCCCAGATAAAATGGGGGCATTGGTCACCTGGTTATAGCAGAGATCTGGCTTCTGGAATCTGCAAAACTCCAGAAGGTCAAATAAGCTGACCTTTAGAACGTGTCGTTTCAGGGGACTCTCGCTCTCCGAGGAGGTGCTAATTTGCTAAAGCTTTTGTGTTTCCACTTCCAAAATTAGACTACCTCTGAAGTCAGGGGTGTAACCCTCCCCAGGACAGCCCCCAGAAGCAAGTTTCCCAGAAACTCTCTGGCAACGGAGGAGAGGAGGGCACGGCAAGGCGAGCGACGTCCCCGAGAAGGCTCCTGGTGGTTATTTGTCAGAGAATCCTAATTCGAATCCAAATGGGAGTGCGCCATTATCGGGGACTCACACAGCTCCCCGTAAACAGCTAACGAGCAAGCTGCCAGCTCCGGTTTTATCAAGAGCCCTCCGAGACTCAACCGTGCCATTTCATAAAATATGCAGATGATAGTGCGGGGAGAAGAGCAAAGACTTTGAAAATGATTCACACAACCTAAAAATGATGTTGAAAAGGGAGGAATTAAATATTCACAAAGTGAGAGAAATTAAGGCATATTAACGGTTCGAATGTGGAAATGAAATGGGTAACATGCACAGAGTTGATGAGGACGGCCGTGATTAGAGACCTGCTCAAAGTTTCTAATTCTGACACGGCGCGGGGTGGAGGTGCCCATTTGGCTGGTAAGGGCAAACCAGAAAGGAGGGATGGGACAAGCCGCACGATGCCGACAGATCAGAGGCAAAGGGAGGAAGACACAGCGGTGATTAACTTGAGGCTCCATTCTGTGCTGAGGGTGAACTCCACGTTCACAAAATGAATACTAATCACCAGCACAAAACAGACTTTAAGTTGGCTAGATGCTTGATGCGATTAAGCCCATAATGAGGAAGGCACGAGAAGGCGCAAAGGCTCGAGGGGCTGAATTCGGTGAGGTCACCCTACCCTCCACTTTTAAGAAAAGGGGATGGAAAGCCAAACCGGGGCCCATCCAAACTAGAATTAGCAGTAATTATTATATAATATGTAATGATGAGATTTAAATGGGTAACACATTTTCTCTGCTGAGATCATTTAGACATGATTCATACAAATGATGAAATTAATAGATCTTCCTCTTCTCACTGCCAGGCAGCTTCGACTAGATTTTTCAACAGAGACTGATCCTCGTGAAATCGTATGAATAGAGAGATTTACGGAAATTGCAGGAGGAATTGGTTCAGTGTATAAGAGCACGCTAGGGTTTAGAGAAATTCACACATTCACCTCCAGGATGAGCGCAGAGCTCTTGGCCCTGACTTCCCCCCACCCCCACTTTAATTTTTAAAAATCTATCTATATTTTTAAAAGGGGTTTTAGAAGTAAAGGTAGGAAACCGACATCCACAAAATAAAGAGATATGGCACCCAGAAGGCTAAACAAATATTTACAGGGAGGTAGAGTTGCTTTCTTTGCATCTAAAATGCAAAAGAAAACAGTTGGTAGATGTAAAAATACATTTTAAATAATAATACGGAGATGACTCAAGAAATTTAAATTTTAATACCGATGGAAAACAATTTAAGAGGGGATAGTATTTGCATATGCGGTGTTCCTGATTTCAGTGCACCTGAAATTTTCAAGAGAAATTTGAGAAAAAAGAAATCCACTGCAAACAAAAAGGAAGGCTCAGAGCCATCTTTGATAAAGTATTTCTTTCGCATTCCTGCTTAAAACCCATCATTGTTGTCAGATGTGGAGATTTTTTTTTCCCTCCTGCGGAAGTATAAAGCAGTTACTGGGGACTGGAGGACTGCCGGAGATCCACTGTTTTCCAAGGGGAGAGTTCCCTAGTCCTATTTGCTGCACGGCACATGAGCAAATTAACAGGCACTTGGGGAGGAAGCCCACAGTACGAGGCTCAGGCATGCAATAATTAACATAGCCTTGCTACCTCCATGGCATCTTGGGATGAAAATATTAATCATTCACAGCTGTGATCGCCTCAAAATCTCCTATTTTATGGCTTTGACACATCCATGAATAATGCCATTTACTATAATGTGCCGCGTATCAGAAGGAATACTTTTGCACAGTATGGCTGCTTCTCTAGAATTCATTGTAAACCAATACGAGACCTGGGTTCCCTTCAGCGTCTACAGAAAACAGAACGTGACGCAGGACTACTTACACAGCATGCTTTCCTGAGCACCTACTATGTGCCAGACATTCCATGTATTCTCGGCTGAAGCCTTACAATGGTGCTCTGAGTGCAGTACTGTTATTATATCCATTCCGTACGTGATGAAATACGAGATCGCGAGGTTAAGGTCAAACAGCCAAAGACTTAGAGGCCGGGTGTGAACCCCCGTCTGCTTTGCTCCAAAGCCCATGCTCTTCCCGCAGCATGGAGTTCAAAGGGAACTTTAAATATTACCGTGACATTGGTTTCCACAGTGCCCTCGCCCCGCTGGGTCCCCAGGGGATCGCCTTGGCAATTAATTCATTTAGGAAATCTGTTCGGAATTTTTTTTCTACTCTGCTTCATCGCTTTGAACACCCTTCTTTTTCGCTTTCCCTACCCTTGGTTTGAGCACGCAGCCCAAGTGCCTGTCCCGGCCAATGCCTTCTCCGCACTGCAGTGAGGGGGAGTTTCCCAATGTAAATCGAGTTGGGAGCACCCCTCCCAAAAATCTTTGCACTTTTTCTCCTTACACTGAGGATAGAGTGACGAAGACAGTGCCTCCAACGTCCCAAGTGACCTGGAACAGACTCTGCTCCCCCCAGCCTCACCTCCTGCTTCCCACCTTCTAGGTCTCTCACTAACATCCAGCAAAGAGGAGGTCTCTGCACTCCTCAAAGCCACGGATCTCATTCCACCTCCAGCCCTCTGTCGGGCTGGGCTGCGTCTACCTGCAGCAGAGCTCGTCCCACGTGACCGCCCCCGAATCCACGCCTCAGCTGGTTCCTCTTCGTTCTGTGGATCTCCCTTCCCTTACATTTCACTTTCACAGAGTTGACACCTTTCATGCCCTGGTCTATCTTGAGTTTTCTAGACACTCTCGTAACCTGCTCCATGCTCTCCCTGGCAATTGTCACAATTGTAAGTAAATTGTTCTCTGGATGATTGTTTGTATCATAACATTTAGCCCCCACAGGAGATTTTTAACTCCATGATGGCAGAGGCTATGTTCTCAGTCTCAGGCACCTAGTAGATACTCAATAAACACATGTGGAAGGAAGGAAGGGAGGAAGGGAGAGAGGGAGAAGGAAGAAAGGAAGGAAGGATGGAAGGGAGGGAGGGAAGGAGGGAGGGAGGAAGGAAGGAAGGAAGGGAGGAAGGGACTTGCTGACACATCTTAATTTTCAGCCAGAATCCTTTCCACCTGCATTTTCTCTCTTGTCTAACCTCTCACCGAAGCCCTTCCTTGCCGATATTCACATCACTTGACAACGACCAGAAACTATTGCATCATGACCACTGTTGTTTTGGCAGGAGTGGGGCGGCGGAGTTTGTGTCCTTGGAGAATCATCTGGCGGCAGGAGCCTTGACACCCCCAGGCCCCCATCACTTCTCCTGCACACCTCTCTTAAGGGCCCGTAACATCGTGTTGCAATTGCTTGTTTGTGTGGCCAGCTCCCCAGGGCAAGGACTTACCAGGGACGTGGCTGCCTCCCTTCCTCGTCCAGATTAGGGTCTGAGCATACACGGTACTCAGTAAATGGCTGTTGTAAACAATTCTAGTCATGAATGACTCAGTAATTGAATGGATAACTAGGGAATTAGTAAATCAGTGAGTTCATAAAAGAAGTCAATGTGAAAAAACAACTACTCACCCAACTATTTCCTAAAGCATAGTGCCCACCTCATGGGTGGTACCCAAGTTAATTCTTAGGAACACATAAACTAACTTTTACATTTTAGTTGCTATGGAACAACAACAAAAAAAGATGTTAGGAAAAAAAATTAACCTGCACATTAATTCCTTTATATCACTGATATTATGACTGAGGACAATTCAGATTAAAAAATAACAAGCAAATACAGTACTATTACAGAAGGTGCTGGAGATGGCAAAAGTCACGAAACTGGTATATAGGTGTGAGGCTTAGGAACACGAAGTTTGAAAATGAGGGGGAAAAAAAACCCGTAAGATTTCATGAGCTTTTACTATGGTCCAGGTGGTGTTTTAAGCACTTGACCTGTGTTAAACTCATGGAATCTTCATAATAGTTCTGCAAGTAAAAACCATCCCGTATTATAGGTGAGGATATGGAGAGAGCCAATCTTCGCTCAAGACTGTATCACCAGTGGGGCGCCTGGGTGGCTCAGTGGGTTAGGGCCCCTGCCTTTGGCTCGGGTCATGATCCCAGGGTCCTGGGATCGAGCCCCGCATCGGGCTCTCTGCTCGGCGGGGAGCCTGCTTCTCCCTCTCTCTCTGCCTACTTACGATCTCTCTCTCTCTGTCAAATAAATAAAATCTTAAAAAAAAAAAAAAGACTGCATCACCAGTAAGTGTCTGAACCGGGGTTCAAATCCAGGTGCCGCCCGTGGTCTTATACACAGGACAGCTCCCCTCTGGCAGAGAAGGCAAAAAGGAGCAAATGAGCAAATGTGTGGGACAGCGAGTGAAACGTGGGCTGAGGAAAGAGAGGAAAGTGACAGCCGAGCGCAGGGCCTTTCCTGGGCATGACTCGGAAGTAGGAAGGATGCTTTGCGAGCTTCGCCTTTGCTCTGTTTCTTGCTTCTGCTGCCGTCGCAGTGCAGTAGCCATTCTGGACGCCCCCTTGGAGACAACGTTCTCCAATTTCATCTACTTGTGGCTCCTGAAAGGAGAAAATGCCCCATTTTTCTCCACTGTCTGAGGGGTAGCCCTCAGAGCTCTGATGTCCAATGAAACTGGTGGATGTAAGGAAGACCCATTTGCTCCTGGACAGTCCTACTCACTCTGGACTCCTCAGAGCACAGACGTGGGAGGAGATGGGAACAAAGGGATCGGCGGCAGGACAGCCATCGTGAGCCTGGGGGAATAGGACCAGAGGGCACCGGGGGCCATGCTCCTTCAGAAAAAATGTGTGTCTTCTCTTAGAGAATTCAGCATCCTTCCCCATGCACTAGAATCATATTGTCCATGACCACCCAAGAATCAACCAATTCCCCTCCGCTCTCCAAACCTTTTCCTACATTTCCCTTCCCCCTGGAATGTTCTCCCTATTGCTCTTGACACCAATCCTAAGTGGGAACTCTGCCCAGGTCCCTTATTTGCTGTGGGTCATCGGGTAACCTACTGGCACCACAGCTCCCTCCCTGAGGTGTTAAATGGAAATAATTGTAGCCCCACCTCATCACGTCTCTGTGAGGAGCAGACGGAATGTTCGAATTTAAGGCAGGCGAAACAAGCTAAGTGACATGTGTTCACACTCAACATAGGTGGCTTTGATCCTACAGTGGGTCGATGGCAGTGCCTATACTCGGGAGGGCAAAATTTATTTTTCTATCTCTGAAATTCACTTCATTGTCAAGACTTTTTCTCCAGGTGATAGAAACTTAATTGGTTCAGGGTCTCACCTCCTCCCCTTCCTTGAGTTTGAGACTTAAAATTCCAGAGATTGGGTTTCTGACCACGCACCGGTCATTGTTCCTTATCTATATGGATTTGTGATGATATGTCCTTAGTCAGGATCCTGAGAGTTAAAATTACCTCTCCTCACCACAAAATGCAAGGGGGCATCAGTAATCCCCTGCCACTTTCAGGCCATATTTAGACGGAGAGAACTTCCTGATTCTCTCCACTTTTCACTCCGGTAGGGGAAAGGTCCGTTCACCGCGTTAGAACTCTCTGCGTGACATCCCGTATCAGTCCAGATTTGAACACAAAAAATATGCATACATGGAGACACTTAACAATTGTTGGCAGAGTGGAGCAGCACCTTCCAGGAATGACTTCTGGAAGTGCACTGCAGAACCGGCTCACAAACATCAGGAAGAGAGAGACTCCGGAAGCCGCCACTGGAACTATTGGCTTCAAACCCACTTCTTGACTCAGGATTAAGAAGCTGCTTCCATCATGGCGGGCTCCAGAGCCACATCCACCATATTGGCCTTGGCAATAACACACAGGCTCTCCAGTCTGCCTCTTGACACCCTCATAACCAGTATCTACACCCTGGGACTGCTCTTAACACTGCCATACAAACCCCAATCTTCTTTCCAGAAGAAACCACAGCAGCGGCAAGAGGGTAACACTTGTCTCATTCCTACCTTTGACTTCTTAGAAAAATGCAAGGTGGGGCAAGGATGAGGAAAGAGAGACCTTGCAGACAACTACCAAGGAATTCTCTCTTCACCGTTGCTAATGCAACTCGCTAAGGCCCTGGAGATGAACCCCTTTGCCCTGTGGTGGGTTAATGCCACAGGGACCATACCGATGTCACGGCAAGTTCCACCTTGATGTTGAGCAGCTGGATAAGGACATGGGGGGACCTGGCACCTGAGGTCTTGTTCCCAGATGCTGTCGCATCTTTCCGATGCCTTTGCCTCTTGATCTTTTCACAACCAATAGGCTGGTGTTATTACTGCCTATTTTACATGTGAGGAAACTGAGGCCAACATGGCTGAAGTAGTCAATGTCACATGGCCACAGAGGTTAGTTTAGGTTTTTTTGATCCTAAAACTTACTCAATTTGGATTCTCCTTTAAAAAAGAAATCCAGGGGAGCCTGGGTGACTCAGTCAGTGAAGTGGCTGCCTTCAACTCAGGTCATGATCCCGGCGTCCTGGGATTGAGCCCCACATCAGGCTCCCTGCTCAGTGGGGGAGTCTGTTTCCCTGCCACTCCCCCTGCCTGTGCTATCTCTCTTCCTCTCTCTCTCTCCCTGTCAAATAAATAAATAAAAATCTCAAAAAAAAAAAAAAAGAAATCCAAATTACCAATATAAAATTAGATAAGAAAGTGAATATTTATTTGGGAAAGGAAACAAATGGATCCAAATTATAAATTTTAAAAAGCTAACAAGCCACAAACACACACCACAAAATCTAGAAAAATAACTCCATCTTTTAACTGTCTGACATCTCTAAAATATTTTTCCTACACTTTTTGCATCACGCTCTCTGATTGTCTTGTCATGACTGGGATTTTACAAAATATCTTTCTATAGAGAAAATGGAAAAATAACTTCGTCCTTCCCCAGCATAGTTGATCAGAACCTTTTCTATTATTGGTGGTTTATAAATATTTATGTGAGTTTTACAACTCATTAGCAGTAATGTCGTATATATTTTTAGGATAGTTATCAATCTGGGGGAAGCCTCCATCAGGTTTCTTTCCTACATGAGCTGTAGGATTTCAGGGAAATTCCAGGTTTTTCCTGTAATGACAAACCCGAAAGACTCCGAATGAACAGCCTCCAGTTACGGTTTGTCACTGATATCTTCATTTTACGTGTATTCTGAGTTTTATGGTATCTCATCTGTGCTGGTGTTCTGTGTCTTATTAGCAAGAAATTTAAACAGTGGCATTATTATAGTTCTTTTTTTAATTTCCGTGAAAAGAGAAAAAATATCACATGCTGCCTTTATAATTGTGTTTGCTGCGTGAGTGAGTATACTCCCGAGAGAAGAGAACTTCCAAATGGACTGTTGACGAGAATCAAATCCTCCACTGACTAGTGTACATATCTGATGCTCAGAAGAATTTTCCACAGACTAGCTTGTGACTCCTAACATTCATTTCTGTATCTCTTCTACCAATTATTGGGGATACAGACGCTAGGATACGGTCAAATCACGGGGCTGCCATTGACCTTGCACCTTCCCACCGTGGCATCGGGTTCACCAATGCAGTGGGTATAGGACTGTTTCTAGAAGTCATTCCAAACCAGGATACTAGCAGGACTTTGACGATAAATGAGGTGACAGAGGAGGACATAAATATATCAAACGCGAAAGAAGTCTGTCCTCCAATAAAATTTCCTATAACCAGACCTTAAAATGCCAGTGATCACTGTGATATCACTTCACTCAAAGGGAAGTACAGTCGAGGGGAAGCTGGAGAGGAAAAAGACAGCATCTGCACCTCAAACATTATTTGCACAGATGTTATAGATACATATCACCATGACAACACATTGGAAGGACCCCTCCCAGGGCCTGAAATGTGAGAGTCTCTGAAGCTTAAACATGTTTGACCTCAAGGTATATTGGTGGAGGCAGAAACCCAGATCTGGAGCTCCTTTCCAGGATGCCCAAAGACCTCCCCATTCCAAGAAGCCACTGGATAGTCTGGGGACATCTGCTTGCTCTATATTAGCCACAATTAATAATCAGAAGCAGAGACGTAGCCACTTAACGTATATCAACCACTCTTCTGGGAGGGAGCTGTCATCCTCTGGTTCTCTTTCCCCGAGATAGGGAAATTGATAGGTCACTAGTGTCTGTGAATAGCACTCAAAAGGTATCATATTTATTTTAGCTGCAGCTTCAAATCAGTGGCTATCTGCATTATGAAGAACATCATTCTATAAAACACATTTGGTCTTCATTTTTCAAATGCTCCTGAAGGGAACATATGGTAATCTGTTTAACTCTGTATTCCACAGAGATACTTAAACTCCATCCACCAAACTGTCCTGCTATTTTTATTATAAAATTCATGTCTTTTTTTATACCCTAAATATTCCCCCTTTCTGCTTAGATGGTTAAAACTACCCAGGGCTAATAAAACTACCCTGTTTACCATCAAATTCATGAGTCACACCCTACAGTCGTTAAATATAACAAAATTATTATCCACAAAGGGATTAACAAGTACATATGGGCAAAGCCCATATTCTTGTGGGTTTCAGGCATGAACTACTTTGAAGTTATTTGTTTTTTAATCAGAACCCATGCTAACATGAGCTCTCAATTTGATCTTCTGAATTATTTGTCTCCTGCTAGAAGCTAACTCCTGCAAGTTTTTCTCGATTGTCCATTTCGGAGGCTGTATTTCAGAGTCTATTTTCCCAGATAGGAATATTGCTTCTCCTTGCTTCTATTTCCCCAACAATAGTGTCATCTGAAACACTAATTTCACTTCTTAAATATCCCCAAGCTCACTGCCCTTCTCCATTCCCAATGAGAGCTGGATGTGGAATGCGACAATGGGAACTCCAGGCCTCCTTTCTACTGAGAGTTATTGATGTCCAAAACATAAAACAGAGCTGGCACTTAATTTGCAGTTGCTTGCCAATGCAAGGAAGGGCGGAGCACCATTCCTGAAATTTGGTTTGTGGGGGAAGCAGAGTTTGTCCAAAATATCAATGCAGTTCCTTCTCCTCAAGTAGGTAGAAACATGAAATATCGACCTGCCTCTCCATACGCACATCACCATTTACAAAAGATGGCCTATGACCAGGTGATTCTCTGTGGTCAAACATGTTGAGAAAACACTTCCTTTTAAACCCTCCTCTTCAGCTATAATAATGCATGTTAGCATATTTAAGGCACCAGAAGTCCTTCCCTAAAACAAACAAAATTTAACTTTTTTTTTTGGTTAATTTCCCAATTGCCTTTGATCATGTGACTCTCTTTCCGCTAACATCCAACAAAACTAGTGCTCCACAAAGCACACTTTGGGTAATGTTGCCATAATTAACTTTTTCTGATTTTTAATGGCATATTATGCCTTTAATGAACAGATTTTATGCAATAGAGGAGAATCTCAATAGGTTTCAGATCATTTGATTAAACTCATTTTTTTAAGATTGAGAAAAATGATAGGAGATATGCTTGCATAAAATAATGTGGGAATTTTAATGTAAGCTTCAGAATTAAGTCTCAGAATTCAGAGTTTGGGTTCGGAAGACCTTGAGTTGCCTTTCTATAACATTCTCAAATCCTAATTGAGCAACTATAATGTGCCAAGCACTGTTAACGGCCCTGCAATACCATGGATAACTTGCTCTCAGCGAGTTTGTAGCCTATTAGGAAAATAAATATTCATGAATAGTAACACAAATACCCATGTTTAATTTCAATTGATGTAGGTTCTATAGGAGAGAAGAAACTAGTGCAGTGATGTATAACAGGAGAAAATGATCCAGGTTTGGGGAAGAGGAAGATATCAGGGAGGGCTTCCTGGAGGAGGTAACATTAAGCTGCCCCTAAAAAAATGATTTCGGACAGATCAGGTTGAGAGAGGAAGAAAGTGTATTCTAGCCCCCAAAAGCAGAATATGCAGAATGAGTTTTTCACTTTTAAAGAAATAGAAAGAAGGTCATGTGGCTGGAACCCAGGGACCACAAGAGAAAAAGACAAGAAGAAACTAGAGTGGTAGCTAGGGGCCAGATCTTCTAAGGCCTGGAAAGCCAGTGAGTATATATATGAATATTTTAATTCCAACATCAGCGTGAAGCTCTATTGATCAAACCTTTCAGTTTCAAGGTAAGATTAAAGAGAGTTCTGGGTTTGGAAAACAAAATGGACTCTATCCTGAACCATATGAGTATTATCTAAGCTTACATGCTTAAAAATCCCATCCAAATAAATAAGAATTAAGCAGCCCAAGGGCGCTTACCTGGCTCAGTTGGTAGAGAATGAGACTCTTGATCTCAGGGTCATGAATTGGAGCCCCCACGTTGGGAGAGAGATTAAAAAAAAAGAAGAAAAAGAATTAAGCAGCCCCAAAGAAGAGATCTGAGTTATGCAAGATGAACCAAGTCAGTTTAAATCCAAAAATGTCATGAGATGAGAATATTCTGCTGTCTGAGCAAAGGCTAGCTTCCACGTAAAAGTGACCACAAGCCCCATCACCCACCGTGGGGTAGCTGTGGCCCCAAATCCACTCTACCTTTAATCCCTCTCCACTGCATCTGAAATATATTGGCTCTATGATCACAATGAGTGAATGGAGAGAAAAGGTGGGATTTCCGTCTCTTTAACACAATAATCTTCTCAGAACAAGTCATCTTCATAAATAATTCCATATTATCCCAGTCACACTGTCTGGATATCTGGGACTCATTTAACGAAATGGTTAGCTTTAAATATTTCCAGAAGAAGCCTTTTAAAATTCAGAGCATATGTCTTCAAGACTAGAGGTCAGGGTTTGTGATCAAATATTATGCACTTGGACTTGAAATACTGTGTATGACCTGTCACTAGAAGAGGGACAGATGCCCAGAAGTTACTAGCTGGTCCTGGGAAGGCAAATGCCTGCTTCAAATTATTTATGATGAATAACAATACTAATAAAATTGCCTTAATTCTCCAAACCATTCCACTCGTCTCCTTCACCTCCGCAAAATATTACTTCCGAGATATGGAAAAGGTGCTCACTGGCAAAACCTCCCCTTTCCTCTATGCCTCCTTGTCCGTAGGCAGGTAGACTGTACGTCTTGCTGGATCTATCCAGCATCTGTGCTTCGCTCCTTCTCAAGCCCGATCAACCCAGACCAATTCCCACCACCTTTTTCCAGAGAGATAATTTAGAAAGAGCTATCCCAGAGAGAGATATCTCATCAAGCAGACCTGGGGCCATAGCTACCGCCCAGACCATGGGCTTCTCCACCAGGTTCAAATCCCGAAGAAGTCACTATCCTTCTCCAAGCCTCGTTTTCTCCAACTACAAAATGGGCATGAAGCCGGCTCAGGGCTGTACTAGGAACAGCAGTGATGAGCCTGGGGCCTGGAGGCGAATCTGCCAGAGTTTCATTCGTGGCTCTTGTGCATGATTTTGGAAAAATTGTTGAACCCTATAAACCTCAGTTTTCTCCTCTAGAAAATGGGGATAATAACCATACACGGGTTGTGAGGACACAGCGAGACTATGCATGGGGAACACCTGGGACCAGGTGAGCTCTCAGTGATTACTATGGGTACCAAGACTAGATGCGCCCCCCCCCCCCAGGGCTCATCCAGATGGCACCTCAGCAAGGAACTCAGGTCCTACAAGAGCACCTTCTCCTGATGTCATATGCCTCTCATAAAGTCATGGTCAGGCCACATTTGCCGACGATGCACCTGCCCTGTGGGCTCTGACTCTCCTCCCGCACCTTACATTCTCCTTGCTGTACTTTGAGGCAGCCTATTTTCACCGCTTTCCTGGCCTGAGAGCTCTTTAAGTCAGGGTTGAGGTCTTGTTTCAAGTACGTGTAATTGGCAATGACGATTTCTTGGCAACAAATGCATGATGCATTTGAGGTGCTTCCTGGTAAAGCCACGTTCTCACTAGATCCAACCCTCGCTTAAAGGAGCCCCTGCTATTCCTACTGCTGCAAACCCAGCTCCACGCAGCAGAATCATGTCGGCAACTCCTCCCCCACAACTTGAAGCCTACCGTGCCCAATTTCCTTGGGGCACATACAGACTCAGGGTCCTAACTTCCCCAAATCCCTCCGGGGGGAGGGAAATTCACATACAGAAACATCCTCGTTTTGCTAGATTCTTTTCTCTGATGCACTCGAATAGGGCACCCAAACAAATCAACCTTCTTAGTATAGTCAGGTTTTTGCTCTTTGCTTTATTCTTAACGTTTTAAAATTTTTTTTATTTTTTGGTGAGTGAGAGATACGGTGGAAGCAGCCTTTTACTGTGTTGAAGAGCAAGAATTACACTCCCCGGGAGGCCATCCGAGACTGTACTAGTACGTGTCCTCATGCAGGTTTCTCATCTCCTGACTATTTTCTCATCTATAAAATGGGTGATAATACTAATTCTTCATAAAACTGTTAAGACACCTAAACGGTTAGAATATTGCCTGGCACATAACACTTATCAATTAGTGTTAGTTACTAGTATTGCTCATTACTTCCATGAGAGAGTAACCAAGCCTCAAACTAGACCTCCCACATTAAGTATATTCTTGTAAGTTTCCTTTATTGGCTGTGTGTGTGTGTGTGTGTGTGTGTGTGTGTTTTCACATGTGTGACCTGCTATGTGCTAGGCGCCATTCTACGAGTCAGGGACAGATTAGATCCCCGTTTTTCTTCAAGGAAAGAAAAAAAAACACATAACAAATATGTAAACAAGACGATCTGATTTATACGCACCATAGAGCTCCTAATGCAGGATGGAGTGATGGAAAACGAATAGGGGGACAATTTTTGATCATGGTTAAGGAGGGATCTTTGAGAAGGTGACATTTACGCTGAGATCTGAATATAACAAAGAAATTCTCACGCAAAAAACCAAGGGAAGAGAATACAAGACAGATGGAGAAAATATGAGTAATCAAGTATTTATCGGAATAATGTCTGTCCCACTGACGCAGACCGGAGATCGGACAGCAGCATGTGTCTGTAAATAAGGGTTTATTGAGACGCAGACACGCCCACGTGTTTATGTGTCATCTAGGCTACATTCAGGTTCTGGCGGCACCGTTGAGCCATTGTGACAGGAAGCACAGGACCCACCAGTCTAAGGCCCTTTCCAATCAAGTTGACTGTCCCCTGACCTAGATGGCAAGGCCCATGAGGGTAAGGAGCACATTCTACTACCCAGCACCACTTCCTCTGACCCTAGTTGTCTGACTAACGCATCCCAGGAAACAGCTGGAGCGGAAATAAATACAGGGCATTCTGTGTCTGAGTGAATTTTTTTTTTTTTTTTAGAACTCTATTTTAAGTGAAATCTCTTGAAATGATAGCGTCAGAGGACACGCTTTTCCTTCAGAACCTCCCTGATCCCCACGTGTCCAGGGGAACAGCGACTAGAACTAGTGACCCAGAGGACAGCTGCTCGTTTCATCTCCCCCTGTGAGTTTCCTGCGAGGGGCTTCGACCGAGATCGGTTCCAGGCTGAAATGGGACCGCGGTTGTGTAGGAGGCTCGCCGACCTGGTGAGGAAGGAAGTGCTTGGGAATCACCCGCTTTGCCGGTTTTGCAGGTAAACCACCACGTGCATGATGCTAACCCCAGGCAGCATCCCGTCCGCTCGGCCCGCGCCGGGCTTTGTCCATCTGGCGCTGTCAACATTTTGAGCCAGAGCAGTCTTTGTTGCGGGGCTGTTCTGTGCATTCTAGAACGTTTAGTGGCACCCCTGGATGACAAGAGCACCCTTCCTCTAGATAAGGCAATCAATGGTTTCTCCAGACATTGCCAAATGGCTCGGGGTGGGGGGGGGGGGAGGGAGAGTAAAATCAGCCCCAGTTGAGAAGGTCTGGCATACACCCAAAACATTCTCCTCTTTCTAGGGGAGCTTTTAAACTCTGATAGCAAATGTTCTCAAAAATGGAAGCTCAGAGAGGCTGTAATATTCGACATTCAACCTTTCGATTCAAGTCACCTGGGTGTACTTTCACATTCACCCAGATGGGGCGTGGGTACCAGTTAAAAATGACCATGGTGGTCATTCCCAATGACATGACGGAGAATAAGTTTCTCTACTAGGGGCATAAATGTATTTTAATTGTTGCATTTAATCTGAGGATGAGAGTCATGGGTCCTCTTTGGAGACCAGGTGGTGGTGTGGTGGTTGTTTTCAAAACTCCCATGAGTAAATGCTATGATCCCTACACAGCTCCTAGATTGGGAGTCAACTCTCTCTCTCTCTCTGCTGTTCACAAAACCAGAACTACATCTCCCTGCCTGCCCATAGCTAATGCCCTACGAGTCACAGCCCCGAGGCCAGAGCTGCACTTGGGAGACCCAGTGGGTGAGCCCAGAGGGAAGAGAGGAACAGGGAAGTGAGAGGGTGGTATCTAGGTGGATTCCGTTGTTTTCATTTTTTTCAACAACAACAAAAAAGGAAATAGCATTAATATGACCACCTGGGGAAGGACAATTCAGACTAGCGCCATCTTGGTCTAATTGGATAATAAGCCTAAACATTCATGGTTGCTTAGGCTGTTGTATATTGCCAACAAGAGTATAATTTTTGATACGGTACATTTTATCATTATATGTCATGTAACTTCAGCAATAATTTCCTAATGAACAATAGGTCATAACTCGTAAACCAGCAACCTATAAATACATATTGTGTATACGTACATTGCATATATGTATACAGAAATACATATATACATGCATATATTTGGCTCGCTTGTTGGTTTTAGCAATGAATTATCAACTTTTTAAAAAAGAAACATCTCAGGAAAAAAGATTTGGATATCTGGCTTCTCCTCAAAATCCAAAAGGTCTGCCGCCACCACCACCACACCCACCTCCTAGAATGGTGACAATCCAAGAAAGGTAAGCAGCATGGCTTGAGCTCCACAGTTTACCGCACTCCCCACCACTCCCTAATATGGTCCTTGCCTATTTCACACACTGAGGTTAGCTGCCTAGAACCTGTTGGCAGTTCTGCTTCCAGCTGCATGTACAGATTAATTTTATCTTTTTTTTTTTTTGACCTCTTCCCGCAGCCAGACCAATGCCCTTTCTACTTTCAGCTAAGTTTTCCCCAAATGCATTGCTTTTGTAAACGATTGCCCAACTAATCTTACCCAAATTTCCTACTCCTGCCATTTTCTCCACTGACTATATCATGCTTCATTTACAGCAGCATTTCCCAAAATGTACACTATGAAATAAACAAATATATATATTATATAGAAAAAATATAAGAATACTATGGTTGAACAAATTAAGCAAATGCAGTGGTGCCCCGTGTTAAGAGTCTTTGCAGCAGTCCATTTCAGAGTCTATAAAATTCAAACGTGCTCTATGAGTTTCCAAGAAGGGACAAGTATAAGAGCAAGTCCTAATTTTCCATGGAACTTTGTAAAGCTGTGCTCTATTATCATATTTGCTTGTCTTTAAAAAAAAATGTGTATTCGTAGTCTCTAATATTTTTGTTAATTGTTTTCAACCAGGGATAAGCTGCAGAGAATAGAGATCTAGACCATCATGGTGGGGGGCAACTTTTTATCTTGCAAACTAAGATCACTGAAAAGTAAAACATAACCATCAGCAACACTAACAACTTTGCACAGAAGAGAAGTCATTTTAAACAAACACGCCCCCCCACCCCACACACACAAAGCAGGGAAAACAGTATCTCCATAAAGGACCACCCTTTCAATGAATACACTTGGCTCGAAAAATGTGTGCTGTGTTTTTCTTATTTCCTTTATTTCATTGAAGATCTGTAAAAACTTTGTCACAGACTGTCACCAATGTGCAAAACTGAATTTGGGAAACATTGGGCTACATTACATTAAATCTGGCAACAAAACAAACTCAAAAGCCACGGTGAAAATAGTTCACACATGAGAGAAGAGGCAGTAAGTTTCCAAGGCTGGGTTTTCTGTGAGGATGTGGAAACACAGTGAAGCAGTGGGGAGAGAAAATAAGGAGGAATTCAAAGTGGACTTGCCCTTTGAGTGGCTCTTGAAGATTACTTTCGCTGACCTGATCTTACACTGGAATCGCACCGGGAAGGTTCTGCAATCTTGCCTTGGCTGCGGGGGCCTGCCCTTGGCAGCCTGGCATTGATGGGAGCGGGGCAATGATCAGCACGTCAAGTGAATGACCTTCACAGTTGGGGTCAGAACAAAGAGAAACAGAAGTGGTACTTCATCTGATGAGCCAATGTAGTCTAAGACCTTGAAAATATGGTATTTAAACCATTTCATGCTGAAAAAGGATGAGGATGCTTATGGTGATTTTAAGGAGTAGCAACGCAAGACACAAATACGTCCCAATTATCCGTCATATGGATAGGTTCTGCCTTACAACTGATGGGTTGTTTTTTCTTACTGGAGCACATTTCTTGAGTTGTTCTAAGCAGGAACTTTAGGCAAGTCCTAATATATTTTATAAAGTCATTTTTTTTTAACCATTTGACCCTTAGCCAGTTGATTTGGATGATAAAACACGGAGCCTCCAAATAATCCACTTTTATTTTAAGGATATTTTTTTTCCTTTTTATTGTTTTACAAATTGGTTTCTCCTCAAGAGATTAATAAATCCTTGAGGGCAGGAATGGAAACAACACATTTGAGGATCTTCACTGCCCTATGCCTACTGAGCCCTCACTAAATGTCTTTGTGAAAAACAGATGAATGTGAAAATAGGTAATAAGACCAGAAGACAGCATTTTTTTTTCATTTTGTGCTTTTAGTTTTAGAGAACTGCGGACTCCCTTCTAGTTGTAAGACATAATATAGAGAGCACTCATGCAGCCTTCACCCAATTTCCCCTAAAGGTCACATCATACCAGACTATAGCACAGTATCACAAGCCTGGCATTGACATTGACGCAGTTACACGGAGAACATTCCCATGTTCCCATGTTCCCAACAGTCCAAGGGTCCTCATGTAGCCACTTCGTTCCTGCCTCCAAGAGGAAATCCAGATTCCTCACTCTGCCTCTGTTGATACCAGGAAGGGGGTGCTGGGGCTTCTCATTGCTTCTGGATGGGCGTGGGTGTTCTAGCTCCCCAATGGTCTCTGAGGAATTTGTACTGGGGGGCTAGGGTGGCCCTCTTGCCTCTCCCCATGGAAAGGCTCTGATACAAACTCGGTGGGGGTGGTGGGGCACCTCATGAGAGCCTCATGAAGGGAATGGCTCAGCTTCCCATTAGCCTTTGTTGGTGCAGGTTGGGTTGGAGCCACATTTCTTTCTCTGGTTATTTAAAAGTTTTCTAACTTATCAGGCTGCCCCTTTTTGGGTCCTTTGGCTGGAGAGAGCAGGTTTTTGTTGGGGCTCTTTTTTGGGCACCTTTTGGTGATGCTGGGTTTCTGGCTTCTTAAACTCCCAGTCTGGGTTGTAGGACGCAAAAAGAAAACCCAGGGAACTCAACATCACATCATCCTTGAGTCTAAAGGCCCCTAGCCGATCTGTCTTCTTCTCATTGCTTTCTTCTCTTCAACCTTCATCGTCTTCTTAATTTAGTGATATACACAATATCAAGGTCTTCGCTTGTACTTAACGGGAGGAATAGGGAAAATTACATATACTCCATCCTTCTGGAAATGGAAGCCTTTACTTTGCGTTTAAAAAAGGAAGTTTTTAAAAAAATCCCCTGACTTATAACACATTTCAATGTGATTCTTAAAGATGTGTGCATTTTTATGTAAATGGGCACTTATTCAAGTATTATTTTAGGATTCATACATCTACAAGCAGTTCCAATCAAAATAGGGTTGGTGAGTCACGGGAACTCCATAATCGATCTCACGTATAATAGAACTTCGATTTCAAAAACAAATGCCCACTCATCCTGACTTTCTTTCTTGTGCACATAAAATGTACATACTTATATTTTGATGTATTATTTTTCCAATACCTAGTACCCCCTCTTAGAGACAAATAATTTACTTTGAATTAACTTTTCAGAACATAAAAAAAAGGTCAAAAACCCATATTTACAGATACTTGTCTGGATTTTACTTCCACTCTATTTAGCTCTAGTCAACAAAACAATATCCCCATAGAATATGTTTTCTCTAGTTTCTCCCTTGAAAACATGCTTTTTGTCTTTTCTTTTCCTTTCTTCAAGAAAGTTCACAAACGTGAGAAATCACTGAAGCCTTTTCAAAATCAGGAAGGGATTTTCAAAACAGATCCATAAGGATGTTCTCTCATTTAGGGAATAATTTTATTTTAGCACACAGGTTTCTAGCACACATGATGTTTGGATTTGCCAGACTTCGGGGTAAATTATGGGAGCAACAGTGACTATGAAGGAAACCTTATACCAAGAGGGTTTTGGTCTTCCCCGCTCCCTAGCCAGGGACTTGACCATTCCTTCCGCTGTCGATAAGACAGAGTCTACGGACTGTCTCAGTGAAAAACACAGAGCTTGCAATCTGAGAACTAGAAGTCATTAGTGCAGAGAAACTTACACAGCAGTCTTAGAACATGGTAGACGAAAAGTGAGGCCCCAGGATTATGACAGGAAATTGGGGGCTGAAAATCCCCAATTAATCATAATCATAAAAATTACAGTTAAACCCTCAATGACTAGAAACTTAGCCCTTAGAGTCACTCGACTAACTAGAAACTGCAGATTTTCCCCTGTAAAACATGCACACATATATACCTTATTCATACCATTTTTTTAAAATTTCTAAAACATATCCTAGCCTCAGTCAACATAATTCACAATTCAATCATCTCCCTGTTGTTCCTCCTCTTGTCTCTCCATTCATAGTCTTGAATAATCATCCAATGGATACCTTTAGTGATATCGACAGGAGAGTCAAAATCATCACACAAGTTCACGTTCCTTGCTACGGACTGTCTTCAAGATTCAAAGAAGGGGTTGGTTTTTTGAAGGATGATTCCTAAGAGCTGAAGCCAACAGACAACGCTTTTCCAGGGAACTCTCTCTAGTTCTCCTTCTCTGCTGTCCTACTGTCTGCCACAGACTCCCTTATATGTGTCTTTCTCACAGAATTTATTACTTGACCTATTGGAGGGCAGTGGGCAGGATTGTCATACTTGATGTGATAGCCCCAGTACCTAGCACGATGCCTGACCTATTGTTAGTGTATAATATTGGAAGGAACAAATGAATCTTCTATCAACTGGCTCATTGGGGGGGGGGGGCAGAAAACCATTAAAAGACCATCCCCTGAAATCATATGACCCAAGAGAAGACTGAGAGGCTAGCCAAGGTGCCCATGTTTTTCCAAAAAGATGCTTATTGGAGCATGGTTTATGATACTGGAAAGTTGGAAACAAACTATTCCATCAACTGGGGGATAAATTAAATGTAGGATATCTGGCAGTTTAAAAGGAATGAGCAAGATCAATATGTATTGACATTGGGTGGGGGACGGAGAGCCTCTGAAAGAGAGTTGAAAGAAACAAGCAAGTTGAAGAATGGTTTGTACATTATGATATTTTTTATAAAAATAAAAGGAATGTGGGGGTGTTTTTTGGTAAAAATAACAAAACAATTACATGTATTTTCTCAGGGAATATAACAGAGATATAATTGATTTAAAAACGAAAATGGTCAGAGGCCATATTTCTAACTCCAGATAGCGGTTTCTTTAGAGAGGAGGAGGAGAAGTAAAATGGGGCTGGGGTTCCAGGGGACTGATATTATTCTTATTGTTCATTTATAATTAGAACAGTTCCTTAATTACACGTATTACTCGCATATGTAAACATTTTTCCCTCCTATACACTCAAAGTTGGTACATTCCTAGGCTTGATACATTTGCAAATTGTGACCCCAGTGTTCCAGAATATCTCGGTAGGATTTGTGGCATTTTTCCTCCCTTCTTCTTCTTCATTAAAAGCTGAGAAAAACATTTGTGAAGGATATTGCTTAGGCCAATACTCCTCATTTTGGAACAATCTTATTGTTTGTCAACTGCCAGCTTTGACATTCTCTCTCACTTCCCACGGTCTGGCAGCTGAGAAGGGATCTGGAGCCAATTCGATTCTCCCCTCTGAAGAAACAGCTGAGCAGTCTGCACTGTGTTTGGAGAGAACTAGTAAAATGTGCAGTGTTTTTTTTTTCCCCTCTATTCCGAATGCCCAAGTGTGTTGGGTAAGATGGGGAAAATCTGCCTCATGGCAGAAATGTGCTCTCAGCTCCACAAGAAGTAATTTTTGATACGTCTTGGTGTCTGATGGAAGGCTTGATAATACAACAAAATAGCTTCCAGACTCCACCCTTTATTTCCAAAAGTTTGCAATCAAAAACAGACAATATGGACACAAATATTTCATAATAATGGCAAATATTGATTGAATGCTATCTATACCAACAACTCTATGAATTAAATCCCACCATTATCATACTCGTTTTATAGATTAGTAAACTGAGGTGAAGTGAATTATTTCGGAGGGTTATAAACATACTATGTGACCAAGTTACAATTCAAACTCTGGCCTTCTAGCTCCAGAAGGACTCAGCCCCTTTCTACCACATTTCCATACAACGTCATGTCAAAGTCCCTCTGTCTTAGTCCTTGGCAGATAGAAGATTCTCAATAAACATTTCGTCAATGAATTAATGACTATGTTACACCTGACAGACACTTGTTTAAAGGACATTGTGCAAAACCAAGAGCACATTCAACCACTCTAGGTATATTGACAATAAGTGGTATTACCTTATCTAGAAAATAATCATTATATTTGGAGTCCTAAAGATATAGATACAATCCTAAACCACTTCACTTACAAACTAGGACAATTTTCTTAGTCTCTATGAGCCCTAATTTCCATATTTGTAGAAGAGATGAAGTAGGGTAAGTAGGATTCTAAGATGACCCCTGAGATTCCCACCACCCACTGGTGTTACATACCCTATATGACCCCCTGTTCTGGAGTACGGATGGCACCTATGAATATGATGGGAAATGAATGGGTAATTGGGTCACTTATCGGCTGACTTGGAATTAATCAGATGGAGATTATCCCAGGTAGGCCTGACCTAAGCAAAGGTGCCTATATTAGACAATGAAGCTTCAGAGGGATGAGATCCTGCTAGCCTAGAAGTAAGCAAATTACCATGTTGTAAACAAATTACCACGTTGTGAACTGCCTCTGGGAGCCATGTGGCCAGGAACTACAGGTGACCTGTAGGAGGCGAATGTCATCTCTGGATGACAGCTAGCAAGAAAAGGGGAGTGTCAGTCATACAGCCACAAGGAAATCAATTATACTAACCGCCAGTGAGCCTCGATGACCCAGAGACTCAGATGAGAATCACAGCCTCCACCAGTGTGTGCCTTCAGCCTGGTGACACCCTGGGCAGAAGACCCAGCCAATCCAAACTCTGACTCCTGATCCACAGAACCATGACAAAATAAATCTGTGTTGTTTTAAACTACAGAGTTTGTGCTAAATTTTTTATATGGCAAAAGAAAACAAATATAGTGATATACCACATAGTGACAGAAACATTAAATAATATAGGTGAATTGCCTAGCACACATGTGATCATAGTAAATTTTGGCCCATTCCTCCCTGGGAAATATGAAGCTGCCCGCTTCCTGCTCTGAAAGTGAGCGTGATGGCTGGAGTTCCAACAGCCTTTTTGGCCCATGAAGACATGAACCACACTAGAGATGATGTGCAGAAGTTGAAGGGAGCCTAGAATCAATGCCCCTCACACAACAACCACGTTGCCCAGGACCAGCATAGAAGTACCACCGCTCATAATTCTGTTGCCCTTTTGGAGTTTCCCTCTTATTCCCAGCCCAACCCAGTTCTGTGAACAGGTTCTAATCAGTGAGGTACATGACTCAATTTTTTGACTCAACAAGGCTCTCACCAGGAACAATATTGACGGTGCTGACTTTATTGGCAGAAGCAGGATAACCTGGACCTTCTAGAGCAGAGGAATCCAAGTGATACCAAACGGGAGGGGGGAAAAAAGGCTATTCCACTTATTGGCCAAGAATTCTGGAGAAAAGAGATCCCGTCTTTGATTAAAGGAGGTAGGAGTAAATAATGGAAGAGAGAGGAGAAAGACAGGACATTCCTCTGTACTGCTGCATTCCTCAGGGCCCCCAACCGACTTAAAACCCACCCTTCATCAGCATCGTCATTATCGGCCCCATCGGAGAAGGGAGGTCATCAGCAAAGGAGGCTCAGATTCTCCCATGGAGCTCATTTCAATGCTTAAACCACAGGCATTTCTTTTTCTGGAGCGAATTCCTATTTTATCATTAAAACTGCTGATTGTAACCCAGCTAATATATGGATATTGCTTTCACACACAGAAAAGGAGCTAATGCGATCAAACGCAACACTAATATTAAATTACGGTAACTCATTTACCTTTCCCGCGCATCATGATTTCCCCCTCCCCTTGGCAAGAGCTTGTACACGCACACAAAAATCTATAAACTCTTTCCAGGAATACAAAAGCATCCTCTATGATGTTGATAAGAAACAGGACAGTCACTCTCTCCTGACATATTTGTTCTTTAAAAACAAATCAATGGTACGGGGATGTGGCACCTGAATGGGGAACAACGACTTGATGAGGCAAAGATTGTCTTCATTAAGGACATTAATATTCATAGGGAGTAGAAAATCTGACACAAGAGAGGACTCACTAACCTTTTCTCATATTAGATTTTTACTTCTTAACACAATTACAGTCCGGCAATGACTTAATTAATGCTGCTTTTCGTCAGCCTCCTTTAAAGAGCTGTCAATTTGGCCCTGCAGAGGCTGTCAGCGAAACAGAAAGACAGTCATCTCGGTGAAAAAGACACAGGAAGAAATTCAAACACTTAATAGTATTCCAAGTGCTAAGCAAAGTCACATATCAACCGGGATTAAGGGGAATTTTTGTCTTTTCCTTCCATCTTGTTTAAGCGAGTCTGGCCGATGGTGCCTTGGTTCTTGACTGTTGGGTTTAGAAGGTACAGAGAAAGATGGAGTGAAGGGTATGGAGGTGGAAAGCGAGAACCTTCCTGACTTAAAACTGTGGCACATCAAAGACCTTCAGTCGAGGAGGAGCTGGGAGATGGGCTCTTTATAGTCACAGAATGCAGCACCGGACTTGGCAGAGTCCGGATGTATTCTGCTGGTTATTTTTTGGCTGACACTGTAATCTTGTCACATGGCCGGAATACACCTCCCAGTTCCTAGCCTACGTCTCAATCACAGAAGTATTGACATCTGGAGCCAGATAATTCTTTTTTTTTTTTTTTTAAGATTTTTTATTTGTTTATTTATTAGAGAGAGAGACTGAGAATGAGAGAAGGTCAGAGGGAGAAGCAGACTTCCCGCAGAGCCGGGAGTCCGATATGGGACTCGATCCCGGGACTCCGGGATCACGACCTGAGCCGAAGGCAGTCGCTTAACCAACTGAGCCACCCAGGCACCCAAGAGCCAGATAATTCTTTACCGTGGGGTCTGTGCTATAAATTGGAGGAAGCTTAGCAGCGTAATTTTTTCCTGCCCAAGAAGCTACTGGTGGGTCTCTCTGAAGACTCAGGGAAATTTGAAGATTTTCTTTACTCTGGGAAGAGTTACTAGAAGCCACTGCTCAGCCATGCAGAGAAAGCCCAGTAGATACTCCCTTGCCCAGAGGAAAAGATGTGCTAGGACTTTGTGGGGGTATCCCAGTATCCTTTGCCATCCGAGCCAGTTACCCAAGAAGACGTGGTAAATCTACACAGGGTACAAGGCGTCTGATACAAAGAAAATTTTCCTGACCCCTTTCCTTTGGTGACTCACTTTTTTAGAGCCTCTCTGACTCACTGCGATTTTTTTAAATTAAAATTCATTTTTTTTTAAAAAGATTTATTTATTTATTTTAGAGAGAGAGAGCGCAAGCAGGAGGGACAGAGGGAGAGTGAGGGAGAATCTCAAGCTGACTCAGTGCCTGATGCAGAGCTCAATCTCATGAACCCCCAAAATGGTGACCCGAACCAAAACCAAGAGTTGGACACTCAATCAATTATGCCACACAGGTGCCCCTTAAAATTTTTGAATATAGTTGATACACATGTCACATAATATTCCATCATACCTATCAATCACATCTTCCTCATCCATTTGTCTATCAATGGGCACTTAGGTTGCTTCCATACCTTGACAATGGTAAATAATGCTACAATAAACATAGGGGTGTATCTATCTGTCCAAGTTAGGGTTTTGGGGGGGTTGGTAAATACCCTCACTGGGATATTCTTGTTTATGATTCCTTGATTGGCCCCACGTGGGGCTCACTGAGACAGACGGTCATCCTGGCTGGTGACCCAGAATCAACATCAGTCCCTAAAGTCTGTTGTAGAAACCCACCTAGGGTCCATCATGGGATTAAGGCTGGAGAGACCATGTCATTCTGACACAGTGGGCATACTTTAAAGAAATCATTGAGCACGCAATTGAAACCCAAAGGGGCTAGGACATGGGATTCTAAGGTAAGGCCATCACTCTGATCAAAGCTAAGATCTTCAGCAGCTAAAAGGCCTCCTTGCAGAGATGGGCAAAACCACATAGGCTGCAGCAGACCAATGCTCAACAGTGACACTATGTGGAGGCACCAGAAATAGCAGCAGCCATGACCTGAGGTCGTTTTCCAGACTCCCCAGACCATTCCTCTCTCCAATTGGCTTTTGAAGCAAAGATGACCCTATGAGATGAATACAGCTCTTGGGACCCGGCGACAAGTCCTGTAGGCATGGGAGGCAAGACTGCATGAGGGATACAGCAAAAATTTCTACGTAGGAGTTATTCATGAGGCCTGAGTAATCAACCAGAATAAATACAAGAGGTGTGGGTGTTTTTATTTCTCATGTGTAGATCTCATGATACCAGCTGTGCGTGGCACAGTCTGCCATTTATCCAGCTCTGCCGTCAAAAGAATCTGTTAAATGACCACCGGTAAGGATAACTTAGATTTTAAAGTTCAGGACCAGACTTGGGAGGACTCACTGTCCTATTTTTGGTTTCTTCTCTGCATATGAACCTACTGATGGATGGGGCATCTTCGCATTCAGTCTGGCCAGTCCCAAGTTACAGAAGCAAGGAATTGACCGCAGCTCCCTTCTCTCCCATCAGACCCCAGTGATGCATGGCGGCACACACAGGCTTTGACACAACCCAGATCTGAGTTCAAGTCCCCGCTCTGCCACTTACTTGCTATGGTATGGGGTCTTGAATCAAAAGGTTGTCAATCATCCAAATTCAGTGTCCTCTCTTATGAAACTGATCAAGACCTCATCCCAGCTAGCCTTCCCTGAGCACATCTCCTAAGCCACGACATGGGCTTGACAAAGCATCATCTCACGTTATCTCACACTACTTTGAGGTACCGCGATTATGCTCATGAGCCAAAACACCAGTGAGGGTGTTAACAAATTGTTCAGGATGATACAATTTGCTAGTAAGTTGTGACATCAGGGTGTGGATTCAGGCTTCCTTAGATCTTGTGTTCCCACTACTGCCCTGCACTGCTTCTGTCTTAGGATTTGGGGATCATCAAACAAGATCACGTATGTAAGTCCTTAGCCAAATCTATTGCATATAGTGAATGATCACTAGATGCTATCTCTTATTCTTTTACACATTAATATCCTACTCCTAAGTAATCACTTCCTTTTTGCCACCCTCTCTTAATTTACTTTGTTCACTTATTTCACCCTGGCCTAATTCCACATGCTTCTGTCCTAGGTCAAAGCCTTCCTTCTCAGAACTTCTTTTTCCTTCCTTTTAGGAAATCATTCCTCGAGCTCATGTTCTCTTACCCATTCGCATGCAGACAGCAAGTATATTTTTGCACGCAATGCTAACATAAATGTTGGAGTTCCTCTCTAAATTGGATGCCTAGGACCCATAATAGCATCTGTGCCCCTAATAAGACCTTCTCATGTTGGAATCGAGCCCTTCTGCACAACTGCATATACTGAACCGATTTGGTAAATAGATTGAAAGCTTGTAGTGAACTGTCCCTGGAAGTTGATTTGGCCCAGAAGTCTCTCCTGGGGCTCGAGTCCTATTTTATCCTTATTAGATTCGGTAGATAAAATCATTTGCTTTGGAAACTATCAGAGAAAGATATCCTGATTTTCCCTCTGTGGGACCACCTACTCCTCAGCAGGCCTGGAGTACCAACATGGGAGGGTGGGCGCAAGGGTATGATATCTTCTCATCTGCCACACCGGAAGTCAGAGAAATCTCACGCACAGGTGGCCTAGCAGATGCGCAGACGGTGACCCATATTTATCATTGAATGAACTCACTTATCTCTGAAGACTTTGTGTCTTTTGAGAGCCACACCTGTCATGGGGAAGACTGAGAACACCTTTCAAAGGAAACCTAATTTACTTAGAGAAAAGTGTGTGCGCCCCTTCAACAATCTTTTCGCGTACTATTCCACGGACAGGATGATGGAGCAAACAATTTCAAGCCAAGGCACTTTTCTGAGACACCTGTCTGCAGATAACTGGTCATGAAATACAAGTGTCTCGAATGCCCAGGAAGAGGGATTACGATGCATCCACTGTGATAGGCTGGGGCAGAGAAGAATGTTTGTGCACCTGTGTTAGGCAAATTCTCCCCTCCTCAAGGAATAAAAAAGGTTATCAGATCCAAAAAAAAAATGAGAGTCCTCTTCCTTCTGGACTCTCCTTGCTTTCCCCAATATGGGATCTGAATCCTCTGTCAGAGAGACGGGAAAGATAATGCTCGTTCTATAAAATGGGTTCGAGACAATGGGAGGAGAGAACTCAATACAAATACTGATAGGCGATATGCTTGTTTTAGAGAGATCAATATAGATATTGTGGGCAACAGGCTGGTTTGGGAATGCAGATGTAATAGAATAAACTTAAATGCAAGATCTTACCGCTAGTTTCATAATCATTAACAATTGTTTGTAGTGACATAGATCTATAGAAAGTCAACTGTAAAAACGTAGAATGTATTGAGTGGTTACCGCATGCCAGGTAACATTGTACATTATTTACACATCCTGTCTTATGTAGCCCTGACAATCATCCATCGTAGAAGAAATGACTATTTGCATTTTGTGGATAGGGAAACTGAGATCAGTTCTCTCTGACTTTATACTCTCAATAGGTTTACACTCTTAAATTCATGCTATATAATCTCATTTCGCACACTCGCGAATGGGCTTACACCTGTATACACAGCTGTAGTCACTTGCTCCCAGATTCTCATGTATGTTTGCAGATCGCACTCTGGGAGGTCCTAGATAAGGCATGGCTGCAGAAATAGTAGGACTGAATAACTGCGCACCGCAATAATCCTCAGGGGGGCTGTCAACAAGCCTTAATTTAAAAATAAACAAAGCGAAACAAAACATGCAAATACGGTAATAGCAGAATTCTGCGTTTACCCTTCATCTCTTTCAGAAATTTGGAATCTCGACACAGAGACAGGTTTGGTGCTTCCGTGCGTGCAGTCCTCATCGAAATGCTTAATACAGCCTCCCTGTCAAAGGCGCTCGGTGACAGGATGCATTACATTCAGCTGCACCCGTTCAGGATACTTATCTGAAGCAGTTATTGGAGGCAGAGATAAAAATGAACTTTTCCAGATCAACTTGTGCTAACTCTCACATTCACTTTTAATGAACAGGTCGTACATGGTTCTAAGGGTGTCTGCATTTTTCTTGAGACCTCATTTCTTCCCTTTGGCTGTAATGAGAAGGGAAGAAAGGAGCAGAGATCTGCTCGAGTCCTGCAATAGTTCATAAATATCTCTTTAAATATGAAACCGTCTAAACCCTCGGTGGCCATTATTTATTTATCAAGCTTCCGATCCAAACTTCGCTCCGTATCATGACCACTCTCTGAACTCACATAATGGTCTTTCAATATGTCAAACAAGGCCCCATCCTCCTTCAGGTCCGACCGCTCTCTCTCGCCCCATAGCCATCACCTTTGTGTTTGCCCACCTTCGGCTTCATATCCTAATCTGGTGCAGGATTCAATTTGCCCTCCATTCGGTGGCTCTCGCCTGCTCAGGAATTACAGACGGACACAGGAAATCAACCGTGGAACATCCACATGTTCTCCGACCAACGTGCTCTTATCCGAATAGACAGAACCCCGCGTGTGTTACCTGGGATCTATGTGTCAAATACATAAGGCTCGGGGAAAACAATTTTTTTTTTTTTGAAATACAGGAAACAATGAGGAAGAAAATTTAGCGATCATGATCAATACTGTCACTCCCAAATGACAATTTTAAATACTCGGGTGTGTTCATAAATGGCCTTTGTCTACACATTTTGGGGACACCGTTTAGATTTTACCATATGTAATACTGTGAATTCCCCCTCTGAGCAGGAAAATACAAGATTTTCACGTGCCAGTGAAAATATTTCCTACTCGTGAAAGAAGGAGCACCAAGATGTACTTACCAAAACACAAACAAAATAACCTAAGCAAAAGCTGGAATTCTCCTCCAAAAGCTGAAACTTGTGTACCCCAGCTTGACCACAGGTCAGATAACAGTCTTCCTACTCTCAGATACAAACATCCGGCATGTTCTAGATTGTGTGTCTAGCTGAGAGCTGTCCCAGGAATCCACATGTAGTATCTCTCATCATTCATCTCTGTCGATATTTTGCCTGACGATAAATTCCATGAGTTAAGGGACCACATTTTTCTTATGTCCCATATATATTCTATGCCTAGCATGGTGCTGGGAACATGGTAGAAGCTTAAGAAGCATATGCCGAATGAATAAATAAGTTGTCAAATGCTTAGGTGAGAATGAGATGCCAGCCAAGTGGCATTGGCATTAAACTCAGAGAACAGGAGAACAAGCACATTCCATTTTGTGATCAACATTGCAAGAGGAAAAAGGGATTCATATCTAATGCAGCATTGTCTACTTTTAATTATTCTGCCCATTTAAATAAATCACAATCATTTTATGAATTTCAATGTATTTAATCTCTGAAAGATTGGGCCCAGCCAAGGAGCCCTTATGAACATGGTAGGCTTCTTCAATTATCTCCTGGGCAATTCTAAGACTCCTTCACATTGGGTCAATGGTAATTAAGACCATACCAGTCATATACCTGAACACTTTATTATCCCACAAAGAAGACAGGAAGCAGCCTTATGAAAACAGAAAGCAGAATTAGGTGACATCGTGAAATGTTGGACACTCCATTGAACTCCGTGAGACACTTAATAAATCTCAGTCCCTGACAAAGGTTTTATGCACAAGACTCCAGATGTGGAAAGAAATGTGGTTTTTTTCCCAGATGTATTTACCAATCATACTTTATTTTCCCCTCTAAAAATAGGGATAAAAATAGTACATACTCATAGAGTTATTGTGGGATCAGGTAAATAAATTCGTATCTTAAAGCACTAAGAACATTGCTTGGCACAGAGTTAAGTGCCCCGAACTATTAAGCTCCTAATAGACAGTTTCCTTCCTTGTATATATACTTATCTCTCATTATGAAAGTGAAAATATCTTTAGTGTAGAGATTTTGGAAAAAACAAAACCATACTTAACCCTTCACCGAGAGATCACCATGGCTTTTACAAACACCTTTGTATTTCAACAGAAGGGGTGGTTCTAATGTGTTGGCTTCAAAAGATGGAGCCTGATCTCCTCAGCCTGAATGAGAGCCAGTCTTAGAGATTCACTTCTAATCAGTACAAAATAGCGGAAGTGATGATGTGTGACTTCCAAAGGAGACTGAGTCATAAAAGGAATTGCTTCTTTGGCACTGCTCATTTGCATTGTCACCCTGGGGGCAACAGGTCACGGCATCCTGAGGACGCTCTAGCAGCATATGAAGAGGCCCATGTGAGGAGGAACTAAAGCCTCCCACCAGCAATCAGGACCAAGGAGTGAGCCTCCTTCCAGGATGCGGCCCCTGAGACGCCTTGGCTGTAAGCTCACAAGAGGCTCTGGGCTGAAATCTCTCAGCTAAGCTGCCTGGGAGCTCTCACTCCAGAAGACCGGAAGATAATAAATGTTTATTTTTTTTAAGCCACTAAGTTTGGGAGCAATTCATTACGCAGATCACTTACACAAGGACTGTATATGATCATGAATAATTTCTAGAATTTCTGTTAGTTCTTGTCTTTGCAGCCAGGCTCATTCTTCTTTCATAAACTCTCGTGATAAATTCTCTATGTGGCTTTAGCATTTCGAATATTTTAGCATATTATTTAAAAATCTCTTAGATTGTTCTATTATCTATGGTTACCAGGAACAAATTCTGTCACTTTTTGTATGTGGATCTCATGGTGGTTCATATCTTTGTGTTGGTTTGGAGCTTGACTCTGAACCCACTTGGAAGTGAGGACAGGAAGTTCTGTAGGTCCCAGATGTCTCCTTGTGGATGGATTCCCATGTGCCTCTGCTGGGACCTAATGGCTTTGATCCATTCTGATGATTTTGTGTTAATTTCTAGACAGTGTGACCATGAGCCCCATATCCATGCATAATGCAGACATGGGATTTGGGTTTCTCATGGTTGACTCCATCTACCCATGACACTGGGTAAAGAAAAAGTTTCCTTAAAGTGACCTTGGAAGATAGAGTAGTTTCTTGAGTTCTCTTGTCACTGATGGGTGGCTTCCGACTTAATGCAGGAGACTTAGGTCAAGCTCCCGCCCACCATAAGATCATGAGGCCTCACCTTCCAACCCCACGCGGGCACGAAAATCCACGCATCGGTCTACCCTAGAACCTCCAGGAGGCACTCTGCCCCTCCAGACACACAAACACATCACGATTTTTTTTCTCTGTTCTCTGAACAAACTCTTCTCAAACCGCTTCAATTTCTCCTTCCATCAGAGTACCACAACCACAATCTCTTCCCTTTTAAAAGTCTTGCATCTCAAAATATCACACTCACGGAGATGACTTTATTTAATTCTACTGACTTAATCCACCCTATTTAAGCCAAATATAAAGTATTCCCAAACATACGTGCTGACTTATAGAAGAACCATCCACAAGGTCGTTCCCCGCCCGCATATTATTTAACTTTCCTTATTTGTCGCTTATGATGGTTCCTACCTAGAATAAAGTATATTTTGTTAACATATTAATAAGCAAATATTGTATCCCACACTCTTTCCTCTTGACCTGGATGCCCTGGTTGATAAGATGGATGGCAGTGCCTCATGTCATGAATAGTAGTTTACTATTCCGTTTTGATTTTAATGATCTACCTCTTGTCTAAGGTGTCTGTGGCAATACTGCATTGCCTTTCTTTCTTCTTTTGATAAAATGATACTTAGCTTGATCCTGGACATCTCATAACCTGCCAGCTTCCTCCCCGCAGCACAGCTTAGAGGCCACCCCAAAGACACGCCGTGGGTCTCCACTACACGCAGGAGCGCACGGCGAGCATGGAGTTCCATTTTCATGGGGAACAGCTGCTCATTTGCTGCAGCGAGGAGAGGCCTCAGGGTTAGAAGGGACCAAACTGCTCAGCCTTTAATGTTTTGGCAAAATTATCTTGTTGACAAGTGCAGCATTATAAATTTGAATCCATTAGCTAAAAGGTTCCATAAATATTTGAATAATGGCCTTTTCAGAGTTTGACCAGTCTATCAAACTTGTCACATGTCCACTTTTTACATTTCTCCTCCTGCTGAAAAGAAAAGGGCTGAACCAGATCTTATGGATGGTTTCTGGACGTGGGCATTTTTGTCCTTGCTTTCAACACAGAAATGCTTTGCCAAGCAGAAGTTGATTAACAAAAGCACGCTAATATCTGGTGGTGGTGGCGGAGGTTGGGTTGTCCGTGAAAATTTGCTTTCTTTCTGGGCGGGTATCCGGCCAGCCAGGGCTCTGTTCCCTAGGCTGGCATCCAGCAACGGCCAGATGATAAGTTCTAGCCAATGAAATGTGAGCAGATGTGACCCGAGTCACATCCTGAGAGGGGGTTTTTTAGAGCCCATCTGCCTTCTCCGTTGTTTTTTTTTGCTTGCTAGAAACTGAGGATCCTGAGGCAGAGAATGACAGAGCCATAAGCCAGAAGGAACCGTGGATCCCAAACAACTTCCTGGAATAAAGTAATCCACTAACCAGGAACACCAACATTCCTCTGCTGCCTACGTAAAAATGCACTTCTATTGCATTAAGCCACAGAAATTTGGAGATTGGCTTTAATAGCTAGTAATATGCCAAGGAGTAAAGTGACCTATTGTAAATTAAAACAGTAGCAAAACTATTGCTTTTATTTTTATTTATTTATTTATTTATTTATACTTTGGAATTCCAGATTTCTTTGTAGTTGCTATTTTCAAAAGAAATCTCCTAAATTTTGAAGTAGTGACCCCTGGATATGTTTCCAAAGGGTGGAATGCAGGTTGACTCTGTGTCATCTGTAGTAGATTAGGAGTCTACCAAGACCATGTGAACCACCTGGTACCTGGCAAAGGCACCAAGCAGATAGGTATTTAATATACCATTCTACCACCACTCGTGTATCTGGTTTCTAGAAAATTCAGTGCAAGTCTCAATCAAGAGCTCCCAATCACAGCCCTCTGAAGAGTTGAACTCACCAGCACACCGGTGGTGTTTAAGGTCAGTCATGATATGCATCTCGTCCACATGTCTAGGCTTTCCTAGGTCTAGCACTAAATTAAACAGCTCACAACAGAGCTTCATCCCACAGTCCCTCCCAAACCATCAGCATTTGAGGGAATAACACTTTAGCTCTATCCTCTCTGCCCATGGGACCATCTTAAAAGTGAAACTTCACCAAGCTTTTACAATGTGCCAAGCACTGTGTTAGATGTTCTATAAACATTATTCCTGTGAATCCTTATAGCAACCCTGTAGGATTTCTATAATTACCTCCAGGACACTGAGACTTTGAGAGGTTAACGAACTTGCCAAAAATTACACAGCTGGTCAAGTGGCGGAACATGGATTTGAACCCAGACTTGTCTGGTTCCAAATCCATGTGCTGTAGGAATCTCACAGGGAACCTCATGAACATCCACAGAAAAAACTGACTTTATAACCCTAGGGTTCTCAACCTTGGTTTACTGAACTCTGGGGCCAGCTAATCCTTTGTTGTATGAGGCCCCTTGTACATTAGAGAACAGTTACCAGCATCCCTGGCCTCCGCCCCCTAGAGGCCAGAAGCTCCCCTCCTAGTTTTGACAGCCACATGCTGCCCAACGTCCTTGGGAAACAAGGAACTAAGGAAGTGATGCAGTCTCTTCTTTCTGATAAAGAAAATAATATGAGTGATCATGCTATGGCTGCCAAGAAGCTCAAAGACAAATTTAAGTTTCAACCATAGCAAATAGGTATTCCCAAAGCTCTGAACAATTTCCATTCCTCCTTTTCTAATTCATGATCTACTCTGTCTTCTCTCCTGCCTTCTTTATTTCTCAACTTATTTTTTTCCCATTTCGTATGTCTTCCTTAATTTGAAGTTACTGGAAATGCTTCACAGAAGATCAAAGGTATTCAAAAAATATCTTATACTGATTTTGGAATCAACTTGCAAAGCTGAATCTTTCTAGGAATGATCAATATTCCCCTTTTCTTTTTAAATCTTTTCAAGATTTCTCTCTGATATAAAAAAAATCAAAGTTGGATAAAGAAATTGAATTTTATTGAAACTTTCTAGCTCCCAGAATCATACTTTAAAATGGATTCGCTCATCACAAAATAATTAAAAAGAACAATAGAAAAGCTTTGGAAATTTTTTTTCAGGTTTTATCATTGTAAGGGCTGAAAATTATTATTCCATTAAAGTATTTTTATTACTAAGTTAATAAAGAGAAGCTATGATAAAATAGATACCTTCCCAAGATGCTTTCTGAAATTTTGGTATCACTCATGCTCTAAATTGATACACAAAGACAGGCTTAGCTAGTTGAGAGACTCTACTTTTAGAATTCTACCACATGTTTTCACAAATGAATTTTCCAGTCTGTCAATTACTAGGGAGATAAAAATTGGGTCCAGAACAAAGGGTGACTCAGAGGCTCATTTGGAAATTTGGGATTTCTGTTTCTGCTTTGACAGATTTGGAAGAAGAGGCAAAACATTTCCTGTAAATACCATCGCTGGGAGAGATTCTCACTCTCTCATTCCCCCATCAAACAGAAACCTATATTGTGCCTCGAGTTGAGCCCCAGAGAAATTATCAATATTCACACATCTGGCACAAATCTGTTGGAAGGGGGAAAAAAAAAACATTATGCCATCTGCATTTCTTTAATAGTTTCATACAGCTCCAGTCTCTCACAGTAATTTTGTCACAGTCTTGTAAATATAAAGTTATATTACTTCTTGGCTTATTTGAGGACACTGTTCATCATAAGGGGAGGATGAGGAGATGATGTCACTGCCAGGAAAAAAAAAAAAAGAAAGAAAAGAAAACTCGCCTTTCCCAATCCCCCACCTTCCCTGGAGTATGGAGGAGCCAAATTTCATCAAGTTTGGCACAGTTGTAGGAATTAACATGACTGAAATGTATGCCAGATTTCAAAACAATTTCTAACAGTTTCTGTGAGACCGTGTAAGCAACTGAAAATTGACATGTTGTGTTGTGCCCGAGTCAGCCAACTGCTGTCACTGCATAATTAGATTTTCCTGCATGAGAGGAGAGTTTCCTTTAAAAAATTATGAAATAAGGCAGAAGCTAATATAAAGTATAAGTGGGTCTGTTATTCACCAAAGAATGACTCTGGACACACACCCACACGCACACTCAGGAGAGGCCAGTGGTCCTGGTTCTGAGTTTCACATGCTCTTTGCAAAAGAAGGGGATTTACAGCGCAGGCCAAATGGAAGTGCGCCCACTTGGCTGCCCGAAGAATGGCTGAAACCCAGGACCAAGAACACAGTTGGAGCTAATGAATGTGTGGTTACTTCCTTCTGGTACAAGATAATAGAGGCGGCGGGGTTAGCTGGGTGTCCCCAGTTCTTACTTTCCCCTTCTTCAGTAGTAGTTTTTGTCTGAAAAGACTACCCAGTTAAAGACTACATCCCCCAGGCTCCCTTGCATCTCAGTGGAACCACGTAACTAGGTTCTAGTCAATGAGGCATGAGCAGAATGAAAGTTTCTGACTTCCATGTCATGCCCTCAGTGGGAAAGGCGGGTTCCCTCTCTCTTCTCCCTTCCTGCCTTCTCGAGAGCAGGAGCATAGGCAAGGTCACAAAGCCATCTTTGACCAGAAGGCTGAAGTCGGTACCACATAGAAGAGAGCTGCACCTTAGATGTAGCAGAGCCTTATAAAGAGAGCCTTGTCCCTGATACCTTTGACCTGACATACTGTCCTTGCATGGCCTTCTGGAAAGTTCCATGAGAGACAAGCCAGTTACTGCTTTGATTCAGCCATTGTAATTTTGGATCTAAGAGCAGCCTTTCTGCATCCTAACCAATACTGCACACTTAGGAATGACCTTCAGAGTTCATCAGAGGTAGGCCAGTGTAGGCAGGAAAGAGTTTGTAACCCTGGGTGCGTATACCTTTGTTTCCTAATCAACACCTTCAGAGTAGATACCTTTCCCTAGATGATCTTACCTCTTTGAAGGGCAAAATATGACCCAAAATATTATTCATTCATTCATTCATTCATTCATTCATTCATTCATGAGATTAATTATAATTACTATTTTCATTTTGCAAAGGAAGAAACTATAGCATAGACAATGGAAATAACTTCCTCCAAATCACATAGCAAATAATTTCCTTGTTTTCACATCCCATGCTCAAATTGAACGAGGTCCTAGCATACAAAAAGCACATATGCAGTTTGTTGAGGGACTGGATCAGTGACTACCTCCTTAAGTAAAGCAATAGAACCAAGGCTAGAACTCAGGTCTGCTGACATCAAAGCCAGTGATTTTAAATTCTCTTTGCTCCCCAACTATGTCTTATATGAGACTTCCTTAAATTAGATTTTTGAATCAAAGTTTCAGTGTATTTGTAAAAAATAATTAATTAAAATTTTAAAAATCTTACATCGAGATTTTTTTTTCCCTGTGGCCATCATAGAAACTCTTAACTTGAACTGGCTTAGTTATTCCTGGGGACTTCCTGGTTTCCATAACTGGGAAGTCCACCCCCAGCACTGGTTTAGCTCTGGCTGGACCCGGGGCTGGAGTGGAGCCCTCAAATCATGGTTCTTGCCATCTCTGAACATAGCTCTTCTCCAAGCAGGCTTTATCACCAGGTTCCACATCCTGTCTCATCCCATGTTCCATCCTGTTTAATTCCAACAGAAAGAGCCCTACACAACTTGGCTTGGTTAGTTTGATGGGCCTATCAACCAATAGCTCTGTCCTAGAGAGTTCGGGGCTCCAATTGGCCAGGTAGGGATCTCCCCCTAAATCCTAGCCAGGCCACAGACACTAAGAAGAGAGAAAGCATGGTTCTCAAGAGGCCAAAAGAGTGTTGTCCCAAAATAATGGAAAATGGATCTTGGGTAGATGATGACAACAAAACTTATTGCAAGTCTTTTACATACTTGAAGCTGCCCCACTATAGGAATCTAAATTTATATTTATTATCCCCTCCCAACATTGGCCTAAAGTATTATTATTTCTCCACAGTATCCTTTACTGATTCCTCATCTTCTACGCAAATGTGCATATGCAAACAGTACACACACTCGTACACACACATACACACACATACACACACACACCACTCTTCTGCCCAATCCTGCTCAAATTCCCCTAAAAATCACTTATCTTCTGGAGCCAGCAGCAATTTCCAGGGCTGATACTGTGCGGATATGCTACACTCAATATCACCAGCATCTAGAGTCCAAGTCTGCCAAAAAATCAGTTGTATAATCTCAGTTAAGTAACTTCTTCGTAAGCCTTGATACCCTCATCTGAAAATGGAATCACAGTCATCCCTACCTCATAGAGTTACTGCAAGAATTAAATAAAGGATGCGTGTAACACTCTTAGCATAGAGTCTAAACTCATAGTACGGGCTAGCTAGTAGAGGTGATAGGTCATGGAGGTCCCTCCCTGCTCCTTAATCCTCTTCCTCTAGAAAGCCTTATTTTTCTGAACAACCTGGTCTACACTGTCCTTATCTGAACTCCCATAATGTTCACAATTGCTATACTGGTTATTGGTTCTGAGGCAAACACCGTCTGCACTGATTATGTCTTCTCGACAGTCCAACCCCTGTGCCAGAGGTGGTCCCCATTCTCACACTGGAATTTTAACCCTCTACTGAAGGCTAACTTCCAGTGACTCAGAATCAGACTGAACAGGGTTCAACATTTACTATCTGTGAGATCATGGACAAATTATTTAAGTTATATGAACCTTAGTTTTCTCCTCTGCAAAACACAGTTGATGTCAAACCCACATAAGGCAATGTATACACAATCCTTTATAATGATTCCAGACACACAGTGGGTGCTTAATAAATGGCAGCTGTTATTTTATATTACATGCATTCCTAGACTGCTCCAGTGCTCTGACACCTCACCTTAATCAAGCTAAGAAATAGTCATGGAATGAGTCTAATTGATTTAAACTCTCACCTCTATCATGCACGATAGGATCAATCCTCAAACATATATTGTAAATACCATTAGTCCACATGGTCATATTAGCACAGAAGGCACACTCAGATTCTTAACCAAAAAAAAAAAAAAAAAAGCCAGCGGTCAAATTCAGAGTTAGGAAAATGAAATGACAGGGGACTAAGAAGGACTGAATTCCTATTATGAACTCAAAAAGCACTGGACATTAACTTCATTATTTCACTTGGTCTCCCAACAATCTTGGACAACAAACCACCCCCAATAAGTACTGGCTTAAAACAACAACACTATAATATTTTTACAATTCGGTAGGTTGGCAGAACTTTCTCTGGTCATTTTGTTTAGCATTCATACAACTGCAATCAATTAGATGGGAAGGTGTCCTGTAATGTTCAAAATCGCCTTGGGGGGCATCTGGATGGCTCAGTTGGTTAAGCAACTGCCTTCGGCTCCGGTCATGATCCTGGAGTCCTAGGATCGAGTCTCACATAGGGCTCCCTGCTCGGTGGGGAGTCTGGTTCTCCCTATGACCTCTCCCTTCCCACGCTTTCTCTCTCTCTTTCTTTCTTTCTCTCTCTCTCTCTCTTTCAGGGCAGAGCCCCAACAGGAAAAGTCCCAGTGGGCTAGTGCTGATCGAACCTTTGCCTGCTCAACCCATCACAATGACCGATGATGTTCCACTAACCAAAGCAAGTCACATGGCCAAGGACAGACTTAATTCAGACAGGGATTTTTATTCTGTCTCTTAATGAGAGGCGTGGCCAAGAATCTGTGGCCATTTGTAATCTGTCACAGAGTTCAAACAAGACAGCATGTGGCACTCAAGTAGCAAAGTTTAGAATCAGATTCAGGTCCCAATGTCCCTATACTCCTTCTAATATACCACCATGTCTTGGATTAGCCCAAGAATGATGATTTCCCATGATAACTTAGATTTATACTTTCCTTCCTCTAACACAGATTAGAGTCCTGACCATGTAACAGGCATTATTTCCAACCCTGCCGTAGAGCAGTATACAAGACAACCAAAAAGCCTGCCTTGAGAAAGCTAAGAACATGTAATACCATCAGATTAATGGGATGAGGGTAACCAAAGGAAACTTTAGATTGATGGGTCAGGGAAGGCCTCTCTTAGAAGGACTGAAACAAGAATGGAGAAATGAAGGCAGCCATGGGAAGAGTATTCTAAGGAAAGGGCCCAGGAAATATAATGTTCCCAAGGCAGAAAGAACCTTCATGTTGGAAGGACAGAAATGAAATAACGTGGCTAGAGCAGCAAGACAGAGAGGGGGACGGTATGGAGAGTTTTGACAGGTAGATAATATATAGGTAGATATACAGACAACATATAGGTAGATAAAGATAAGGAAATAGAGCTTCTGGTATCTTGGAGGCCATTCAAAAGAGTTTGGATTTTACTGAATTGAAATGGGGGAGCAAGTGGCATATCACAAGCAAAGGAATGATGTGATCTAGTTTACATCTGATCCAGGCAACGTCTTATCAAGTTGCCATAGTTCTGGCTGCTATATGGTATGTAGATTACAGAGCAGCAAGAAGGGAAGGTTAAGTGCTGACAGTGGCAAAGAACACGGAAAGAAGAGGAGGTTCTGTGATATGCTTTGGTTTGAGGGTTTGTAAGACTTTGTGATGCATTTCTTAAGGGATGGAGGTAAGTGCAGATATGAGGTTACAAATCAAGTTGAGGATGTCAGTAAACTTCATCCACTGAGGCCACAGCTACTCAACAAAGGGTGAGTCTACTTAATTAAGAAACTGAATGTCTTTGTTTCATTGTTCTCAAAAAGCATGAAGAGAATCTTTTTGATCATTCTCACACTCATACAGGTGAAGCTGGTAGGTGAAAAGGACAAAATGCTTTAGTTATATGTAAAGGGAGGAAAAGGGAGTCAGAAAGGCCTACTTTGGTTGCTGAGAATACTTTATATCCATTGTTCTCAATCACATTCTCAGATTGGAGAGGAGGCATTCACCTGTAAACTAAAAGGTAGTCAAATCTAATGAGAAAAGTGAGGAACATCACACAAATCACACTGTCCTGTTTATGTGGACACCTACTGTGTGACCCGTCCAAATACAGCACAATAATCATGGCCAGTGTACTGCATCTCAATAAAACTGAGACATGTGGGCTTCTCCCTAATCTTCCTCCTGATCCCTATAGCTCCCCAAACCTTGATTTAGCCTTTTCTAATTCTCAGAGTCTAAAGTTGTCCTTGGCGCTTATGTGAGTGGAGTGAACATCCATCCTTTTATATATACCTCTTAGCCTCAAAATACCTAAATCACCCCATATCATCCAGGAGGCAAGTGTACCTTGCCAAGGCAAGAGACCTAGATCCCCTTCTTGTCTAATAAATTACATCCTGAGACTTCATTCCCCATTGCCTGTGTATTTTTTCTGCATAAAACCCCTCAAATGATAAATCATCTTTCTGTCTTGTCCATCACATCTGGGCTCATTACTTCACACATCCTCATTATCATCAATGCACAAAACTCAAGGGAAAAAAAATCTGAACAATGAAATGATACTTATTTTTTTTTCTTAACATGAGTGCAACTTTGTGTGATTAAAGCTTTTCATAATATAAATGGGTGCTTTGGATGATTTCTGCGTAGCTCTTTTACATTTTGCAGATATTCTTAATAGGTCCAACTACCTAAGGAGAAAAAAAAGCTCTTTTTGCCTTTAAGACTTCGAAGTCTGATTTTTTAAGTGCACAGATAACTTTAATACCTAAATTGAAAAATGAGAAGAACATCCGTAGGGAAAAAGGAGCTTATTGCTGCCTCCCTGAAGTTCATCAAATGTTGTCACATATTTCTCTAACATTTTTGACTTGGTTAAGTGCAAATTTAGGTGAACACACTCTTTTCCCAGGGTTCATGGCAACAGAAATATAATATGTATTTTCTGATTAATGAGTGCAGCTCTACAGTTGGAGGGATCTTAGGCAAATGGCACTTTCTGGAGGCAGAGGACTGGACAAAATAACCTCGCATTTCCATTATTTCATGACTTGGTGGGTGCTAACCCTTCAAGCACTCATTTCACACTCTTTCTTAGTATATATATGGCATATCGTAACTTGAAATCCCCATTCTCAGAATCCAAATCCTCAACAATGGTTTATCTAAATTTCTCCCATAACTATGGAGAAACCTCAAATGAAGAGTTAAGCAAATGGACAAATGTTAACAAAGTTCACCTTTAGTTTTATCAATTGAAGTTAGACAGCAGCTAGAAAATTGATGAATTATAGTTCACATGATTATTGAAACCCTGCTGCACACAGAAGTCCAAATTCTTGTTTAGTGTGTGATTTGGGGTAGCCATGTCTAATTCACTGAAAACAGACCAGATTCCTTTACCAACCTCACTTTTTACTACTGGGCTATCACTGATGCCCTATCATATGGCTTGTAGGTATCAGGGAAAAATGGACAGTAACTCTTATGGCACGATGAAGGCAGTCTTCACCAGGAAACTCCTGAAAAAGTTGACCCTAAATAGTACAGCTGCCTCCAAGAGGGCTATATCTGTAAACTGTGAAATATAAAAATATTTCCCTAAATATTTGTCTCCTATTCACTATGTGGCCTTAAGCACGAACCTTAACCACTCTGAGCCTCAATTAATTTAGTGAATTATGGACCTAGAGGAATGGATTAACACTTGCAAAATGCTTAGGGAAATATTTGGTAAGTGTTAAATATTAGTGCTGTTGGGCTGCTATTACAATTATCTCTTCATTTACTGAACTTTGATTTGTCCTCCCTTGACCCCCATAGGGAAAGGTACTCATTTCTTCTTCTACATTTCCATTCTTGAATCCTCAAGTAATTTTGATTGTAATTATTTGTACCCACAACCATCTTCCCCCACTGACCTCTGCTCCCCCTTCAGTTCGTGTCTTTTCAAAGCATCACTAGTATCTTCTTGGTACTTACCTTAGGTACTGGAATATCTCCTTGCACATTTGAATGAAGAAATGAATAAATTTGCTCTTGGAAAGTCTACTAGACTTTGGGAGACTTGGAAAGTCTACTAGGTTCCAGATATAAATACAAAAAATAATAAAGCATTTTGCTTAGGCTTAACATTTTTAAAGGTTGATTTGGATGAAAATATTCCATTTGGCAAGAATAAAAAAAAATGAATTTCTTCAATGATCATCAATGGCTCCTCCACTGGAAAAAAGAGAAACAACTCTACATCAAGTACCTCCTGATAGACATACAGACCTTACCTCTAAAATTGTCCTGCCCTTCACAAAGAAAACAAGCCCAGATCCCATCAAGCCTCTATTTGTCAATCAATTTATGGAAACTGCGGTGGACAGAGGAGTGTGTTATATGATACTGTGATGGTGAAATTAGGAAAAGCCAGACTTGGAAGATTCTACAGGGTAAAGTGCAACGTAAATGACCACATACATTTTAGGGGAAAAAAAGAGAAGGCGAAAGCTGCGCAGTTAGAGTTAAGAGACAAGTCAGTCAATTGTAATATGTGGGATGTTTTGAATCCAGATTCAGATAAATTCTTCTTTTTAAATAATATTTTATTTATTTGAGAGGGAGAGAGAGAGAGAGAGCCCATGCACAAGTGTGTGGGAAGGGCAGTGGGAGAGGGAGAGCAGACTCCCTACTGAGCAGGGAGCCCAATGTGGGACTCAATCCCAGGACCCCCAGATCATGACCTGAGCTGAAGGCAGATGCTTAACTGACTGGAGGCACCCAGGTGCCCCTCAGATAAATTCTAAAAACAAACTGAACACTGACTAGTTATTTGATAATATAAAGGAATTATTATGAATCACCTTAGGTGTAATAATGGCTACTTTTAGAGGACCCCTTCACTTTTATAGATTTATATGGAAATATGTACAGGCAAAGTAGAGACACACCTGAGATTTTCATGAAAATAATCCTGGATGGGTGGAAATTTTGAGAAAACAAGACAGAGTAAGAGTTGAAGTTTGTTGAGATTAGGTGAGAGGTGCATGGAGGCTTATGGTACCGTCCTACTTTGTGTTTGTAATTCTTACTCACAAAACTAAATGTAAAGGTTAATAATTACCTGTACGATAAAAAAAAAAAAAGCTTTTATGTTTCCTACATTTCACGTATCTTGTAAACTCTTGCCATGTTTTTGCTACCTATGAGACCAGATGCATTTCTTAACACAGCATAAGTGCCCAATCATTTATTAGATTGGATTTTCTTACTTGTGGGTCCTTTGCTCATAGCCTATGTTTCAGCAGCAACTATATTACCCACCGAACAAAGAGTTATTGTTATGAATTTAGTAGTAAATGTAACCCCAATTGTCGTATTAACAACAGCCAATCATGAATGTAGGCTTACTTCCTTGTCACTCTGGATGTTAATTTACGTGGAGCTCCCTCACTGATGTCTTGCAGTTTATGAGGTGAGGCACATGGTGTAAGACACCACAGTGATGCAAGCACCAGCACAGAATTTGAGGCCTCATGGTGTGAAGATGTCTGAGCCCATAACTGCATAGAGCCAAGGGGTACCTGCGTGGCTCAGTCAGTTAAGCATCTGCCTCCAGCTCAGGTCATGATCTCAGGATCCTGGGATCGAGCCCTGTGTTAGGCTCCCTGTTCAGCGGGGAGTCTGCTTCTCCCTCTGCTGCTCTCCCTGCTTGTGCTCTCTCACTCTACTCCTCTCTAATAAATAAATAAAATCTTAAAAAACAAACAAACAAAATGACAGAGCCAAGTCCACACCAGACTTCTCATATCTCAAAGCCTAAGTACTTAGCCTCTCCTATCTGACACCTTTCCTTCTGGGTCCAGAGGTTGGGTGACTCAAAATAGAAATAAATTATGATCCCTTTTCCTAAGAAGCATTATAAGCAGCTGATCTCAAGTCAGATGGTTGCAGACAGACAGATGGGAGGGGAACATTTTCCTAGAAGATTTGAGATGAGCACTGGAGGAGTGGGCCAAGTTCAGAGAACAGCAGGTCTAAGACAGACATCCAAAAGCCTAAATCAAAGATTCTTAAGCAGTGGTCCAGCCAGACTTTTTGTTTGGTCTGCATAAGGTTTAAAACTTGTTGGACCAACTTGCCAACTTTTAAAACTCTTAAGATTTCACATGTAAATCTATGCTTCTGGGTTTAAAAAAAAAAATCAGGTTTGCTGGGCCCATGTTTCTCCATAGTCATTAGAAGTCCTGAAGGAAGGGAGAGATTTGCTGAAAGTAACATTTCAGGATGTAGCATGGAGATGACATTTCAGGGAGAAGATGCTAGAATCAGAAATGCTTTTTAGGTGTGGTAGGAAATAATGAGGTCCTGGCCAACATAGAGGTAGAGGGAATAGAAACAAGGCAGGAGGTAGAAATCCATAAATGCAAGTGGCAACAGGACTTGGAGACAGAATGCCTTAAGAGGCAGAGATATGTGACTTATACCAAGTGATAATTCGTGTCAGGGTATCTCACTCCCATGACTGGAAAGAATTAGAGGTTGCAGGAGGGAATTATGTCACATCGGGATCATTAGATTTTGTGTTAGCATCTATCGGGAAATGGTGATATAAGAAATGGGCATGGAAAATTATTTAAACTAAACAATGTAGGGACACCTGGGTAGCTCAGTGTGTTAAGTGTCTGCCTTCGGCTCAGGTCATGATCCCAGGGTCCTGGAATCGAGCCCCAAATCAGGCTCCCTGTTCAATGGGGAGTCTGCTTCTCCCTCTCCCTCTGCCCCTCCCCATGCTCATGTGGGCTCTCCCTTTTTCTCTCTCTCTCTCTCTCTGTCACTCTCTCCCTCTTAAATAAATCAATAAAATCTTAGAAAAAAAATAAACAATGTAGTATCCACATGGATATCTTGCGGATCTTAGAAATACGGAAATAGGATTTGAGTAAGAGGCAGGAGATGTAGATGTTGGATAATTGTTCAGTCCTATACTGACTGCTTCAAAGACAGACCAAGAGACGGCCTTCCACCAAAGAGTTTTTACAGTGAGGTCAGAGGAAAGAGATAAGAATCAGTTAGATGTTCATAACCAGTGTACATCTGATGAAGCCAAACCAAAGAAAGGATAATGTGTTCAGGGAAAATTTCTTGGAAGTACCACTTCTTCTTAAACCTTATCAAAAAGAAAGAATAGATATAGCCCAAGAATATGGAATCAACACAACAAAGTTTGCAAGGAGTGAACCATTATTTGATGAGTGTCTACTAAGTGAAAAACACATGCAACCTATCTCTTCATTTGCTTGATTCTTCCTCATAATACTTGGAAATTTCACGTAATGCATTGTCTATGTGCTTGCTCGCTTGATTCTTGCCTATTCCCTCCAGAGACTACAAGTTCCACGAAAGCACGGACTTCCTCTCTTGTTTTTCAGGCTATCCTCCATGCTTAGAATCGTTCTTGAAATGTAGTAAGCTCTTAGTAAGTAGTACTTGAAAGCGTCCATCCTCACAGAGCTCACAAGGTCTCCCTTGGATGGAAAACTGAGAAGGCGGTTACAATATGGTGTGATCAGTGTGAGAAGGTCAGGGGGCATGGCAGAGCATGGACGTGGGGCCCTGACTCGTCAGGGCGAAGTCCAGCCATTGTGTAATCCCTACCTCACAGGAAGAGAAACCAGAGAGCTCACTCTCTCTGCGTACTTACGACACAGATTGTCTTGAAAGACACACAACGGAGAGCTAAAACAATGATGCAATCGGGTCCTTTTTTTACTTCTATCCCCAGCTAACGCGAGCTTTATACAAAGAAAAAAAATGCCGCCCACGATTCTATCATCTTTACTTGCTCCTGGTGCCACTTAAATTGGGGTGTGGAAACACAAGCTCGGGGTGTGTCCACATCACCGATGACCTGTGCAGAATCATCTCAGCCTTGGTGGAATTAATTTAAGGCCCTGGATGAAATTTTTTCTCGTGTGTGTGTGTGTGTATGTGTGTGTGTGTGTTTTCAACGGGAGCCCATAGTCACTCTTACGGAGGAAAGCAGTCTACGGCTGTGAGTACCACCCACAGGCTGGACAACCTCTCCCCTCTCCCCACTGCCAGCCAGTGTAGACATCAGGGCAAACACCAGAACCCACCTTATCAAAAAGCTCCCGCTGCAAAGCAGCAAGAAATCATCAGATACACATGGTGATGCTGACTTCTCAATAGGGGGGGAAAAAAGGACCTAAATTAGACTTCTATAAAAAGAATATTGCATATTTATTTCCACAATAACACCCAGGAAAAACGTTAGTCAAGAAGCAAGCAATTGGGTGAATAAATAAGCTTGTCTTTGTTCTCATCAATTAAGTTATTACATCAGTTGGAAAACCAGTGAATTATAATACAGATGTTTAATGAAACACTGCTGAGCCTATAAGTCAAACTCCTATTTTGTGGTGTGATTTTGGCTGCATAGTTTTGTGTGTGTTAAACCGTATTTATTAGCTGATACCCATTATTATTTTGAGCAAGGTATAATTCAGTTGTCAGGCTCCATCGCAGGCAAGGAGATTTAATCAGTAAGAGCCGCTTTGCTACTGAGTATAAAACAATGCGGGTTTCATGAAGCAATCACGGCAGTGTGAAAAAATGGGATTAATTAGTATTGTATAAGAACAGGCAGCATGCTCATTAAAACCTTGTGAGGTGGCTCTTGATAAACTGCCACTTGATAGGACCGCATTAATGTGACATGGCAAAGACTTCATTCCCAAATCCTCCCTGATTGTATCTTGCTTTTAAGTTACCTGGAATGACCCTCCTTGGCGGTGGGAATGCACAGATCAAAATGACTGCCAGGGATCCTGAGCCACCTGGACCAAGGAAGCCAGGCACCGATGGGGGAAGCTTCAAAGACAACTGTCAAACATGAATCGATAGTTGCAAATGAAGCTGCGCCCGGGGTGGCAGATTTGCATTCGCGCTCCGCAGGTCGGGCAGAAACTAATTTGACAATGGGCAACCCACCCTAATGAAGGCCACATACAATTCCTCTGTCTGTCTGTTTACCCTGGGCCTGTGATGTCTGGAAATGCAAGCGGCCTAAGGAAGAGGGCAGGGGCTCCGGGGAGCCTCGAGGGGCCAGCTCCGCAAGGTAGGGGGAGGTGGGGGAGGTCCCCAGGGATTCCAGAGAACCTGTCCTGTGCAGCGCCTCCCTATTAGGGCCCACTGACTAATTATTTGGATTTCCAAAATGCCTCTCTTAGTTCCTAGAATGAGTAGTTATTTTTTGTTGTGTTTTGTTTTCACAGTGAAAGCATCTGCACATGAGAAAAAGCCCAGGGAGAACAATCTGCTTTGGGTAAGGAATATTTTTTGATGTGCCTTAGACTCGATTTCCTCTTTAGACATCCGATTTGATTTGATTCTCTTCCAAAACTGGAATGGTTGGGGTCCTGTCTTCATGCTGCAGTTGGTTTGGGGTTTTAGGGTTTGTTTGTTTTTTTTTTTTGGTTTTTGCTTTTGTTTTTGTTTTGGTCCGGGGTGGGAGGGGGGAAGGGGGAGGTGGCATAGGGGTTCTCAGGTCACTGTCCGTGGATATGACTTCTGAACAGTTCACCAGATCCACAGTTTGCTCAAAGGATCTTCTCTTACCCACACTCCCGTTTCCATTTTCCAGGTGGCTATAGCTAACACCACCTGCAAGGCAACTCTACATGAAACGGATATCTGTTGGGGGTATTTCTAGAACCAAAAATGCCACTCAGAAACCTCAGAGTCCAGGTGCCTGGGTGGCTCTGTCAGTGAAGCATCTGTCTTTGGCTCAGGTCATGATCCCAGGGTCCTGGGATCGAGCCCCACATCAGGCTCCCCGCTCAGTGGGGAGGCTGCTTCTCCCTCTCCCTCTGCAGCTTCCCCTGCTTGTGCTTGCTCACCCTCTCTCTCTCTGTCAAATAAATGAATAGAATCTTAAAAAAACAAAACAAAACAAAGAAACCTCAGAGTCCCTGTTCCTAGCCTCCCCAACTACTACTTGTTAAATCTCACCAGCATATTAAATGAATGTTTTCTACCATGAAGTTCAAGCACTCAGCTCACATTTATAGGTTGTTTGCAGTTGAACTTGGGTAATTCCACTGCACTCTGCAGATGCAAGGCACTGGGCTAAAGTCAGGCTACCTGAGCAGCCCAGATAGGATTAAGCACACTGTTTTATCAAGTGATGTGTTGCAATATTATTAATTTAAACCTTAACATCTCATTGTTGTGATCCCAGCCGTGTGATATAATGCAATATGACAGCCATTAAATTAACAGAAAATAGAATTCATCTCTCAAAATTTCACACAAAATAAAGGCACAGAGACAGACGGAAATAGAGGAGGACAGACAGACAAACACCTTTACTATTTTCCTGCTTCCCACTGAGTCTGCCTCTACCTGGCCACGTGAGGAGGACACCCAGCACCAGACATGTGCACAGAGATCGCCCCATCTTACTTGTTCTGCCATCAGGCAAAGTAAGGGAATGTGTTCCTATTTTGTTCCTTTTATTTTGGCAAGTGGATTGCCTAGACATAATATGCTCTAGGTGGAAGTGCAAGCATTAGGTTTATGCATGACACAGTAATGGGAAATTTTCTGCCCCTCTTAGCTTGATGAGGACCTCCCGCAAAGACTCTGCAACTCCTTCAGGTAGTGGCCACCTACTTGATTTATAACCCTCCAGTGGCGGAAGAGGTTAGCTGGGTAATTTAAATCACTAGATTTGGCTAATGAACTAGGGCCGGAGAGAAAGCACTTTACATTGTAAAGGCTCCATTTCACCTTCCTTATGCTCCACATACTTTATCTCCAAATTTTTCCATTATTTATATAAAAAGGGAAATGGTTCTCTCAGAGGAAAATGAGTGAGCAAAGCATCTCTGCTGATAGAATAGCTTCTACAATTCACTGTAGTTCAGATGCCTTCTCCTAGTACAACAAAAATAGCGTTGCTGGATGCACCAAAGAGAAATACAGGATGCCCAGTTCAGCCTGAAGATTAGATAAACAACAGATAATGCAATATTTTGGGCGTACTTAGAGTAAAAGTCGTTCATTGCGTATCTGAAATTCAAATTGAACTAGGCATCCTGCATTTTATCTGGCCCTCTCTACTAAAAGGAAGGTAGAAAGGAGGTTTGCTGGCCCCGGTGAAGGCATTCTGTGAAACGGCAGGAGAAAATGCCCTACAGAGCTTGGGAAAACTGACGTCCTGCATCTGTGCTTCCCAGTGGAGCATTTTTATTTAGCAAATTACTCTAGGCTTCACTGAGCTTTGAAATAAACTATTGGTCACTTTTTTCCCACATGGATAAGCAAGTTTTAAATGATGTTTCCTTCATATTAACCTCAAAGAGACTTTTCTACTGTTATATTTGGTATAAAGGAAATACAGAGCGGTTCTCACACCTAGGAGTTCCTGGGACCTGCCCACCACCACTACCCAGCGGCTTCGTTTAACTCCACAGACTGCAGTTTCGAACACATGGACCTTGGATATATCCCAAAGAACTGAACACCAGCATTCAGATCCCTGTACCAACAGATACCTGGATACTCATATCCATAACAGTGCTATTCACAATAATAAAAAGAAGAAACAACCAAAAGGGCCATCAAATGATGAACAGATAATCAGACTGTGGTTGATACTTAGAACGGAATATTATTCAGCCATTAAAAGGGATGAGATGCTGATGTGTGTTATAACACAGCTGAGCCCTGGAAAATGATGCTAGGTGTTACGCCAGATACAGAAGGTCACTTGTCGTATAATTTCTATGAAACATGCAACTGACGTAAACCTGTACAAATATACGGCAGACCAGCTGTTGCCAAGAGCCAGGAAGGAGGTAAGGGGTGGTAGGAGGATAGGGGAATCACTGCTTATGGGTACAGGTTTCCTTTCGGGGTGATGTAAATGTTTTAGCACTAGTAGAGGTGGTGGTTAGAGAGCACTGTCAGTGTATTAAATACCGCTAAATTGTTCGCTTTAAAATGGTCCGTTTCATGTGACATGAATGTCACTTCAATGAAAATAAGCAAATAAATAATCAGACAAAGAATATCATTGATCTTAACAAGAAAATGGGATTTGCTATTCTGCCTGTAGACCCACTTTGAATTTATGACCAGCTATAAGAACACAAAACAAAATTCTCATTTTCCATAAAGCTTGTTAACTGAAAGACATTTCCAGATAAGGCATTAACTCAACTAATATGACCTGAGCCCCTTATTAAAGGGTGCCCCACAGCTGTTTGGAGCCTTTGTGCAAATGAGAAACAGGTGTCCCGTTCTGGGGCTCCTTGAGCTGTTGCTCACCGCCTGAGGGTGAGGGGCACTCACATGTGGTCCCGGCCGCTGCTCTCATCCCCGGCACCTGCTGTCTCCAATATGCCATGTGCTGTAAGGTACTGAACTATAATGGATCTGAAGTAATCTTGGGTACAGAAATGACTCTTCAGGGGCTCCCAAAACAGCATGACATAGTGAGTCCACATGCCGAATAGCCCGACTCATCAGGTCCCTCATCAGTCGTGTGACCCGAGATGATTCCTGCACCCCTGTGACCTTAGTTTTCTGATCTGTAAAATGGGTACGAACAACATCTAACCTCCCAGAGCCGGCGGGGATCAGGGTGGGGTTGCTCAATCAGTTTAAAGCATCAGAAACAGTGCCTGGCACTCACCGGAATGGCTGCCGTGACACACTGACCAGACTCAATAAAGCCTGGTGAGCTTGCTGGTGGAAGTGCCAACACACGCCATGTCGCCACTGTGGAAAACCATCTAGCACTTTCTTATAAAGTAAATCTACTTACCCGGTGATTCAGCAATTGCACTCCTAGGTCTTTAGCCCCAAGAAATGAAAACTTAGGTTCCTAAAAAGATGTGTACAAGAATGGTCACTGCAGCTTATTCATACTAGACAAAAAGATGGGCACCTGGGTGACTCGGTTGGTTAAGCATCTGCCTTCAGCTCAGGTCATGATCCCAGGGTCCTGGGATCGAGTCCCGAGTCAGGCTCCCTGCTTAGTGGGGAGTCAGCTTCTTCCTCTCCCTCTGCCCCTCCCCCCTGCTCATGCTCTGTCTCTCAAATTAATAAAACTTTTTTTTTTAAAAAAAAGACTATGTTTAATAAAAAAATGAATGGCAACAACTCAAGTGCCCATCAGCAGAAGACTGAATGAACAGATTATATGTTCATATAATGGAATAATACTGAACAATAAAAAGGAATGAATGGCAGATGCACCAAAGAACACAGGTGAATTTCAAAACCAGTATGTTCAATGAAAGAATCCAGTCCCTGAAGAGGAGCTGCTATATGATTCCACTTCCATGAACTTCAGAAGCAGCCAAGCTAGCCTGGGGGACAGAAATCAGAGTAGTCTTTGCCTCTGCAGGGCAGAACATGAGGGCACTTTCTAAGGTGGTGGTGGTACTTGAGAGCGGTTGGAAAATGTTTTCTGTAAATGACAAGGGAGTAAATATTTTTAGCCTCTGAGGTCCACGTACAGTCTTTATTATATACATTCTTTTTAAAACAACCCTTTAAAAATGTAAAAATCCATTCTTAAGTCATGGGCCACACAAAACCACTCCACAAGCTAGATCTGGCCCAGGGATTATAGTTTGCCAAATTCTGCCCCATACAGGGTGTTTGTTAAACAAATGGACACATTTGTTACCCTCAATGAACAGTACACTTAAGACCCATGCCTTTTACTGTGTATTTCAGTAAAATATAGAACAGTGCCTAGAAATTGAATCAATACTCAGATAAACATTAGCTAATATTATTTTTGCTTCACATTAAATAATATACTTCTTTGTTTTTAATTATATAACAAAGAAAATATCATTCTTCCACACTGTAAAATAAGGTCAAGCAATGTATTTAAGGCATCCATGATGATTCTCTCAACTGCCCCAACACACATTTTCATCCCCTTTCTACAAAGAGAATTTGATTTATTATAAGGGCAGTATCTTAAGCCTGGGAACACTCCAATGCAGAGGATATATTCTCAGATCCCTAGAGGTCCTTCAACCCAGTCAGAGAAACAGGCATCTGTAATGGACCAAACCATCTGTCTTACCCGATGTCTACATGAGAACTAGCTCTCCTCCCACAAGACCAGCTTCCTCCCCAGTTAGAGTCTTTACCAATGTCAGTGCTAAGAAGAGAATATCTCTGAAGACTTCCTTGTATTTAAGATCTACCAGGTAATAATAACCTGAGGCATTTCCAAAGGATAAGGCACTGTATCGAGAGTATTTTCTATACATTCGTATTTACTTATGTACATATTGGCATCACTTTCACCCATGCTAAAGAATATTCTCTATGGAATCAGCAATTCAAAACTGCTGAGCAAAGCAGCCTTAGAAAGTTCACAAGGAAAGTTCCATGTGGAGAGTTCTCATCTGTTTCCAGCAATGGGAGCCCCGGTATTGGGGCAATAGGAAATAAAAAAGCACTTTGCTAATTGAGGCATATGAGGACACGGGAGCATTGGCTGCCACAAAATAAATTGCGCTTTTTCTTAAAATTCCCATCAGAACCAAAGTTGAAACTGGGGGAAAGTCCTACTGTGAATAATTGGAATGAAGACGAAATAAACTCCTTAACTGATGGAATTAATTTAATTAAAAAAAAATTTAACATTTGTTATAATAATACAAATCATTTTTTATTGTTGGCATGTGCTATTTGAAGAGGGCCTGACTGCTGTCCTCGGGGGGCAGGGGGAGGCCCACAGTCCAGGAAGCCCAATGTGGGCTCAATCCCAGGACCCTGAGATCATGACCAGAGCCGAAGGGAGACGCTTAACCAACTTAGCCACCCAGGTGCCCCAATAAATGCCGTTATTATACCCATTCTACAGATGTCCAACTGAGGCTAGGCTAGCCAGTAAGTAAGTTACTTGGCCAACATCCACCCCCCGACAGTAACTGCTCGAGCTGGCCTCAGAAGAGATTTCCACCAGATTCCAAATTCTGTGCTCTTAAGGGATGTCCCTTTACTGCATCTCCGAGACAATGGAAAACATAAGCAATGATGGACCAAGTAGTATCTAAAAGTCCAGAGAAGCAATCAGGACAACCAAGGACTAGAATGGAAAAACCCTAGGAAGACTTGCATTTCACTTGGAAATAGGAGTAATTTCTGAGTGTGCAAAGATGGGTGAGGGTAGCATTTCATCAGGAGATCCCAACTTCTCTGGGATAGATTCCTGGAAATGTCAATTAAAAAAACATTAAATTCTCACAAGGGAGCTTCAGTCCAATTAAAACAGCTTCAATTCATTTGCTGTCAAGTATTATCTTTTTACAGATACCACGATCTGTTAAAATTGATCAGAACATGATGAATATTTCAAAAAATCACTCTTTCCAGTGGTGGGACCAGCGATGTGTCATAGGACTTTGGGCAACTACTCATACCCCAGTTCTGCAGGGAACACTATGATGTTGCCTGATAAAGAGAGTCACGGTACAATGTCTCAGACACAGGGTGATGCCTATTTTCTGTACACGGACGCTGATGATGGGGACGGAAAGGGGAGGCAACTGTGAATGTGAAATGATTCCAAAGGAATAGACCCGCTCTAGAAACATCCAATGGGTTTCATTTCTCTCCTCTCTGCTCAGCAACTGAGGCCTTGGTAATGCTCCCCAGCTGCCGGAAGGGATGTGGTTGGCGGGGGCTGAGTGCTGGGGACTGAGCCCGGCGGCCCCATGGCTGGGAGGACCGGGGTGGCCCAGGGTGGCTCCACAGCCTCCTCTGGAGAGAGGGACTCTGGTGAGCAGGAGGAGAAGCTGGTCTCCTTGGCCTCTGTTACTATGGCAACCTTCCCCTTTGTTTCCCTGGATCCAGAGCTGCTGCCTCATTTAGCGACTGGCATCAGGTGAGGCAGCTGCACGATGGCATTAGGAAAATGAGGACGAGCGACAACAACACTGCTCGAGCAAGCACACACGCACGCATCCTGGCACCAAGACGGCATTGTCAGGACGAGTTTCCAGACCTCTTGCCACGTTCTTTTGAGCCAATCAGCGGCATATGATTGCAATTGCTGGTGAATAATATGCTTGGGGAATTTTTGCTTTATTCCGGCTGTCATTTGGCCGGTTGCCTTTCACACGTGCTTCCATTGCCTGCAATACGTTGCTCTCTTACCCCACGGAGGGGTCTCAGTGTCAAAGTCACATCCCCTAGCAGGCTTTCCCTGAGCACCCGCCACCCTTCACCAATGTTCTCTCTCAGCATCCCGTCTGCTCGCGTCACTGCAGTAAGCACAATTCACGACCCTTCCGTTGATCGTCTGTGATCATCGTTTTTGGCTCTGTCTCCCCAGCTAGATTACAAGCTTCGCCAGGGTAAGGATGCTGCCATTCTTGCACAAAGTGGCATCAGGCGAAGTGTGCCGTGCAAGGGGCCGCATGAAGGAATATTTGTGAAATAAATGAAGAATACCTAAATTCAGAAAATGGGACTTAGGGTGCTGACATACTAAGTGTTGGGGTAGTGGCTTTGAGTCTCTCATTTTGTTTTTCCTCTTCAGTGAACAATCAACAAGAATGATATTAAAATCAAAGACCATGACCTGGGTTGCAAATCTATTTACTTTCAATGCTGTCTGCTCCACTGAAGAATTTCCCACGTCATAAGGCAGCCCAGCTATAGGCGACAATGGAACAGTGGAGGCGGAAGGGATGAGGGCCAACGGAAGTCCTGAAGAAGCCCTAGCAGGGTATTTCTCCATTCGCTTGCGACTACCCAAAATGGAGGATCTCGGGACAGAAGAAGTCTAAATGCCAAAAGGGTGAGTCCAAGGAAGACATGTCCACCATAGAGAGAGAGAAGAGAGAAGGCGATATGAGTGAGACAGAAAACAGAACACGTTCTGCAAATGCATTGCTTCCTTCCCCCATCCACTCACGTGGCTCCTCAGAACGCCATGAGATCGTTCACCTCTGCCGTCTCCCCGGGGGTGAGTAGGGGGTGGCATTCTTCCATCCCCTAATGCAATATCGCTCCGAATCTATAATGCCCAGGAATGAGAAATTGGATGACTTTTACAGAAAAGTGTATTTTAGGCAACTTTGATGGAACTTACTTTTTCCAGAACACCGAAGCATGTGGGGGAAATAAAATGATTCAGGAAGAATATATATTAACTCATACATATGCAAAATCAATAGCACCAAACAAAATCCAAATTAAGAAAAAATAAACTGGACAAAAAAAAATGCATGAAAGTATCTGTCAATTCCACGGCAGGGACAAACCAGAAGGTAGAGCTAAGGGAGGAACCTCATGGAGAAGCAGAGAAGCCTGCCTTCCTATGCCTAACAAATAATTCCTGAAAGAGAGAGGCCATGAGCCACTGGACTCCTGATAATTCTTCAGTGATTATGCTAATGGCAAAACCAGAATTATTTCAAGGAGCAGAAGACAAGTCTCCCTTACCTGAGAATCCAAAAATTATCTCATGTAAGATTCTCTCCCTTACTGGCTAATGCAATCTACATTGTTCCTCTTTGCAACACTTTGGGCTCAAAGGGAGATGAGTGTGACTGGCCAAGCCTAAGTTTTGAGCCAACATTACGAACTATGGTATTGGGAACTCTAATAAGACATATGTACTAGGTCTTTGTCCCTGCTCTTGGCACCAGCTCCTAAACCCTTGGAATTTCATAAGCAATGAGTAGCCTTAAAGCCCAGAGAGTGTCTTTTGTTATTCGTAACAAAGCCCTTTCAACCACACTTGATTTTATGATAATGAGATGACTTTTGGAAAACCCATAGGGATGGGGATACTGGTTGCCAGGTTAACCAGGTAGAGTGCCTGGAGAAGCCACGAGTCACCGCCCCCTTCCCCCATAGCTTGCCCTAGGCATCACTTGTCTGGCTATTCCTAACTAGTATTCCCTTATTTCTCCAATATCTCATTCTTTGGAGACCACTTTCTTCCATCCCACAGATAGATCCTATTCAATTTATTTGGGTGGGGGGGGGGATAGTGAGGCTTCTCTTTGTTCCAAAGATGGGTGACCCAGGTCACACTAAATAGAGCTTTCTTCTCCTCTGGCCACAATGAATATTTTTCAATGGGCCCATGACCCAAGCTGAGTTTTCCTTGAGACTTTTGTCTATCAGAAGAGACTGCAATCAAAATAATTCGTAACATCCAAATCCAGGGCTTAATAAAAATACTATTAAAAAATAAGTCATGAAACCTATAGAGCTGTGGTTTTCAACCAGGCATACCTAGGAGATTTTTGTTGCTTTAAGCACACACCTGCTCTACTCCAAATAAATCAAATGAATCCATATCTCAAGAAGACTGATGTACCTCTCTAATTAAGAAGCTGTTTTATGAAAATACTAGATTCTCATGGGCAAGTAAACTGGTTTTACATTTTGTACAGATCCCCAAAAATGAATATGTAGAATAAAATTACAGAATATTCATTCAAGCTTAAATTGCTTAAAAGGTATTTTCTAGAGTAAAAATTTTTATCACGGAGCTGTTGGTCAGGGGAGCAGACTAAAGTTAAGAATGGTAGGAAGTAGGGACGCCTGGGTGGCGCAGTTGGTTGGGCAGCTGCCTTTGGCTCAGGTCATGATCCCGGCGTCTTGGGATCGAGTCCCGCATCGGGCTCCTTGCTCCGCAGGGAGCCTGCTCCTCTCTCTGCTTCTGCCTGCCTCTCTGCCTGCTTGTGTTCTCTCTCTGTTAAATGAATAAATAAAAATCTTTAAAAAAAAAAAAAAAAAGAATGGTAGGAAGTAGCCATATTAGCCAGGATTCTTTTGGTTGCAAATGGCAGAAAACCTAAATCAAAGGGTTAAGTTAAAAAGGGGAGGACTGATTGACTCATATGGTTGGGAAGTCCAGGGGCAGGGTTAAATTTGGGTACAGCTGGTCCAGAATTCAAATGGTAGCATCTGGACTCCCTCTTTCCCTCCAACTTAGCCCTGCTTACATTTGCATGGATGCATTCTTCAACACATTAGAGGAAATGACCCCACACCCCCTTCTCCCCAGAATTCCCTGTTGAAGCTCATAGATCCCCATGGAAAGAAGACTTCTTGTCTTCAATGTCTACTTGTCCATTGCAGGAAAGACTAAACAGCTGAGCTAGTTAGGACCAAACAGAGTCACCCAGACAGAGCCCTATTATGTGAGGCTCATTCTGGGTCACATTTCATAGAGTAGACAATTAAAAGTCTTAGCAAAATACCTGGCATGAGAAAAGAGAGGCCAACCCTACGCCCAGCCTACTCCCATCCTACAATGGGGTGATAGGAAGATAAAAATCAACACATGACTGCTACAATCATGTCTAGACTGAGCTCACACTCATGATATCCCTTCACTCTTTATCCTCTATGACCTATCAATGACTTTCCAAATGTCTGAAGTCAATAAAAAATAAATGAATATGATACTTAGCAACAATAGCAAAATCCTATTATTGTTCAAATGCAAGTCAATGAGCACGGCGCTGGCTTAGAGGGCTGTCTGGGAGAGCTCAGATCCGTAAGAGCTTTCCTCAGTTAGAAGTGAGTCTTGGAGGGCTGCAACATTCTCTCTTCCATTCTAGTGAATTTAGTGTTCTTAATGGTGAACTGAACCCAAGAAAAGGGAGGGATCTTGTGATACTTCATGTGATTTCTGCTAACAGCCAATCCAAAACTCTTCAGCGACACCTATATGGGGAGACTGGTAAATCCGCTCTGAAAAAAATGCCAAATGTTGGTTTCTAGACCAGCTCACAAATGGAAATAACACAATTAGTACAAATAGCTACATTTACATGAAGATTTCCAGCCAAGGAGCTTTGCAAATGAATTCCCGTTGGAATGATAACCCCTTCAAACAAACTCCACCTGTTTTCCATAACCACCACACAGACACAGGAAGTCGCAATGGCAAAACACACAATAAGGTTCCGGATGTACCAGGATTAGGAATAAAGAATATGCCTGCAACTATGGGAAGAATTTTAATATCCCAAACTTAGAAAACAGAACCACTCCATCTGAATGGCTGCATGAGGCCCCACGGTTGAACATACCTAATGGCTGGCCTGGGACACACACAACAGTGAACTAGAACTCTCTATTAAGTGACTTGAGTGAATCAGAATTCAGATCATTCCATAGGGCTGAATGCTCTTCTACGGCATCACGGATTACATAGTAGGTGACAGCCCAGTCCCAGGAACCATACTATTTGTATGAAATCTATCAGACAACGATGTGTTGTGGATTGAAGATTTTAAATCAGATTCCATCCAGTCTGAATGAAGTCTGAATTAAGCCTTTGAACCAAACCTAAGGCAAACTCCAAATTAATTCAACATATGTTTTTTAATTCAACATATTTTAATGCCAACATTTTGTCTTACAAGCAAACCAAAGGTCTTAATTTAAAAAAAATTACTTAATACTATTTTCCAAAGACAGTATGGATTTGTACTGTGATTCAAAACCATAGAGTACAATAGCACCACCACTTAACAGAGACTTTTGGTTCATTCATTCAGCATGTATTTATTGAATACCTAATAGGTACTAGCCTTTCTGTGCTCAGGATATAGTGGTGACCTCAGCAGATTATATTACTGTCCTCGTGAATCTCAAATTCGAACAGAGGGATATATAAAAACCTGGAAAATAAATAAACCCACACAAAAACTTCAGACACTACTTTCTCTGAAAGCAGGGATTGGCAAACAAGGGCTCACAGACTGTTCCTATAAATAAAGTTTTATTAGAACACTGTTTACACATCATCTCTGGCTGCTTCTGTGCCATAGTGGAATGTGAGCAGTTGGGACACTGTGTGCTCCACAAAGCCCAAAATATTTGCTGTGCGACCCTTTATGGAAGAACTCTGCTGACTCCGTAAAGAAACAAAAAAGGTATTGTGCCAAGTGCCTGGGATCGAAATGACTCCCTGAGGCAGCGGCATCTGAGTCGAGAGGGCAGTCCTGGACAGAAGCCAACCGTAGGAAACAGAATTTTAGACAGAACAGCATGGGGATTTGGTGGAGGGTTTGGTTTTGTTTTTCGTCAAGTATTGTCTTCAAGGTGATGAACAAGTTACTGGACTGTAACATTAAGAAAACCTTCCAAATGGTAATATAAACCAACCCAGCACTTTCCACTGTACCTCATGCAAGGTGCTAAAAGCATTCTCAAGTTGTCTCTGAATTTGCATTCAAAAGAGGGGGGAGCATTCCACAAAGTCTGATAAGCAACTCTGGGGAGAAGGAACCCTTAGTGCACTCCCAGTAACTGCCTTGCCTTGATTTCTAGGGTTTCTACGGGAGAGCCTCAACTAATTTCTTTACAAAGTCTTTCTCCTTGCTCGGCCCTGTGTCCACCTGTGATTTCTCTCACTTCCATGTCTTTGGGCTGATAGAACACATCTGCTTAGATCATTGCTGGGCATATCTTTTCCCAGGAAAGGTATCCTGATATCATCTGGGGAGAAGCAGAGGGTCAAGACCAATGACTCCAAGTGAATAAGATAACGAGGGAATCCAGATGTCTACGGGAAAGCTCTTGTTTATTTCCACCCACACGTAAGCGGCCTTTGTTGCGGTTGAGGGGACGCCTTGCTCACCAGAAATGACTGTTCTTCTTCTGTATGCTGGAGGGTGGACCCCTTCCCCATCAGGTTAAAAAACCCACTTTACCTTTCTTGCAGGATGGTACACCAATATCTCTTTAACTCTCAATCCTAACACTATATTTGAAACCATTTCAGACAGAAATCCATACTTAGCAAGGGTGTCCTTGCCTCTGCTAAAAACCTCATGCTCCAATTTCAGATATTTTCACGATACTTGGGGTGGTTTTGGATGGATAAATTAAATCTGCTTTTCCCCTGATTGCCTTGCTGGCCTTCTTTGTAACTTCACTTTGTATTCCTTTCTGTTCAATACTTTTCAAAGTACTGAGAGTTTAAAGAGGTACAATAAATCCCAGATCAGTTTTTAATGACCACGGTAAGCCTGCTTGTAATATGTCAGTAAGCTGAACCTAAAAGCCAATGGGGAATAAGCTATTTCTGCCTTAGTAATTGCCTCCACAGAAAGATTTATAATGTCATTATCTGAATCTACAAGAAATAACTCATAGAGCTGAAATACCCTAAAAAAATATTACAATTCTCTTAAAATCTAGTCATTCATAAATGCTAAATCATAAAACTTTTTTCAAGATGTTTTATGTTAAAAGTAAAACCCAGTAAAAATATAAATGCTCGTTTCTTAATCAGATTCTTCATTCTTTATGTATCTGTTTGGAGCTTTGCAGTTTTCTGGGCTATATTTACAAACCTAACATTTGGCTGCCAGAATCTGCAAGCACTATGAGAAGCCATGGTGTCTGAAAAGGCATTTCTCGTCACCTTTTTATCTCTGTGTGATAGCAAGGAGGAAGGAGGAAGAGGGTTAGTTAGTGTGGCAATAAAATTAATTTCAGCCATAAAAGTCACCTTTTTCCCTAATTTCCCCATGAAAAAAACCCACACTACACTTCCTGCCAAATGCACCCCAGAGCTGTTTTAAGCCATTTCTGCAGCTTTCCTTCTGCATCCCCCTCAACATTTCCAAATCAAAACAAGATCAGTCATTTCTTTCAAATAGCAGGAAACATCCTCCCCAATTTGCCCGGAGTTTAATAAAAACCTGGTAGCCACGTTTCCTCGTCTCCTTATGCCATAAAACAGAGCAACGTTTATACTAATTTCTGCAGTGCGAAAATGTTCTTTGCAGGGGAGAATCTATTACAGTCTAAAAAGGACACTTAACAGTGTTTTTCCTAATTTGTAAAATCATATTTTCTCTCTTTAAATACAGTAATTTGGTGCAAACACAAGCACTGAATCAGGCTCTTTTCAGAAAGTCCTTCCTTCTTCTGGTAGCCTGCTCAAGATTGGGATTTGATTCACATTTTTAATATGTAGGGTTGCAGCTAAGCCTTTGTGGGGACTGATGTGTGGAGAGAGAGGGTTATTTAAGAGTACTGGGGGGAGGTCAACAAGCCTTGTGTCTTTTGCTTGCCATTCTTGCTGTCACCCCATGGGGCTGACCACCATCATGCCATTCCTGGACTATTATGTCCAGTGTGGCATCTCTATAAGTGGTAACTCAAGTATCTCGAGGTATCTTAATTTAACATATCCCAAGTTGAACTTGCCCTCCTTCTGGAAATGTGTAGATCTCAGCCAATGACACCAGCTGTCCATCTGCTTCCTAGGACCAGAAACCCAGGCAGAAAGGCAAGACCCCTTGGCTCTCACTCTCTCACCTCTCACTTCCTGAAAATCACCAAGAAAATGTCAACCTCCAAATATCTCCCAAATAGGAATATTTTCTTCTATCACCACCACCATTTCTCACCTGGGCTATGGCGGCTGCCTGAGAGCTCATCAACCCGTCTATCACTCCCTTACAGTCCACAAGTCACACAAAAGGCAAAGAGGTCTTTGGAAAATTCAAATTTGATCACAAGCCCCATTCAGTGGCTTTTTAATAGTCTGGATAAAATTTAAGGTCTTTTTCATGGCTTCCTTCGGATTTTGGTGCCCAATGGCCTCAATGACTTCATGATATTGCTCTCTCCGCCCTTACCCTGCCAGCTACCCTATCATCCAGTTTTGGGGGGCACATCCACATTCTCTTATCTCCTTGGCCCCGCAAATGCTATTCCTTCTACCTGGACCACCTCCTTCTTCACCTAACTCCTTCTCATAATGTTGAGTCTCAGAGAAGTTCTCCCCACTCCATGGTCTAGAAGGGCTTCCCTAGCACTACCCTATCTTAGCAACCTGCATCTTCTCTCCCGTAGCATTCACCCCATTTGACATCATTTGCTAAATGCTGGCCCCCTTATCTGAAGGCACCATGATGGCAGGGAATGTCCATTTCCTTTAGCACTATATCCTCAGCCACTAGTAAAGGAGACCTCGAGAAAGACTGGATGAATGAATTCATATTGTAACAGTTCATAACTCATCTTTGTATGTCAATCTCTACCCATCCATCTATCCCCTCAACAAATATTCATTGTAACTTACACCATGCACTATATTAAGTGCTAGGATGAACTCAAGGTAAACTTGGAATAAACAAGACAGAGTTCCTAGTGGAGAAGGAAAAATACATATATATAAATAAGACAATTTTTTTAGATTTTATTTGTTTATTTTTGAGAAAGAGAGAATGCAAGTATGGGGAGGAGCAGAGCCAAAGGCAGAGACAGAATCTCAAGCTGACTCCCCGCCGAGTGTGGAGCCCGATGTGGGGCTCCATTTCACGACCCTGAGATCACCACCTGAGCCGAAATCAAGAGCTGGACACTTAACTGATTGAGCCACCCAGGCTCCCTCGAGACAGTTTAGCTGTGAAGGGAATATAACAGAAACAAACCACAACACTTCAAGGAAGTGGAATGTGGAAATGGAATTGACCACTGACAAATCCAGAGGAGGGAAGGTCCAAGCCGGAGGCTCAGCAAGCCAAGGGTTCCTTGGTAGAAATAAGATTTGTGGGATCAAGCAGGACAGTGTGGCTGGGGCATGGCAACCTAGGGGAACGGAAGCCTCGAATGAGATGGGGGCCAGATCGCACAAGAGCACGGAAGCTGCAGTATAGACTGTGGATTGGATTGAAGTGCCTCAGGAAACCATCTGATGGTTTTAAGGGAAGGAACAACAGGGTTGGATTTTTGTTGTAGAAGAGTAAGTCTATTTGCCTTTTGGAACGTGGATTAGATGGGGGCCACAAGTGAAAGTCAAGATGGTTAAGAAGCTATCTTAGGGGCGCCTGGGTGACTCAGTTGGTTAAGCCTCTGCCTTTAGCTCAGGTCATGATCTCAGGGTCCTGGGATCGAGCCCCGCATCGGGCTCTCTGCTCGGTGGGGAGCCTGCTTCCTCTCTCTCTGCCTGCCTCTCGCCTACTTGTGATCTCTCTCTTGGTCAAATAAATAAATAAAATCTTTAAAAAGAAGCAGCAGCAGCAGTAGCTATCTTATTTTGGAGGCAAGCTTCCATGACTCCCCATTGCCTATGGAATAAGGCTCAATTTCTATCATGTGAGCTTTCAGGCTCCCTGAGTCCTGGCCCCTGCTACCCCGTCTGACCTACCTCTACACACTCCGATGACCCCTGCACTATGGTGGGTCAGCACGTGGCCCCTTGAACCCACCTGCGTGTCTTCCCTCCAGCTTCTGACATACACCATCATTTCTTTTTCTCATTTCCCTAAGCATATGTTTTCTCCCTCACTTCTCATCTTCTACCTGAAGACTTCAGAGCACTACAGACCATGGCAAACTTTCTTCTTCCTGAACAATGGGCCATCGCTTTAAAAAAAAAAAAGGTACACATACCTCTTGCCACCTCTTGGATTATTGCTCTGTGTCATCGCTTACCTCTTATTTGATTATTTTATCTTCCATGTGTGTGCATATGTCCCATTTCCCCAACCACAGTGAGAAATCCCCGAGGGTAAAGACTTTCCTTATGTTTCTGCAGAGCCCCTCCCCCCAGTGGCTGGCACCGCGCCATACACACAGCATGGCGCTCTGTGTGTTGGTCCTCCATGGAGGCAGCGCTAAATGCACTCGTCAGAACGGAGGGAAACATCAAGCTGCCTCCTGACTAGGTAAGTAAAGGAGTTGAAAGTTGGAAAGATACAAACAACAGCTCTGTTTTTTAATAGCTTCTTTCCTGGAAGGTTCTTTCCTATAAAAACCACCATGATTTGAGTAGAATCGGATATGGAACGTGAAAGAAGCTTGATGCGCTGTTGATCATTAGCTCTGAAATTCTAATCTGGCTTGAGATCAGAGATTTGGAACTAAGCCCTTCAGAAGGAACGGCTCAAAGAAGGCCACTAAGGAAAGGGTTGCATGCTTGACGTGGCCCTGGATAAATTAGCCGCTCACACGATGTGAGATTTGAGAGTGGATTGTGGATAACAGGACTGAGGGCATAGAAAGGTAAGCCCTCGTGCAAGAGAGACATCAACAGAACCTGAGTGCACGGCACGGCAGACCATCCGCCCTGTCGGAAACCATGAATCGGGTTTGGGGAGACCTGACCCTTGGCTTCTCATTTCTTGCCATGTGCCTCCACTAACTCAAGCAGGAATTCTATTGACAGGTTAAGACATTTAACATGAAATAACAGAAGGACAAAGGAGCGAGGCTGACTGAATCACAACAGCGGTATTTCTGTTCTCTAGAAGTAGTTTCCTGTGTTCATCATACTGAAAGTCTGCAGATAGGACCATGGAAACTCACAGGGAGGAAAGATAAGAGAGCTCTAATCACCTCGAAGTAAAACACGGAACTGGTGGCTACTGGGAAGATCCCACTTCTTCTCCAAGCCTTTTTCTAAGAGAAAGAAAGAGGTGAAAGGAAAAAAAAGAAAGTGTTAAAAAAAAAAAAAAAAAGAAAGGAAAGATGGATGGAGGAATGCATAAATTGCTTTCCTGGGATTAAGGAGAAGCTAGAACTCCTCGTAACACCTTCTAAATCTAGAGACTTAGAAGACCCCATTAACTGTGCAAACTCTAGAGCAGGTGCCCTCGATCTTGGCACTACTGACACTTGGGGCCTCCACCCACTAGATGTGGTAACACGTTCCCAACCAGCTGCAATCAAAAATGTCTCTAGATGTTGCTATGGTGTGCCCTGGAGGGGAGGGAGGTACAAAATCACCTCCAGTTAAAAATCCCTAAGTTACGGGCACCTGGGTGGCTCAGTGGGTTGAGCCTCTGTCCTCAGCTCAGGTCATGATCTCAGGGTCCTGGGATGGAACCCCACCATGATCTCAGGGTCCTGGGATCAAGCCCCGCATCAGGCTCTCTGCTCAGCAGGAAACTTGCTTCCCCTTTTCTCTCTGCCTGCCTTTCTGCCTACTTGTGATGTCTCTCTCTCTCTGTCAAATAAAAAAAAAAAAATCCCTGAGTTACACACAGACAGACATGGGCTGCAGTTTCACATTTGCCATTTCTCCATCTGTAAAATGGGAATAAACATCAGCCACTGTAAAGAGTTGTGGGAGGGTTGAATGAATGAGAGATGTACACCATGAGAACAGTCTGGCACATAGCAAAGGTTCAACAAATAGCCATAACTATTCTTGTTGCTATTATTTACTGACCATGGCCTAGGCAGATAATTGCATACTCCAAATAGTTCACTCTTTTAAGCGATATAAAGAAAAGGGAATTTTTTTCCCCATGTGATATTATTTCTCATGCCTGCTATTGAGGAGTCACGTATCTTTCGCCATGAAATTTCTCACGGGTCTGCTCAAGGCCCCTGAATTCTCTTCCTCTCACACTACAAGTAACTCTGGTATCAAGGAAACCTTCTAGTATTTGCCTTCTTAGAAAGAAAGAAGGGAAGAGAAAGTTGAAGAAAAGAAAAGGCGGGCTCATTTTTTTTCTCATTCAAGTCAGTTTCCAAGTGAAACAGTAGGTGAATGTCATGCACATCAATTACCTAATTGTGAAACTGATCTTTACTTAGAGCATCCATGTTTGTGACATAAATAGTAGCGAAGTGGTAAGTTTTCAGCATGATTGTTAGGCTGATTACTGAGTGCCAGATATCAGAGGCTAAAGAGGTTTTAGCCTGAAGAATTACTTTAGGTAGCATCTTTTGGTTGAGGGAAAATCACTTTAAGTAAATTAAAATAAAATATGCCCTTGAGGTGGGCTCCAGGTAATCGCCCACTTGTGTGTCAGAATTTGTGGTCTCATGGAGGATCAGAAATGGGGGATGAGATGGAGTTCAGAAAAGACCCCATTTTTTAGTTCTTCCATGACTGGTTGTTTTGCTTTGTTTTTAAACTGAGAGGAAATATGAATGAAAGAGTATGAAAGAGTCTCTGACTTGTGAACAAATTCTTCTCTTCTATGTGAACTTTAGAGTTAAGCTGGAGTACATATGGCAAATGGTACAGGTAAACAGTGTTTCCATGGAAAACAGTTAGATAGATGGAAATCCTACAATACTTACTAAAAAAATAAACGTGTTCATCAAGGTTGTTCATCGAGACCAGATTTATTCTGTAATGGGCCAGATGATAAATAGTTCAGATGCTGTGGGCTTACAGTCTCTGTGGCAACTGCAGAATTCTACTATTGCAGCACAAAAGCAGATTTTTAAAAATATGTAAACAATTATATATAAAAATGTATATTAAAATATGTACAGTTTGATTATGTTACAATAAAACTTTATTGATAAAAAGGGGCAGCAGGCTGCATTTGTCCCAAAGGCCTTTGTTTGCTGACTCCTGATCAAGGTAAAACTCCAGTGAATGGCTTATCCTCAATACCACTGGTCTTTATTGTTATATCTATCCTTTCAGTGCGTTTATTTCCCTTTTTGTGCAAATACCCGTAGGGAAATGATAAATACATAGCAGCCTTTTCATTTTCATATGATTGGACAGAATGATCGAGAACGCTGCTCATTTTAACAGAATTATTCCAATGTCTTTGCAGACTAAATAAGCCTAGTATGGAACAGCACATTTAATTTTTCCCCTCCAAAAATAAAAAGCAGTCATATTAAGAAATCCCATCACTCAACGCTGAGAGGAAGCTCCTTCAAGTCTTCAGTGCTGCGGTAATTACTGGCAAAGAACCCCTGATGAGGGATCCTTGAGAAATGGAAAATGTACCCAAAGAACTAATAAAACCCCAGTCAATTGCTGTTAGATGTCTCTAAACAGAATGCAGGGAGGAGACAAGGAGAATTAGAGGGTTGCAGGCACTCAGCTCAAACAGAAAGTCAGAGGGAAGGACTTCAAGAAGGTGTTGTGGGCAAAGAGCTGGGGCCCAGGAGGGAATCTGCAATTTCCCCCTAGGATACAGGCTTGGAATTCAGTTCATAGCCCCAATATAAGTAGATTAATGGTACAGGTCAAGAGAATAGGAGGGTCAGGAAAGGAGAAAAATGCCATCATCTTGGAGTTAGCTATACACATTGAAAGAGTTGACAATTTAAAACAGCACATGGGAAAAATATAAAAATAAAGCAGCACATGGAAAGGGAAGGAAGGAAGGAAGGAAGGGGAGAAGAGAAAGAGAAAGCAAAGAGGAAGAGAGGACGGGAGGGAGGGAGGGAAGTGATGGAAGGGAAAGGAAAGGAGAAAGCAGGAAGGGAGGGAGGAAAGAAAGCAGAGACATGAAACTGAGCAGCCCATGAAATCAGAACATATAATAGAGAAAAACTGTACCTAATTAATATGGAAGAATCCTGGGAACTCTCCATGACTGTACGTAAGAAGAAGTAGTCGTGTGCGGGGCTAAATTCATCCTCCTGTAGGAGACCTGCATAGCAGTTCTGTATGTGGCGGGGCAATGACTCCTGAGCAGGAGAATGACCTTCTGCAGCAGAAGGGACACCCTCTGGGTGATGTCATAGAGCCTCCTGACCATCAGAGAAGAAAGGAGATTCCCAAATTCTCTTGCAGGAGCATCTCTGGGTGGGTTTGTGGGTTTTTTGTACATAGCCTTTATTCGGACTAGAGATGATGAAACCCAGAAACCACTGATGTTCTCGAGAAAGTGGCTGGAATCAATGCACGGGAAGCTGAGCTTGCTCACCAGATGCCGGTGTGATCCTTGACATTCCCTAGTCTCTTCTGCACTTAGGTTGGGGCCACGGGATTGCTCTAAGGCCAGTGAATCCTCCTGCAAAGAGCATGACCTGTGCTGAGGTCTGGCACTTTAAAATGAATGATCGGCCCTCTCCTGCTCTTTCTTTGCAACGGTGCCCTCAGAGGATGTGTGTTCCAGGTGTATAGCTAAAACAAGGAGGCAGCCCAGACCTTGAGACGACATTTGGTGGAAGAGCCGTGTAGGAGACTCACTCAACCTCCAACAGGCAGCCACATGAGAAAGACACCTTTTTGTTATTAAGTCACTGAATTTGCAAGGTTATTCGTCACGTTGGCACTAGTGAGCATCGCCCTGATATACCTACCATCACATTCTGGCTAATCGATTAGAGTTCCAGATACAGATGATGGAAAGCCCAACTCAAAATGGCCTGAGCCAAAAAAAGAATTCAGGCACACCTGATCCAGAGCTTAAACAATGTAAATAGGAACCACATTTTCTCCAGCTCTTGGTCCCACTGTTGGGGTGCACTGGGGACCTTTGGAAGCCATAGGCTCTCCCAGGGGCAAAATAAGACTTCAGCACCTTCAGATCCTATCTCCTCATGGAAAAGTACAGAAGGGTAAAGAGTCTCTTTCCTGGTGATACCCACACAAGGACCTCAGGATTTACTGTGATTGGGCCAGCTCAGCTCACTCTGAACTTGAACTCATCCTCATGGCTAGTGGAATGCACCATAAACTCTCAATAAATAAACTAGGTGTCATTACTGTTAGTTCTAGAAATGTTTGCACTTCAATAAAATAATTAGTAATGGGATAGAAGAAAATACAAGGAAGGAAGGGAGGGAACAAAGGAAGGAGAACACAGGAGAGGAAAGGAGGGGAAGAGATTTCATTCTTTCAATAAACATTCTTGAGGGACTGCTATGAGCAGGTCATCATGGAAGGTCTATGTTGATAAAACATCCTTAACCCTTCCCCACACCTGGAGTTTATGGGAAAAAGAGATAAAACAACAATTATACATAAACATCTCAGCATGAGCATGCATTGAGAAAATAAGTATCAAGGCAACCAAAAGGATGTAGTGTTAGGTAAGAGTTCATATACTTGCGAGAATGAATGGTCAGGGAAACCTCTCTAAGTAGGTGAAATTAACCCAATACCTAAAGATTAAATGGTATCAGTAATGATTAATACCATTGACACTATTATTCACTAAATCTAAGGTAAAATTATAAGTTCAGAATTTGCAAATACTTACAAAACTCAACTATATTATTTGGAATTAAAATTAAAGGCAGTGATATTTATGTTTTCAATAAGCATTTACTGAGCACCAATGTGAATGCATTAAGCCAACTAATGGCTCTGTATCTTAAGTGGACTTGAAAAGTGTGAGCGCCGATCAAGACAGAACACTTCTTATCAACCTCGACAGAAGAACGAACGGATACATGTGCCAACAGTGCAAATTCCTTCATATTTCTATCACCGACCCTCCAAGTTTGTTCCAGCCAAACTTATTTAACATTCAAGTCATTACTGTCTATCAATCAATGATAATGGAATGATGTCTTTATTTATTTTGTGCATTTTCTAATTCCCTCTGCTAGAATATAAGCTCTCGGAGGGCAATGTGATTTTGCACATATTTCCCCGCGGCATCCCCTGCACCTAGGAAACCTCTCGACACGTGATGCACACCCAGCCAAGTACCATTGAGTGGATGAACCACGGCATAGATAAATGTGTTTGCATTTCCCCAAATATATTTGCATCACAACGTGTAATTTCACACTGGGTTTAGTCAATGTTTTTTAACACACTGACACTTACAATCAGGCCTCGGAGTCTTACTTATGCTAACAAATGCTGATTCTTCCTAATGTACAGTATTGCTTTTCCCAGCTCGGAACATTAGCTTCTCGTTCAATCATTATGACAGATATTACGGAATAAATAAATAGGGTCCCATGTGTAGGAGCGTCTATTGTAAAACTGATCACAATGATTCGATTTCGTTAGGGGCTGGATACAGGATTAGAAACCTTCTGGGAAATAAAGAACCGTCACGAGAGCACACATGTAATTATAGGAGTGGAACTATACTTCGACAACGGTCATGTGGGTAAAGCCCCGAAAGGGTCAAGGAAAGCGGGAGGTCAGAAGTGGAAATTGTGGTCAATACACTTGAGTGAGGGGTCTTTGCACAACGATAAGCCCTTAAACCACCAATCATAGCTGAATTGGCATGTTTAAGTCGTTTTGGCAACCATAACGGCGACCCTGTCTCCTGAATAAGATACTACGGCTCTAGCAGAACAAAAGAGCCATTAATGACACCAACTAACCCGTGTAATTCTCGTTTACACCTCTTTATTACCTTCCATATACTCCGCGAGAAGCATTACACATTCCATTAATTGTTAACATACACGCAAGTCAAGATCTTTTATTATGCGAGGTCATCAGTCAGTGATAACAGAGATATTGATGTATTAGTCTCCTCATCAGAAGTCGAGCAACATCTCCATTCAAGATGATACATGGACCTTTAAAACGTACTCAATAATATTGAGTCTCAGTCTTCTGTTGCTTTTCTCTGGATGTGCATTTAGACCTTTACACGTCTATCTATCCACCCACCCATTCGTTACACACTAGGTATTAATTTTCTACTTGTGGGGCCAGGATCACGCCTGTCTTGTTCACTTCTGTATCCCAAAGGCTAGAACTTGGCAGAAGCTCACTAAGCTATGAGGATTAAAAATAAGGGAGTGAGGAGTTGGTAGGCAGAATTTTAAGCCCCATGACCTTCATCATTTGGGGTGACTCCTGTGGTAATGTCAACTTATGTGGAAGAAGGATTTTGAAGATATCATAAAACTAACAACCAGTCAATATTAAGATAAAAAGGGGGCCTCACCTAACCATATGAGCCCTTTAAATGCAGAGAGTTTTCCACGACTGAGAACGGAATGGGAGGTCTGAGTGTTGAAAATCACAAGGAGGTTTCAAAACACCCTTACGGACTTGAAAAAAAAAAAATTCACTGAGGTATAATTGATTTACAAAGAACTGCACAAATTAATGTGTACAATTTGATACATTTGGACATAAGCAAACACCCGCAAGTCCATTGCCACAGTCAATTATCAATAACAGACATATCCAATACCTCCTAGAGTTTCCTGGGCTCCTTCAAGTTTTTTTCTTTTTGAAAGAACCCTTAACAAGAGATCTACTTCCTTAACCAGTTTTGAAGAGCACAACACTGTGCTGTGAACTCTAGGCCCAGTGTTAGACAGCAGATCTCTAGAACCTCCTCATCCAGTAGCCCTGGAACCTTCTATCTGCTAAATAACAACTCCTCACTCTCCCACCCCCCAGACTCTGGCAACCACCATTGTAACCTCTGCTTCCATGAGTTTGACTCCTTTAGCCACCTCAGATAAATGCAATCGTGCTGTGTCTGTCCCATGCCTGACTTATTTAACATAATAGCCTCCAGGTTCATCCGTGTTACAAAGGACACGATTTAGGGCTGAGGAACATTCAATGGTAGCCATACTCTGATGGAGAAAGTAAAGAGGGTACCAGAGAGAGAACCCTGGAACTCAAGGACACCTCTGGCTGACAACTAGTAAGAAAGCACAATGACCCTACAACCACAAGAAACTCCGTTCCACCAACAACCCGAATCAGCTCATAAGAGGTCTGTTCCTCTAGGGCTCCAGGTAAGACCCCCACCCAGGCCACACCTTGATTTCAATCTTTATAAAACCTCAATTCAAAGAACCCAGTGGAGCCCATCCGGTCTTTTGACCACAGACCTGTGGGATAATGCACATGTGTTCTTTGAAGCCACTGCATTTATGGTAACCTGTTATGCATCACAGATCCCGACTAGCGGGGAGATTTGGGGAAGATATCGGTAGCAGCAACCACCTAGTTTCTTAATCCCTTGAAATCCTGACATAAAAAGAAATAGAGCATCTGAATAGCAAAACTAGGGGCAACATATGCAACAAAAGCAGATAACAAGGCAGCTTTAGAAACCCCAAATTTCAAGTAGGAGGGTGGGGACAAGAGCCCTTAGACCTCGGTGGGTCAGACTCTGCAGAAAAGAAGGAGAGGAAAGAAATGGGTGTGTGCAGATGTCAGCACAGGAGAAACTCTAGAGGGCCCACAGGAACTCACTGGAAAGGACAGTGGGCCCGTGTGGGGAAGGAGGCAACACTGGGAATGCGTGACCCCTCTAAGAGCCAGTGAGCGTCAGAGGCCAATGGGAGCTCCAAGGGTCCCGGAGGATGACCCCAGGCCACACAAACCCTCAGCGGAACCTCCCCTTCCAGGACTGAGCCCCACCTCAAGGAGAGTCTACTGGGAAGAGAATCAACTGAAGGTTCAGATAAAAGTGAGCGTGTGTAGGGAAGGCGGTTAGAATAAGAGCCAGAAGAATCTCAGAAAGTAAGCTACCATACCTGCAATGTACCTAAAAACAACAGAAGAGGAAGTTCTATGGGATTGGAAAGATTGTCCCAAACCACAATTCCTTCTAAAAGTACAGGAAAATTAATTTCATATAAAAGTGACAATGGAAAAGTATTGAGGTCAGATCCCTTGCAACATTACAAGAGGAAAAATAGAGAACCAAGAACCAGTAACATTCTTACAGAGACGAAAGCATGCCAGAAAGACATGCCCACAAAACGGATCAAAACTGTAGCCTACTACAGTTTTAAGTTTTTAGTAGATTTTACTACTAATAGACCGTAGCCTACTACATTATACAATAAAATTATACAGGACCTAAAAAAAAAAAAGCACAAATCAGAATGCAGTAACTCAGAAATGAGGTAAGAGAACACAAGCAATATTTAGAAATAAAAAATATCATTTAAAAAATGAAAGCTCAGCTATAAAAATATGTAATAGTAAAATGATGAGCACAAAAATTAGCAAAATATGTACTGCCTTTAGACCAACCAAATTTTTAAAAATTAAAAAGAAAAAGGAGATAAAACATTTCAAAAGAGAGGACAAATATCAGATAGGCAGAGAAGTTTTTTTTTTTTTTTTTTTTTTTAAAAAAAGGAAGGGAAAAGAGAATTCCCTGAAGAAGAATATCAATGCAAAGGAACAAAACAAATTCCAAAGCACATAATTTAACAAAAGTTTCCTAAAATTAAACTAGATTTATATTTGAAACTAAATACCAAAGAGGCACACCACATACTTGAGAATAGCAAACTGGAATGATAATCTCCAAGAAACATTCAAATAAAAACTGTTGGACCATCAAGCCATAGGAATATTGTTAAACCACTCGGGCCAACAGAGAAAGTTATTTATAAAGGAAAGAAAATCATTGTCATCGGATTGTTTGACAGTAAAACTTTATGACAAAAGAAAATGAAGTACCGTACTTAAGATATTTCAAGGCAAGAAAATGTGAGCTAAGGATTTTATATCCAGCAAAACTGACTTCCACATATGAGGGACAGAAACCATTATCACCAATGGGCAAGAACTCAGGGCAAAAAGCAGAACCTCTACCAACCACAAAGTTCCAGGGGTCCCACGTGAGGGGACAAGAGCCACAGTCCTGAGTGACTCAGACTCTGTATGGAAGAAGGAGAGGAAAGGAATGGGGTGTCCAGTAGACGTAAGAATGGAAGGAACCTTCAGTGCTACTTGAAGAATCTATAAGACAACCAAAATGACCAGAGGCATCTACTCGAGGACTGGAAGTGGAGATGAAATATACAGTCACTTACGGGTTTGAGGATAAAGAGGGTTAAGGGGGAGAATGACCAATGCTGGTCCTAAGCAGTGAGCACATGCTCAGATGCTATGGATATGGTGCAACAATCATACAAAATGGGAGAGGGTGTTGAATGGGGAAAACATGTGAAAAATCATTGTAACAGTTTTAAGTAATCCTACTGGTTATAGTGGTATTAGCAGTGTTGTTCCAAGACTGTTTGTAAATGGACATAAAGCAAATGAGTAACTATGAGATATAAGTTTATCATCCCTTATGGCTTCGAGAACCAAAATTTGCAGCAAGGGAGAGGAAGTACAGATATAACATAGAAGAGGCTCAGCTAAATTCCACAGGGCTAAATTTGAATTGCAAGTATCAGTAGAAATTCATATGGTAGTTTATCTTCTTCTTGGTCCTGTATACCGTAAAAACCTAAACCCAATCACCAGCCAAGTAGAAGGAGCATCCTTAGCCCACAGGCTGTAGTCTTGAAATATCATTTTTAAAAAGCTGGGGTCAGGGGATGGGGTTATGGAGGAAAGAAGGAAGGCTTCTTCCAGATCTGGCACAGAAAATGCAGAAGGTGAGTTTAGAACATCTTAAGCACTAGAAAGTGAGGGACCTATCAGGGCCATGTCAGAAGGACTCAGGGACCAATTTGAAAAGTCGTCTACTGGAAAAAAAGGAGTAATGTGAGCTTCAGTAAAATAATAATCGCAATGGGTTGAAATCCATCACATCCCTCGTTGTGTCACAATGACATTAGTAATAATAATAATAATTAAAATAATAATAATACTTATAAAACCAAATGGTCTCCTAACTAAATGGAGGATGAGGGGAAACCAATTCATTATCCCAAAAACCAATAAAGAAAAAGAATGGCACATTCATCCTGCCTTTTCTATATGAAGTTGCAGGAGCTTCCAGGAACTCAAGTGGAAGATGAGGCAAAGTATCTCTTTTTAAAAGTATTTCAAGTTTTATATAAACTTTAAAAGTGTATATGTGTGTGTGTGTATAATGTATATATTAAATATATTATAATATATATCATATATTACTAATATAATTATATAATCGATATAACTTATATTAATATAATATATAATATGTAGCAATATTAATATATGATTGATTCAGAGTATCATTTTATAAGCCATAATGAATAATCTTATGTAGGCATCATGCATTGGGCAGTATCAACACTGTGACATTTGAGAAGAGATGATCACACATTTCATGCCTCCTGATGAATGCATACACCACCACTGAGACTCTTGCCAGAGAGACTGAACCCAAGTCTGATCAAGTCTCTAGATTTAAATGTCACTGTATTTGCAGGAAATACGGTGGACATAGGAACATGCAGAGTTGCACCAAGCGGATGTATTCACAAAATCCAGACTGTGGAAAACTACAGGTTACATGGTCTGGGTCCTCCACAGATAAACTGCAATGAAAATAAAGAAATAGGGGGGATCCTGTAGATTCAATGAGACTCAACAGACATAACAACAAAAGAAAAGCAAGACCTAGGGATGAACACTTGAGGGATAAAAGTATTTAAAAACTCATCAAAACTGTGAAGGCTAAGATAAAGAATAAGCAAATTTTCCTGCAGTAAATATTTTTTAGGCTTTGAGGACCAGACAGTCTCTGTTGCAACCACTCAACTGTGCCCTCATGATTGAAAAGCAGCCTTAGACAGTAAGGAAATGGATGATCATGGCTGCGTTCCAATAAAACCTTATTTACAAAAACAGGTGGCAGGACAATTCCTGGTCCAGACCATGGTTACTTTGGGCAGAGAGTGAGTTGGAACCAGGACGGAATAGACAAAGAGGCTTCTGGGGTGACCAGCAGGGTTCTATTTCTTGAGCTGAGTGTTTGTTTATTATAAGGGTATTTAGCTTACATTATTGCATTAAGCTATATAATTCCTAGATGAGTCACATGACTCATGCATACAATGACTTAAGATCTACTATTCAATTTTCCAATGAAAGAGACAAGCACTTGCCCTCCATGTAATACTTTTTCTTCAAAAAATTCAAGTAAGCTAATGATGGCCGAGGCGGTGTCTGGACCGTGCTAGGATCTGACCCATTTCACTAGTACTAACTGTGATGGTTACTTCAGTGTCACCCTGATTTCGCCATGATACCCATGTATTTGGTCAAATACTAATCTAAATGCCACTGTGAAAGTATCTTTTTGGGTATGCTTAACATTTAAATCAGTAGGCTTTGAGTACAGCTGGTTACCCTCCATTTGTGGGTGGGCCTCACCCAATCAGTTGAAGGCCTTCAGAAAGAAGACCGAAGTCACCTAAGATTGAGGGCACTCTTCCTCCAGGTGGCCACTGGACTCGAGCTGCAACATCACCTCTTCCCTGAGTCTGCAGCTTGCGGGCTGCTCTGCATGTTTAAGATTTAGCCCCACAATCCCTTCGGCTAATTCCTTAAAATACATCCCCTATTGATTCTGTTTCTCTGGACAACTCTGATCAATACACTAACTGTGTAACCCTGAACAAGTGACCTACCTTCTCTGTGCTCTGGGTGCTTCACTGGTAAAACAGGACAATAATCACAGCAGATACAAAATTTTAAAAGGTAGTTTCTTGCCCTTCTTGGGAGAAGGCCATTTGATGTTTCCCCCCATTGTCTTGACATAATGAAGGGTTACCAAGAAGAGCAGCAGCCGTCTCAGCCATGAAGATAAAAGCCACGTGCTGAGAGACTGCAGAGGAGCGAAAGCAAAGGAGCCTGGGTCCCTGATGTCATCACTTAGCCATCTCACCTGGCCACAAGAGAAAACTGCTAGGTTGAGCCCACCAAGTCACTATGGTTCAACTTTACCCACCCAACCCTAACCTTCACCTTTGTAGTCAAGCAGGAAACAAGAGACAGAATAATGAGCTAATATGTTGTCCTTGGAACAATGCCTGGAACATAGGCATTATTATCATTAATGTTGTGTGTTGTCCCTCCTTGCTGGACCTCCCACCATGGCTCAGGGAGCCTTTAACAGCAGCTCCAGGAAATCGTCTCAGCCTCAACTCCAGAGCAAGGGAAGCGTGTCTCTCCCTCCAGCACCCAACAAGAGTTTCGGTCTTGGTTCTAATGGCCGTGGGAAATGCTGCTCCAGCTTAGACCAGTTAGGGCCCAGGCCTGATCCTGATGATTGGGGTTAGGGTTGCCTGATTTAGCAAATAAAACCGCAGGATGCCCAGTGAAATTTGAATTTCACAAACATAGTGAATTGTTTTTAGAAGAATATGTCCCATGTGGTATTTGGGAGAAAATCGTACTAAAAAAAAATTATGCTCTGTTTATCTGAAATTCAGATTTCTTTTTTTTTTAAGATTTTATTTATTTGACAGAGAGAGAGAGAGAGATCACAAGTAGGCAGAAAGGCAGGCAGAGAGAGAGAAGCAGAGAGAGGGGGAAGCAGGCTTCCTGCTGAACAAAGAGCCCGATGTGGGGCTCAGTCCCAGGACCCTAAGATCATGACCTGAGTGGAAGGCACAGGCTTAACCCACTGAGCCACCCAGGCGCCCCTGAAATTCAGATTTCATTGGGCATTCTATATTTTAGGACCTTCCTAGTTGGAGCCCATCACATCCAAAGACTTGAACTGGGAGGGAGTGGGAGCTGTGATTCATTAAATGAAATTCTGGAGCTGTCTTTTTTTTTTTTTTAAGATTTTGTTTATTTATTGGAGATAGAGAGAGAGTGGAGGTTGGGGAGGAGCAGAGGGTAAGGGACAAGCAGACTCCAGGCTGAGCAACGCAGGGCTTGATCTCAGGACCCGAGATCCTGACCTGAGCTGAAACCAAGAGCCAGCTGCTTAGCCAACTGAGCCACCCAGGCTCAATTCTGGGGCTTTCTTACCGAAACGGGTGAATAGGGCAGAAACACACACACACTCATAAATGTCCTTGCAAACATCTCATGTTTTCAAAATAAAACAACTTATAGAAACTGCAAGTTGAATATCCACAACCTATAGTTCTGGGGAGATAGGTGGGATTTGAAAATGCAGGATATAAAGCATAAAAAAAATTCTACTTGTATATAGGGTAGTTGTGATCCAACCACATTGATGTTTATGACAAAAATTTTCTATTTCTTTTCCTCCAGTCATTCAACTGCTGGATGAAACCCCCAATAAGACAGAAAGAAAATCACAGCACAGAGTATAAAGATTCAGAAAGAATATAATTATATGATAGGTGTGTGTGCTGTAAGCTTGCACATATCTATCTTTCTTAAAAATAGATTGCATAAAGAAAATCTCTGATTTCATTGAAAACAATAATTATGTCAGTTATACTAAGAAAAGGATTATGATACTCAGAATTTGGAATACTTGGTAACTCAGAGCTTAGTATTCTGCATTTTTGTTGCAAACTGGTATATTCTGGTATGATAAATACCAATGTGTCTGTGTGTATATGTGTTTGTGTGTACCCATTTATACCTATATATGTATATGGCCTTAGCCTGTAATCCACTTGGATCTAAAATAAAATCCATTTTTGAGATACGATAGGAATTAGCAATATCATGTAAATTTCAATGGTCTGAAATTAGCTCTTAGGATGCCAGCATTCAAGTCCTTTGATTTCATGTAACTGACAACTTCTGCATAGCATTTTAGTCAGGCAAACTCTACAACAATTGAAGCAGAACAAAAGGCATCTAGTACTGACATTATCACAAATATACATAGGATGTATGCTAAATTCCCCCCCTTTATAAGTCCCACTAACAGCCTAAGCCTAGCTTCAATTCTCCTGTCCTTTGTGCAGACTCAAGCTTTGTGATCATGGGGGAATTCGATGCAGCTCTTTAAAAAAAAAGAAAGAAAAAAAGGAGTGATATTCCAAAATGGAGAAAGGAGTTTGATATAGAACAACTGAAAATTGTTTTTGTTCTAGAAGGAAACTCAAAGGAAATCTGTTTTTAAAGCCTCCTCATTGAATGAGGAAGATAGTATTATTCATTGATTCATTTTCCCATTCATTTTTCCAGGATTAACTGAGCAACTATTTTATGCCAACCACAAAGCCCTTGGGGACACAGGAGCGTATAGGACATGCTGTCTGTCCTTCTGGAAAAAGACCGCCCCACCCCAAACTTCCAGGCTGCTCGTCACCCCAGTCCCTGAAGTGCTTCACATGGTCTCTCGTCCCCTGAGAAATGCTAAGAGGATCTCCTTCTAGTGAGTTATGTTCTGCCTTTGTTGTCCAAAGGGTAGTAAGTTCCCTTCTTGTACACAACAGGATTTTAGGTGAGACAGAGATGCATAGCTCTAAAATTTCACTTACGAGATATATTTTTTATCAGTGCATACCTTTTATATGGGTTTCCATTTCTATTTCCTTGTACAACAGGTTTTTAAGTCATTTAAAACAGAGTTAGATACAAAGGTCAGGTAAGAAATAATAGAGGGACACATGGATGGGCAGCTCGACCTTGACTCACAAGCGGGAAATGCTGTTTTATGTCATTCCAGGGACCCCAGAAAGAATGTTGCCTGCCTGAATTCCTCTTGTGTGTGTGTCTGCTTGGGGCTGAGGTTCCGCTCATTTGGGGACAAAGTCACAGAGTCCTTTGGCAGGTATTTCAAGGTAAGATATAAGAAGAAATGCCCTTCAGAGAAAGACCACATTGGCTAATGCTTAAACAAAAATATAAAACTGGGTGACATCGGGCTTTCTGACATTTTTAGGGGATTCCACTGGAGACCCAAAAGGTGTCTGGGAAAAGGTTAAAGGGCAAAGAGAAGCAGTGGGTGGGACTCCCCCAGTTGAGCTCTGAGTGGTGGGGCTCTGCAATCATAGAGTGATGCTTAGAGCAACCAAAAGAATCTAGAACATTCTTGGTTCTTTATGGAGAGCAAAGTGGTTTACACACTTTATTCAATCTCCTTAAATAATAAAACCATGAGGGGCACCTGGATGGCTCAGCCGGTTTAGCTTCTGTCTTTGGCTCAGGTCCTGATGCCAGAGTCCTGGGATCCAGCCCCATGGTGGGCTCCTTTCTTAACAAGGGAGTCTGCTTCTCCCTCTTCCCCTGCCTCTCACCATACTTGAGCTGTCTTGCACGAGTGTGCTCTCTAATAAGTAAAATCTGTAAAAATAGTAATAAAACTATGATGTGGTATTGTCATATCCTCATTGTACATTTGGGGACATACATGACCAGCCATTATGGACCTTGCCTGAAGCAACTCAGCCAAGCCAAACTGGATTCCGAATGTCAGTTCTCTAATTACCTATTCTGCCTTACATTTAAAGGAATGTGATTAATCTAATCTATGGACTGCGGTTGCTCCTGGCTACCTACCCTAGAGCAGTCCGCAGACCAGCAACATGGGCATCACCCGGGAGACTGTTAGAAATGCAACATCCCAGGCTCAACCCCAGTCCTCCTGAATCACAATCCGCATTTCACAAACCTCCCAGGTAATTCACATGCACATTACAGTCTGAGAAGCACAGCTGAAACCTATCCTCCATTCATCCAAGACAGGAAATTGATTTTTAAAAAATTTCTAATAACAAAATAAAGAACAAAAACCACAGAGAGGAAGAGTAGTAACCTGCATGGACAAAGGAGAGGAAGGAGGAGAGATGGGGAGGGAGGGAGGGAAGACAAGAATGAAAGGACAAATTACTTAGCAATCAGGAATCATAGACCTTATTTCAAAAAATGCTCTGAAAATATCTTTTTCCTATTCTCATTTTGAGCACCAATATTTTGGATTTCATAGGAAGAGGGGCTGAAAGCCAGAGCGCCATATATTTTATATACGTGAAGTCTGAATGTGCTACAGAACCCCCAGCACCTAATGAAAGCCTTTAAGTAAATCTCACGAAGCTCTAATCTCGCGGAGCCCATCCTTGTTCTTCTCTGCTGTTCTTATTTAATTTTTAATAAGAACACTTCCATGCGGCTCGAAAGCACGGCTCAATTAAGAAATATTCCTACCAGGCATCTTTGAAATCTTACAGCATTCTCTTCCTTCTGTTTCCTGATGACCCTCAGTTTGGTTGTGGAGAACAGTTTATGGGGAGGTGGGGAACAACCAAAGCTTACTTTTTAATTGCAAGTTCAATTTCACACTGCTCTTTGTGAGATGGCAAGAATGATTTTCAAAGACAGAACCGCAACTCGTGTGTCTGCTGCCAGAAGGCTATGCTAGAATATCTTAGGATTTGTATTTTGAAATTTCAAGTGGCATCTTTGATCTGATTCCTTAGGTATTAGATGTCCTTGAAGTTATATCGAGGTCATGGGAAATAATTTTAAATGAAACAATTGTTTCCAAATCACAGAAACCCAACTACGAGTATCTGAAAGTAATCTAAACTTAAGTCCCTTATCATGCTGTAAGGTTTATCACGGAAGAAATATCGCCTGGTGCTTCCTAGCAAAATTTACCTTGCATTAACATTTCTTTTCTAAAGACCAGTTTCTCAAGATTTAAATCTAGCCACACATTTTCACTATCTGCTCATATTTTTCAGCAGAGAATTCATGGTTGCATCTGTATCCGTGTATTTATACATCAAAGCACATACATGCATGTACGTATGTGTGTGTGCGTGTGTGTGTGTGTGTGTGTCTGGCAACAAATGATGCTGCTCGTGTTGGTTCATTTCAAAAGCATAAAAGAAGAATGTATAATGTACATAATTATGTATTCATTATTTTCATCTGTAATCCATTCTCTGCCTAAAATGTAAGCAATCTTACTAAACTAGGCATGGTATAAATGGGACAATTATATATAGAATCATAGGGGGGATGGAAACAGTTAAAACAGTAGTGACACAGACATCACCATACATCAGAGCTGTCGCTACACTGACCATCAATTGTAACTTGCCTATCCTCATGCGAAAGACAAAAAGAAAACACACTACTATATGTCTCACACTTCATCATAGGAGAAAATGACCAAGGCATCGGAAGTAAAACGCTTTCATGGACCAAAGGAAATATTCACGTGGATCGATATTTTGGAGACTTCAAGCAATCTAAGAGCCAATGTCTTCATATCTGGCTATACCAAAGACAAAATAGAGCAATTACGGTCTTCTATTTGAATAACCCCCGTAAGACTACCTCCCAGAGGGGATTTCTGCAGGTAGAGGAGGTAATGCTGTCCAAAGTTCGTAAAATGGGCGTTGTCAGAAATCCTGGAGTAGATCCGGTGCAAAATGTCTAACATCTCCTTCAAATGCCAGCGGTATTTGACCTGACAAACCCATCAAGACTACTTCTCAGCTTGGCTAACCTGCTAAAATTCCAGTTGACTTTGCCAGAGACTCAGTATCTTTAGAAACCAAATGTTTCAAGGTAAGGATTAACTTCCTGCAGTCAAAATTTTAGAGCTTAAAAGACTGTTTAACTCAGCCACGAAGCATCTTCTTTAAAAATAAGTTTATTGAGTGATAATTCATATAACGTAAAATTTACCCATTTCAAGAATTTTTAGTAAATTTGCCAAATTGTGCAACTAGTGCCATAATCCAGTGGTACAATATTCACTACCCCAAAAAGATCCGTCATACACATGAACCGTTCATCTCTACTCCCACCCCCAATCCCAGGCAACTACTAACTTACTTTCTGTCTTTTTGAAATTGCTTTTCGGGATATTTCATGTAATTGAAATCATACTACATGCGGTCTCTTGTTTCTGACTTCTTTCACTTTGCACAATGTTTTTGAGATCCCCAAGTCATAGCATGTACTAGCACTCATTGCCTTTTTACTACCAAATAATATTCCACTATGTGGATACCACATTTTATCCGTTCACCAGTTGACATTGGGCTGTTCCTCATTCTAGTCACAATGATGCTTACCCATCCAAAAGGGACACCCATGGATCCTGGAGAGGGGACCCGTATTTGCTCAAAAAAGTATACTGGATTTGTTCAAGCGCTTGGACAAATAAGGACCATCCAAATGTCCCAGTTTCCAGAGTCATGTGACATGCAAGAGGTAAATTAGGAACTAGTTTTGCCAAATCATAAAATAATTTTCTACATACCCCTCTTTTCCCCCTTTCCCTTAGCTAATGCTTAATAATGGCAAGGGCTAACAATTATGGAAGGCTTATGATATTTGAAGCGTATTATAAGTTCACATGTACTATCTCATTTCATTCTTATAACAGCCTAAGAGGTCAGCATTATTTTTGCCCTCTTCCCAAGAAATGAGGGAATTGAACCCTTTGGCAATTAATTACTCAAGATCATGCAGCTGGGGGCAGGTCAGAGGAGGACTCAGAACTTAACAGTTTGACTCTAGAGCCTGTGGGTAATCGTGGTAGTAAACTGCCTCTTCATATCTTAATGCTGAGCTCCCCTTCGCAGGGAGCTTTTTTGGTGTATTTTGATGATAAGCAGAGCCCTTTGAAGTGATTTAATCAATTGGTTTATTCCCTTTAATGGGGTTGTGATAGTAAAACCATGTCATGATCCTGAGAGGATGCTGTCTTTCCTAGTTACCAGTTTGGAACGCTCTTCCCTACACTCCTCAATTTTGCGCTATTAACATTTTGGGCCCAATCAGACTTGGTTGGGGAGTCTGTCCTATAAATTGTAGAAGGTTTAGTAGAATCCCTGGTCTCTACCTACTAGATGCCAGTGTTACCTGCCCTTCAGCCCACCCCAGGTGACAATCAAGGATATCTCCAGATGTTGCAAGAATGTCTCCTGGAGGGCAGCCTTGCCTCAGTTGGGAACCACTGGTCTAGGTCTTTTCCTGCGTGTCACATGTATTCTCACAATGACTTCTAACAACCTCATGAGGCAGGTATCATTATTATCCCCATTTCAGAGATTAAAACAAAACAAAGCAAACTTTGTCACTGAGACTTTAAGTAAATTTTCCAAGGTCACAGAATTGGCACGAGAGCCGACCTCCATATCCAAGCCACTCTATCCTCTACCGCCTGTCACTGGTAGAGGGGAATGCTATGGTTGCTCTTTGATGCATGGGAGGGCAGGGGGCAGTGATATCACATCTGGCTGATACTAATCCATTGCCTTCATATATTAAATGTGTAAATCCATGTTACTCGCTTAGAACAGTGCCTGGGATATAGTAGGAACTATTTACTAGCTCTGGTAATCATTACTATTCCCTGGGTTTGAGCACATGGCTGCCCAAGTGAAACTCAGGTTTATTAACAAGAGACAAGCTTGGGCTGGATGTCATTCTATAATACATCCTATAATAGCATAGGACACTATTAGCAGCACCCCATTTCCTAAAACCAAGGGATTGATTTCATAGAATGGCTCTACTAAGTTACTGAAGTAGAAGTAAAGTAGGAAAGAAGTTAAGACGTAGCCCTCTCTTATTTTGTTTCAAACTGGAAATCCATCCATCATAAGAACTTAACCTCTTAGTCTGAGCTTAGAAGTAATAATATGTTATAGGCTTTAAGGAGCATTAAAAGCTTGTGTTTTATTCAAAGAATATCCAACTTACTTCATCTATTGCTTCTGTCCACAAAGCCAAAAACCAGGGAGAAAATCATCATGCAGATAGAGACAGATGCTATCCCTAAACCACTTTCCTACTAGAGTAAGGACTAGTGGCTGGTAATTATGCCCAAACCAGCTTGTTACCCATAAAAATGAATAAGAATTTATTTATTCACTTAACTATATATATGTACCTAGTTATTTATATATTTAAACGTGTGTGTGTGTGTGTGTGTGTGTGTGTGTGTGTGTGTTTTGAGGTCATACTCTGAAGAAGACACAGTTCAAGATACTGAGGACATAGCAGTAAGAAAACCAAACAAAACTGCCTCCCCTCATGGAGTTTCCATTGTAGTGAAAGACAAAAAATGAACAAGTATATTCAGCTAGGTTTTGAACACGGGATAGAAAGAGTCCACTACATTTTGCCTTCCTTCCTTTAAGGATATGGAAACAAAAGCTGAAATGAGCTTGATGAAAGCTGGAAATAATGCTATAGAAAACATCAAGCATCAAGCCAAAAAATGCTGAGAAACCCCTCATAAATAAGGAAATTGAGTCCCATAGAAAAGAAGTGCCTTGCCGATGGTCACAACTGTGTATTAACCAGAAATATTTCTGGCACAAAAAGCAAAACAGAAATACTCAGATCAAGCTCACTTAAACCACAAAGAGGGTAAATCTGGCTCCTATAGTTGGCATATAGTCATCTGGGCTTCAGGTAAGGTTAGATCCAGGGCTTTAAATCATATTGTTAGGACACTGATTCTCTGTCCATCTCTCGGTTCTGTTTTCTCCTCTGATGGCTTCATTCTTATGGAAGTTCACTCTGTGAGTTTACAAAAATGACTGCAGGCAGCTCCTGGCTTTTATGCTCCCCGAGAGTTCAGGTCTGTAATTGGCAAATTCAAATCCCAGCTCTATTATTTGCAAACTGTGGGACTCAGGAATATTCCTCTATCTCCCTGTTCTTCAGTGTTTCCATCTGTGGAATGGGGACAGATAGGAGAACCTACATAACAGGGTTGTAGTGAAGACTGAAAGAGAAAAATTCATACAAAAGCATGTTCTTCAAGAAGTGCCTGGCAGGCAGTAAATACTCCTCAGCTCTTACTACTGACAGTTTGTTGATCCCAGTGGGTAGAGCTTCTCCTTTCTCCATAACTCATACGAGGCCAGGAAGGTAATTCATCCTGCCAGGGTCATCGTCCACGTTGGAGTCATCGATGCAAGAAGACAGATGAGTCTCTTTTGAATCCCACAAACTGAAAATGGGCAGAGGGGGGAATGGATTCCCCCAAAGAACAGGGGTTGATACCAGAAGGGCAAAAATGGATGGTGAGCTGATAAGCAAAATAGCTTTTCATTCCAGAGAGTGTTGGACATGGAGGGGACTGAGACATGGGCAGAGAGAGGGACGATATACCAAAAGAAATTGCCAGTAGAAATGCAGTGAGCAACAAGAATGAAAGAAGAGCACGGGGGAGCTTCTCATGCTAGCCCAGGGAAGAATGCCCTGAGAAGCGAAACCGAGTTCAGTGAACTTTTCCTCCGACATCCTTTCTTTGGGTAACATTTTTGGTGGGAGGGGAGGGGCTACTGAATTTGTGGTTAAATTTGCTGAGAACTGGCTATTATTTTGCCCATTTTCTCTGTCCAAAATTTTGGGAAAATTCCTGAAACTTGATTGATCACTAGCGTGACAAACTGGTTTTCACGTGGGACAAAGTTAACTCTCAGATGGCCTCTTTGACCCCACAACAGTTTGTAAAAGTGAAAGTAAACTGTCCAATATTTAAGACTAATGAGACTTTGGGACACCTAGGTGGCTCAGTTAATCGTCCGACTCTTGGTTTTGGCTTAGGTCATGATCTCAAGGTCATGAGATGCAGCCCCATGTGGGGCTCTGTACTCAGATTCTCTCTTCCTCTCCCGCTTCCCCTCCCCCTGCTTTCTCTGGTGCTCTCTCAAATAAATAAATAATATAAAATAAAATCTTTAAAATAAAAGAATAAAGAAACTGCAAATTAATCACAAATTTCTGGTTCCTCTTTTGATAAATCAAGACACCTGAACACTTTGGGACTGAATTCCCAGACATGGATGGAGTCACGTGGCTCCTTTGGACAGAGTTGCTACGTTCTTGTGTCCCGCTACTCAAAGTGTGACCCATGGCCCAGTAGCATCAGCATCACATGGAAATTTGTTAGGAAGGCAGAATCTCACACTCCATCCTAGACCTTCCGGGTCAGGTTGAACAAACTCTCCAGGTAGGTTAAATGCAAACTCCAGTGTGAGAAGCGCTGCACGGTCCCCATTTGGTCCTCCCCCTCCTCCCTCACTGAAGGTCAGGACCAAGATGAGCGTGTGACAAGAGGAGGGATGGGGGGCATGAAATTTCAGAAGGCCTCGTCCTCAGGCTCAGGCCCAGGGCCTCCCCCTCAGGGTGTGCAAACACGGCATTAGCGCTCACACACCCCGAGAGTGCATACTGTCTTCACTTGTACGCCTAAGACACCTCTCTTGCCTTACTCCAGTCCAGGCCTTGTTGAAGGCCTTTGATTTACTGTCAATGTCCCATTTCTATAAGGTTAGGAACAAAAGAGGACACAGAAAGTTCAGTACAGCTCCATATTTTTGCAATTGGAAACCCAAAACTGAAAAAGGAAATGTAACTGGCCCAGAGTTGAGCGTCTGATCAGTGGCAGAGCAGAAAAGAAAACTGGCAGTCCTATCATTAGGACCACTGACACCCTTCCCACCATACCACAGCTGCCCCCCGTTCACACTGGCCACCACTTTTGGATATGCCTGCAGAAAAGCAATGAGGTCCTGGAAGTCGGTTAGGGAACATGAAAGTATTATTTTTATTCCTTCATCAACAGATCATTACAAATGGTCACTTACTGATCAATAACCTGGTTGCCTAAGTCATATGGAACTAACTTAAAGGAACTTGAGAGAATATTTTCTTTTACTTGATGAGAAAATAAACTTTTAAAATAATCAAAGGGAAAGATTTCTTAGATATAACGTCAAATCCATGCGGGGTGGGGGGGAAGATGATAAATTGGCCTTGATCAAAATTAAGCAAGATGCTTCGGGGAGAATAAAAAGACAAGCCTTTGGCAGAGAGAAACTCTCTGTAAATCATGTATCCGTGGAGGGCACGTGATGGAATGAGCACTGGATATTACATAAGACTGATGAATCACTGACCTCAACCTATGAAACCAATACTACATTATATGTTAATTGAAGTCAAGTTACAAATAATTTTAAAATAATAAATTAAAAATAAAAAGGAAGACTTGTATCCAGATTGCATGAAGAATACTCAAAATGCAACTGTCAAAAACCAGACTCATACAAAAAGCAGGCAAAAGATTTGAAGAGATACTTCACCAAGGAAGACATATGGAAGAATGCAAATAAGCAGGTAAAAGTTGTGCATGTTGCTGGCCATTAGGGAAATACAAATTAAAATTCCAGCGAAGTGGTACTACATAACTATTTAAATATCTAAAATCATAAAGCTGGCCAAACTGAGTGTTGATAAAACAGTCAGGACCCACACTACATGACTGGTGAGAATATAAGATAATGGAATATCAATTGTATCTCAATTAGAAAAAAATACTGAGAGAACAGTAACAAAAAAATATTCAAACTTCCCATCCATTTGATTCCCTTGCTGTTTCTTTAAACGCAATACACTGCCTCGTTACTGCTCAGAGCCTTCACATTAGCTGTTCCCTCTGCCCGCAACGCTCTTCCCCAGATATTCAAAAAGCTAGTTCCTCGTATCTTTTCTGTCTTTGTTCAAATATCCCCTTCTCCACATACAAGCTTACTCCTTCCCCGTTTTCCAATTCTAGCTATATTTTACTGCTCCCCACTTAACATCTGACATACTATATATTTTGCTTATTTATCTAACTAATCATCTGCCTCTGCCCTCTAGAATAGCAGCTCTCTTGGACCTGGGAGTTTTTGACTGTTTTTATTCAGAGCTATATTCCCAGCCCCTGGAATAATGCCCAGCACATATTAGAAGCTTAACAGTATTTGCTGAATATTGACCCAGTTAAGTCTTTACTTTGCGTGGGTTCACAGGCACCTTATAGTAGCATTTTTGTGCCTATAAAGCAAGTACATATCATCAGATTCCACTCTGGAAAAAAAAAATCACTGACAAAATTCTTTTTGAGTTAGCAGCTCATACATTTGAAACCCCAAATTAAATATGTGCTAAGAGACACTACAGCACTTTAAAAGCTGCAAAGCACTACATTATTATATTTTTAAGTCATCTCTACACGCAAGGTGGGGCTCAAACTCACGACCCCGAGATCAAGAGTCACACGCTCTACTGACTGAGCCAGCCAGGCACCCCAGCACTGTATTGTTATCAATGACAAGACTTATGAGTAGCCCCCGGCGAATTTTCTGAGTCGCAGTAACTTAATTCTGAGCGAGTCAGTTCGGAGTGTCTGGACCTCAGTTTACCCACCTGTAAAACAGCAGTTTAAACTCAACAGTGGCTAGCATCTTTAGGGCAGCTTAACGTAGTGCCAGAGAATATAGATTATTACCAGACAGACCTGGGCTCCGATCTTGTCTATGGCCAAATACCCACAGATCGTGGGAAGTCTCTTAACCTCTCTGAGCCTCAATTTCTACATCTATAAAATGGGGGCAAACATTGTCCCTGCCTCTTTGGAATGCTTTATGAATAAAATAATACCTGAAGACGTCCAGGCATCCGGAACGTATCCAAAAAGCGGTAGGCATTGTATCAATGTGTTTGTCCTTTTTTTACATCTTTAACACAACATTGTTTTTGTCAGCTAACCCAGTCCCTTCGAGCATCTAGGAGAATTTCATTTTAATTTTGATTCTAATATGTATAAATCTTGAGTGAAAACGAATTAAAGCTGCCAGCCAATAAAACTTAATTCAGTATAAATGCTCGCAGGTAGAAAGTTTCCAAAAAAACATTGAGTTCCACCCACCCATCTGGGCCTGGAGAGTCAGAAAGTTTAACTACATTGCATACTGCTCCCTTTTAAATGCCACAATGAACAGCACAGGCTTAACTGCAATTAAGTAGTCCCTGCTGACCACTGAATATACAGTCCATCATACTCAAGAGAGGCAAAACTGTCAGATTAGTGGAAATTCATTTTGGGATTGCTGGGTAATTTCAAGAGCTGACAGCCAAAGAAAAATCCATGATCCCCTGAGTGTGCCGGCATAGATCATTCTCTAACAGCAGCTGTTTGGGAAATAATGCAGCAGGATTCCAGATTCTAAAGTTCACTTCTAGAGCACAGTTGGAGAAGAAAATGTGAGTGATGAGATCATTGTTTGAGTGGTATAAGATGGAAAGCGATCCTTCTTGTACCAACCTTAGCTAAACAAATAGGCAGTGGGCTTATAAAGCTGTATGGGCTTTTGTAGCCAGTCACTTCGCAGCGAAGGACCGGGGGCTACTCACCCAAGTAAAAGCTGGATGTTAGTTCAGAACTCTAAACAGGATCTTGCTGCTTTGGAGTCCTTTGCCTGAATGTATATTTTTTAGACAGTTTGCTGGAAGTCACTTGGCCCTAGATGAGAGTCTTCGAACTCTCCCTTTCATCAGCCAAGCTGATGCTTTCTAAAACGTGAGTATTTTTTGATGGGCAAAAAACATTTCCCTTAGTAGAAGATTGGAGGGCTAATTAACATGCATTAACTGCTCACTATGTCCCGGGCACTGTGCTAAATGCTCTACTGTACTATCTTTCAATCCTTAGTCGGACCTTATGAAGTTAGCACTCTTGTACCCATTATACACATGAAGAAGCTGAGGCTTGGAGAAGCATAGCCCCATGACTGCGATCCTACCACCAGTACGCTAGATGGGATTCGAGGCCACCTGCTCTACAGCAGCGGTCCTCAATCAGGGGTGATTTCACTCCCCAGAGGACCTCACGCAACATCTGGAGACATTTTTGGTTGTCACCACTGCTCCTGGGGGACCGTGAGCACAGGCCGGGGACGCTGCCGAATACCCGATAACGTAACATTGATTCATCCAGCCCCATACCTCATCAACAGTGAGGTTGGGACATGCTGCCTAGGACAGTGATTCTCAAGCATGGTCCCTGGCCCAGCAGCAGCATCACCCGGGATCTTGGGAGAAACGCAAAATACAGGGCTCCACCCCAGATCCACTGAGCGGGTGGGGGGCAGTGGCCCGCGCTTTCACAAGCCCTCCAGGTGATCTGCTGCAGATCACCTGCTGCAGGTGACCTGCTGCAGGCCAAAGTTCAAGAACCACTATTCTAGGGCCATCTGAACACGTGGAATGAGCTCCATGCTCGCCCCAAACGCTCACAAATCCTCCAAGTCCACACCAAAATGAACATCGAGACCTTTTGCTTGTCCAGTTCAAGCCCCATCAGAATTCTAGATCAGCTGGACCCCCTTCCTTGTTTCTGAGGCCACAGAGTAATGCCTCTAGGCTGTCCAGGACCTTCCTTCCCTTCGACGTGCAGGAATCAGACACTATCCCAGTGAATTGCTTCTCAGATCACTAAGGCGCTCTTGGTAGCAGCTTACCGGTGAACAAATACTGGCCCCCCACTTAGGTCAGATCCTGGGAGAGGTGCCTGTATGTGTAGCATCTCAATTATTCTCTTTAGTAGGGACAATGATGAGTGCTGTCTCTGGAGGACTTTTCAGGTGCCAGGCACTTTACCTGCATGATCCCATGCTTCACCACCGCCTGGACGTTAGGTTTTAGGACAGTGTCCATTTTAGAGATAAACAAACTGAGGCGGTATGTTAGGGATGTTCTATCAGATATAGATATGCTCTTACTGGGTTGCTGAACTCTCCCTTGGGGGACAGGAGAAGAGCGCCAAGCGAGAGTTAATGGAAATTTTGCCACTAACGACTATTTCTTCCTTGTTCGTAAAGGGGAAGGTTTAAATTAAAAGCAACCCTAATTTCCTTCCACATCTAACCACTTACAATTGTAGTGGGTAATAATTGTTCTATTTTCTTGGAATCAGTACAATAAGCACTGTAACTATTTGCATTGGTGTTTGCATTGATTTCATTACATTATATTGATAGCAATTTACATTGATACAGCATTTGAAATGTTTCCCTTGGGCTTTTCCATCCACGATCGCATTTCAATTCACCACTGTTCTGTGAGGTCCACGGGAGATAGGTTGACTTCATTTGATATTTGACCCCCGGAATGATACATGAGTAGCGAATACTTATTGGATCCTTGCTACCTGCTTGACAAGGCTGAGTGTTTTACAACCCTTCGCTTTTATCCTCACGGTGACCCTAGGAGACAAACATGACTACATCCACTTTGTAGATGAGAAAACCAAGGTTCTGAGAGAAGTCAGGCCCCGGGGAGACAGGCCATCTGCATCTGATCCATACCTGACCAACCCCAAGTCCAAGAGCCCAGCTTCACTACGCATGGGTCTTCCAGGAAACAGACGCAAGGCACAGAGAGAGCTGGGACAACCCCAATGAAATTTATCAAGGTGAAACCTAGAATAAAAATCCCAGCCCCAGCCTCCCACCCTGTGGTCTTGCTACTAGAACATAAGGAGACTCGAATCTTTTGTTTTGGGGGTGTGGATGGTCACGGAACTGAGGGCTAGATCATGCTGACCATGACTTACAAAGAGGCTCACCTTCACCCTGCTCTCTAGGTGGGGGTGGGGCAGGGGCGGAGCTGCACCGAGCTGGCTCCCTTTAAACGGATGCACTAGCCCCTTGGGAGATGAAGCTCGTTGGTTCTGTCACTCGTGAGTAATGCACCATAGCTCCCTGGTGGGGAAAATGCCAGATTATACAATAGCATGCTTTGGTGTGCAGCTGTCTTTAGAATAACAAATCCCCTCTTCTGCTTGGGAGCATTACGCTTTAATAAAAACCAAAATAGTGGCCACAAATCCCAGCTCTAGCTAAAGGGCATGTCTTGTAAATTCTTGTTGGTTACACCCCTCGCCATAATCCCTCCCCCCAAAAAACACACACCTTTCATAATTCACAGGGAATGGCCCAGCCTGTGGGTTTATCTATCTTTGTTTTTCGGTGGGGGCTGGGAAGCAGAGTGGCTTAGCCTCAGCATACTGCCTGCTGACATTTGGGGCTGGATAAATCTTTGTTGGGGTGTTGGGAGTGGGAGGGGGGTGGTTGCCCTGTTCCTTGTAGGATATTTAGCAGCATCCCTAGCCTCTACCCACTAGATAAAAGAAGCCCCATGGGGCGCCCGGGGGGGCTCATTCGATTAAGTGCCTCACTCTGGGTTTTAGTTCAGGTCATGATCTCAGGGTCCTAGGACCCAGCCCTGGGTTGCACCCTGCAGAGTCTGCTCCATATTCTCTCTCTCTCCCTCCCCTCCTCCTCCTTTGCTCCTGCCCTCATCCCTCCGCTCCCCCTAAAATAAATATATAAAATCTTTTTAAAAAGAGATGGGGCACCTGAGTGGTTTATTGGGTCAAGCATCTGCCTTGGGCTCACATCATGATCCCGGGGTCCTGGGATTGAGCCCCATATCAGGCTCCCTTCCCCCTCTCCTGCTCTCTCTCTCTCTCTCAAATAAGTAAATATTAAAAAAGAAGCTGCCCCTGATTCCAGCCATGACACCCAAAAATATCTCCAGACATTATCAAAAGTGGGGGGGAAAGGGGGCAAAAAAAATCTTCCTCAGTTGAGAACCCCTGTGATAATGAGAAAACAAATAGCCAAGCTTGCCACGAGTGGGTGTTAGGAGAATTAATGCCTCACAGGTGACACTCTTTCCTTCCTAAAGAAAAGACAAATATATTCATCTATGGAAGAAAGCACTGGTCCCAACAGTGTGCAACCTAAAGCAGATCCCCCCTGCGTGGTCAGAGTTCAGCATAGCCCTTTCCTCTCCCTGGTCCCCGTGGGAGAAGTAGGGGTGCTGCCAGTACTTTTCATAGATGGGTCTGGAAGGCGGCGGGGTCCGGTGAAAGCTGCTGGGGGGCAGAAGCGTAGAAGCAGCTGCTGCGCGCCCATCCCCTCGGCGCTCACACCACCTTCACAAGTTCCAAACTTAGAGGCGAAACCTCGCAGGTGAGACAGGCGGAGGAACCGAGCCCAGCGACAGGTTCGAAATAGCACGCTCTGGGGATGCAGGGGGGGGATGGTTTGCCTGCCTGCAGAGTGGGGGTGGGGAAGGGGGAGATAGGGTCAAAATCAATCCCTATTTCTATACACCCCCCCCCATGGGTACTATTTGTCCACAGGGTTTTTAAAAACGTGGGATCTTGCCAACATTGAAAAATCGGGATGCCTCTTGTAAAAATTCAGGTGTCCGGCTTCTCAAGAAAAATAGGCAGTTCTGGACGCAGTCTGCGTGGTAACCCCGCGCTGGGGCGGGTTGGTGGCGCCCCCTGTCTGCGGGGTAGGTATTTGGCAATTCACCACAGAAGGGCCAACTCACTCATTTTACACCTGCCTGCCCGGGGTCTGCAGGAAAAGGAATGAAGCGACCCCCGCCCCAACCTCTTTGTTTTTGACATGCGTTGTATTAGGCAATGTTGGATATATTAAAAATGTATTTAACACATTTATAATTTAGGAAGCATAACAAAACCAGCCTCCATGAATCTGCCACCTACATTTAAAACCAGATCATTGCCTTGAATATACACATTACTTCCTTATTCCCTCCTCTCCTCTCAGATACATGTTATTCTGAGTTTCATGCTTGTCATTGTCCTATCTTGTTTGTAACCAGTTGTATCTCGCATGTATGCATCTCTAAAGGATATGCTGCTCCCTCTCGCACGAGATGGGGCTTTATGACAGCAGTACCCTAGTGTGTGCCATCTGGGCTGATTCGTCTTTATCACCAAGCTGCTGGCTTCTAAGACCCAGCCATGGTGTTGCCTGTAGCAGTGGGTCTTTCATTCTTCACTGCTGTGTAATATTCCACCACTGCGTCATTCATCTACTCCTGCTTCTTGTGGTTCCTGCCCCTGCATTTCACTTGAGCCACTCCTTTCCAGGGATCAGCTTTAGAATGACACTTTCTCAGATGGTCTCAGCTGCCATCCATCAAAAGGACAGGCTTTTCGTTTGTTGTTTTTTTTTTTTTAATTATTATTTTAATTCCAGTATTGTTACCATACAGTGCTGTGTCAGTTTCAGGTGTACAACTTAGCGATTCAACACTTACATCCATCACCCAGTGGTCCTGACAAGCGCCCTCCTTCATCCCCGTCACCTGTTTCCCCCACCCCCCCCCCACCTCCCCGCTGGTGACCATCAGTGTGTTCTTTAGAGTTAAGAATCTGTTTCTTGGTTTGTCTCTGCTCTTTTTTCCCTTTGTGCATTTGTTTCTTGAATTCCACATGTGCCTAAAATCACATGGTATTTGCCTTTCTCTGACTCATTTCTCTTTGCATTATACCCTCTAGTTCTGTCCACGTTGTTCCAAATGGCAAGATCTCATTCTTTTTCATTGCTAAGTAATATGCAAATTTCTTATCTTTACTTTGTCTTCTTCATCCATTCATCTATCAACAGACGCTTGGGTTGCTTCCATAACTTGGCTCTTGTAAATGATGCTGCAGTAAACATAGGGTTGCATGGATCCCTGGGAATTAGCATTCTTGTATTTTTTAGGTAAATACCCAGCGGTGCGATTAGGGGATCACAGGGCAGTTCTATTTTCAACTTTTTGAGGAACCTCCACACTGTTTTCCACAGCGGCTGCACCAGCTCGCACTCCCACCAACATTGCCTGAGAGTGCCCCTTCGTCCACATCCTCGCCAGCACTTGTTTCGTTTTCTGGTTATTTTTTATAGAAGCATTGAGATTTTTTTCTTTCAAAACACTTGCCACAATTTGTAATCACTTTTTAAATTTGCTCGTGTTCTTGCTCACGGCTGATGTCCAGGAGACGGTACGCGCCATGAGGGGAGGATCTTATTGGCCCATCTCTTACTGTCACTTCCGCGCTCAGCTCTTTACCCATAACACTGAATACATGTGTCATTTTTCTCAAGATACGGTAAATACTCATTGGCAAGGAATTAGGATCACACCCGAGAAATGCTAGCTGGCCTGCTTCGCTGGAAGGAGAAATCCAGTATTCCTTATTCACGGTGCCTGAGACTAAGGTCCTCGGCAAACACTGGTTAAGGGCTGTGAGTAGAAGTGATGTCTACAGATGCTAGGTCATGACCTTGAAACAAATGGCTTTGCCCACTGCTCTCCATTTACTTGTCCCCACTTAGCAGAAGTGCGGACACAGCGGTAAACTATTTTGAACCAGCCAGAGAGGGAAGTTGCCCTAGCAATGAAGGAGTAACAAGGAAGGAAGTGAGAGACAGAATACCGTGGGACTGCCACACCAGCCCCAGGCTGAGAGAGAAAATGAACTGCTCTCTTGTTTAAACCAAAGCCATTCTGAGCTCCTGCGACAGCGGTCAAAGCTCTATGCTGATGGAGCATGTTGCAGACATGGCTGGGAGGGAATTCTTCGTCCCCAAGGAGATATAGCCAACCACTAAGCAATACTCTGCCCTCCTACAGTTGTCCCCATAAAGGGGGATCCAGGGATCCTCCCCGAGGCACCACCTCCTTCTTTCTCCAAGCTTCCCACCTCTGACACTTTCCTTGTTCATAGTACTTTAAAATGATCTCTCAGCCCAGCTGATTTCCAGTTGATTCCAAACACTTGTGATCAGACTTCATTCTTGGAAATATCGGAGCTGAGAGGAAGATGATGAGGGGAAGACAGCAACAGGAAGAAGCTAGAACAATCCGGTTCCGTAGCCAGAATGCCCAGATGTTACCCAGAAATCTGTTTTGAATCTGCCCCAGACACAGAATAGAGAGTCAAGACCCAGGAGAAGCTCATGTTTCCCAAATCTTTACGGCCTAAAAATGTTTAAGGCAGGCATCACAAGGTGCCCTCCTTGACCAAAACGAAATCTTAATAAACCACCTGTAGCTCTAATAAGGTGACTTCCCGGAGAATCCGCCAAAACAAACCATTTGTGAAATGCACACCAAAGAAATGAAAGGAAGTGACTTTTTGTATGAAATCGTTATTTATAAACCAGGAAAAGGTTGAGGAACATCTGCCAAAAACAATAGCTTTGGAAGAGCAGGTCGGCGGCTGACCCACCCGACAAGAATTAACTGGCTGGAACTCTTGTCTGTTCAGGTCACTCCAGGGTTGATATAATGAAGTCGGGCCATTTTAGGAATCAGAAAAGGCTTATTTCTCCGTCGCCTGTAATACCGGGTTTGCCTACGGCCCATTTAGTAACAGTATCGACCCATGGAGAAACAAGTCACAATGATAACGACAAATGGCAGCCTCGTTTTGAGAGCTTCCTATGGGCCAGGGAATAAGCCACACATTCCACATGCTGTCTCATTCCCGTTTCATCACAAGACTATGACTCATGACAAAACTATGACATAGTTCCATCCCCATGTCTATTTGGGAGAACCAAGGCTTGAAAAAACTAAACACTTGCCGAAGCCCGCCTTCCTCGCGAGGCATCAATTCAGGATTCCAAACCAGTTCTAACTCTCTTCCTAACAGTTAGGACAATGTTCCTCAAACTCCATCCATTTGTGTACCTCGTACAGTTTTTGCCATATCTGTGTAACAACGGTTATAAAGATCTGACTTTTCTTCCAATCAGCATTCCTTTTATTTCTACTTAGCTAAATTTATTTAAATGGAACTGTTATATGAAAACCATAAATGCAAAACACCAAGAATCACTTGCCTTAAATAGATAACCACCTTGAATATATCACAATATAAACATAAAGAATATGCTATTAAATTCTACCTACACTTAGCTGCTGAAATGTCTGAGCCTGAAGTTTGTTCTTGCTTTGTTAGATGGGGAAGATTCACAAGTGAGAAGGTGATGTTAAAGACCACACGAGCACCAAGTAAGACTTTCTCCCCAACACAAGCAGAAGGGCCCAAAAAGAATTTGATTACCAAACCTTTCCCACTGTGTAGGAATGTGTCAGTGTTATTTAATGATGAAGCAATGTACTCCCAAGCCATATTGAGTATCATATTTTCTGTTTAAAGAAATATCAGAGGCATTTAAGCCTCTGACTCTTGGCTCAGTCACTGAAGCCTCTGACTCTTGATTTTGGCTCACGTCATCACCTCAGGGTTGTAAGATCGAGCCCCACGTAGGACTCCACACTGGGCGTGGAGCCTAAGATTCTCTCTCTCCCTTTCCCCTGCCCCTCCCCCATCTCTAAAATAAAATAAGAAACACCCTATTATTCTCTGCTCTCCTCCAAGAGAAATATGCTGGAAACACAGACTCATGCTCTTGGACATTTTTAAGATTCTACATCCATTACCTAAAAACACTGTCAAGCCTGCTCATCTTGAAGCCCACTGCTAATTCCTGCTTATGGACTAAACATCTGAGAAAAGCAGTACAAGTCAAAATTAATCTACTCTTCTTTAAGATGGAGTTATCCATTAATTCACCATTTCACTGATTCAGGGAGTACTCACTGAGAGTCCTAAGTGCTGAGAGTAAAGCAGTAGGCAACACAGACATTATCCTGCCCTCACAGGGCTTATGAAACATGAAAATGGTGTCATAGTTGCTAAACTAGATGGCAACATTTATCTAACAGCAATGGGACAATCCTGTACCAAGCTTGGCATCAGAATCCGGGGTAGTGACAACAGGGAGTTTTCAGGGAGTGACAAGAGTTTGCGTAACTGTTCTTGGTTTATTGGTTGGAAAGGAGCCGGCCTCCTGGATGTCTAAGACCTGAGTTTCACCACTCAATTTACTCACTGTGTTTATTCCTCAACTGGAAGAGTCACAGAACCCTCTCTCATCACCAGGGAAAGTCATAATCAACCAGTTGGTGGTGTCTGCAATCCAAAAGTCCTAGCCTCAACACTTGGCTCTGCAAGCGCCTATCTATACAAGGTAAACTGGTGACTTTGCTCTCTAAGTTCCTTTATAAAAGACGATGCTAATAATAATTGTCTGGTGGAGTAAATCTGTAAAGACTGAATGAAGCAATACACGGAGATACAATTGTCTGAGAGCCAGAGACAAGAGCCCTTCCCAGAGTTTGCTGCAGCCTGAAACGCCAGCCACATAGAAATGAATGTGCCAGCACCCTGAGTTCCCACAGGCATAAAATGTGAAAGGAAAAAAACCCACTGGGATTCCTACCTCGGGGGTTCCGAAATGCCTCGCTCCTGGAGAAGAATCATGGACGCACTGAGCATGCTCCAAGGAGTCTTGTCACGTAGGGAGGTGCTGCCACCACCATCTTCCTGTGTTGAGACAGGTCCCACTTGTCCTTCGCTACACCAGTGGTTCTCAGATAGGGACCACTTTGGCCCCAGGAGACCACGTCTGGAGGCATTTCTGTTCGTCACGACTGCGTGGGAAGTATCACCAGCACAGAGTGGGGAGAGGACAAGGACACTGCTGAGCAATCTACAAGGCGCAGGACAGCCTCCGCCATTATTACAGCCTCCTCCAGTCATTAGTCAACAGCGCGCATGCTCTGGAATCAGAGACCTGCACCAAACCAGCGCCTGGTGGTGAGTAAACCCTTGGGCTTCTAACTCAGCGCACCTGCGACCTCATGGAACCAGCTGATGCAAATGGGCATGACAAGAACATCGCCAAGGGAAAGAAGTATCCGGTCTGGGAAAGCTTGCTGAGAGAGAGCGAAGACATGGGGCTGGGTGACGGAGCGTTTACGCCACCAATCCAAGAGCAGAAGACAGGGGTCTGGACAAGTAGATTGCTGGGCAGTGTGTTGGTCCTTTCAGTGGAGACTCACACAGGGACCTAAACTAGCAGGGGTTACATGTAACCAGAGATGTTCATGAGTAACCCTGAAGTGATTCAGTAAAATTTTTAAGGACCTTGGAGGGAAAGTTGGTATTGTGGGCCAAATATGGTTCATGCCCAACTCTATGACCTTTGAGGGTGAATCAACTCAGTGCAATGATGCAAGTACCAACAGAAGTGGGGACCAAGGTGGAGAGAGAGCTCGGAGTTTGGGTTACCCCTCCACAGAGGAATGAAGAGAGTTCAGAGGGCAGCAGGCACAGCAGCAAAGAACCTGGGCTGGAGAAGTCCTGCCTCCATCACCTCAGGTGGAGAAGTGCCTCTTCTCACTAGGCATCCGCATCTATTAAAAGAGCTGCTGAGCACGACCCCTTGTGGTGCTGATAGCAGGCGGGGTGAGGTGAGACATGCGCAGTACATGTAAGGACGCCACTAACGGCTGCCATAATACTAGCTTCTTCTGCAAAGTCCCAGCTTGTTTGAAATAGACCCTGTCATGAAACCACAGTAGAATAGACTGTCAGCTTACAGCATTCCTTCTGGTCTGACAGATAAGGGGGCTTCCATTGGGGTCTTACACTCTGTACTTGAGCACTCAAATTGGGGGAGTGAAGTCCAAGTCGGAATAAATCACAGATATGCAAACTTTCTATTTTCTGTATAATTCACAAGTCAGAATTTCCAGTGAAACTTCGGAACTTATCCTGCCTTTTTTTAGTATAAGAAATGTTCTTGAAACAGAAGAAATTGTAGACAGCTCTCATTGCCTTCTGGGTAATCATGTCTTTAAAGTAAACTCCTGAGGCTTATTATGAAACAAATTGCATCTTACTCGTGTCCTTGGAGAGAGATTTTTAGACGGATGGGTGTTGGAGTGGAAGCTTCCAGAAGCCGATCTCGTTTCAAAGGAAAAGAATGTGCTTTCACTTTTTCACGGTGTACAGTGGATTATTTTTATGCCCATTCCTGAGTCTTTCACTGGAACACATCATGGCTATCTGTGGCCACAACAGTGGAGGAATTTTCCACTCTAATAACTGTGATGTTGTTTCATCTTTATGAGGTGCAGAGGGAATGAGTATTTGCCTGGAATTAGCGACTTTTGACCCATCTTCTCCTGGGAGCTCAAAACTCAATGGTAGCATTGAGCTAGCATTTAGTGAACCCTTCCTATGTGTGTGCTGCACTGTGCTAGATCCTAGAGCTGCAAGGTGTAGAAGTCATAGTTACACGGTCATAGTCACTGGAGTGACCTCTAGGGAAAGTGGCAGGGACCAGGATTGGGAGCAATGCTCCGAATCAGTCAGGGTCTTGGAAGAAGATGGGTATGTATTCCAACCGCACAGTGTAAGGAGCACTTGATAAAGGGACTATCTATCCAGACCGAGACAGTGTCTAGGGAAGGTAATAAGGTACAGAGCTCACATCTAGCATAGTGACGGCGGCAACCATTCACACCCCCAGGCCTGAAGGGACAAGAAGAGAAAGTGCCACTAGAACCCAGAGAGGCAGCCACTTGAAGTGGGACACCAAAAGGACCTGTGGCCTTTGTTGGAGTGACAACAAACCATGCTCATGGCCATGCAGTAGGGAGGGAGGTGGGGGGGAAACTCTTCCCCTCCTACCCTCTGGTCTTCTTTGGAGCCCTTAATGCCCAAGCCCAATAGGAAGCTAGGAGGCAAAGAGCCCATCATCACAGACCCCACAGTCAGCCTCCCTGAGCACAGAGCAGGTTGGCCAGGATGTGGACCTAGAAAGACAGATGAAAGGGATCCAACCCGTGGTCCAACATCTGTGATGGCTGACTTTGTACAAGGAGAAGGCATTCAAGTGAAGTAGGTGAAGGACATAAGGGAGAAAGAGGAAGAAAAGGTAATAGTAGGTGAAGAAAGACAAGTAAACAGGTCGTTATATTCAGAGGAAGTGCGTCCATGCAGCCAGCACCAGTGGCTATGGGAACACCAGGAGGTGTCCCTCCCTCAGGCACCGAGGTCAGGCCAGACCGACTGAGGAAGGAACACCCCAATTCACACCTGAAGAGCTGGTGAGAATTCACCAGCCTCTAGGGTAGAGAATGGCCCTGACGAAGGCCCACGGGTGAACCAAGGTTCTCGGAGGTCAAAGGTAGTGTGGGGGGAAACAAGAAGTAAGACTAGTAAGTCAACAGAGCACCGAAAAAGACCCTCGGAGGTGACAAAGAGCTTCATCCTAAAGCAAAAGGGGAGACATGGACGAGAGTGACAAGAGTAAATTGGCACTTTGATGTTTTCCTCCAGCTTCACTCCCGGGATGTACATTTGATGCTGTCAGCCTTTCAGCGAGCACACACCTGTTTGTCCCAGTACTTGACAAAAAGAAAGCGTGCGTGGGAAATTGGTTTGTCTTTTCAATCCATGGCGAAGATCCAAAGGGCCCAGAGAACAACATTGGTGGTTCTTTGGTGAGGCGAATGTTTCCACGAGAAAAGAAACTGCTCTCTGCTTACCACTGCACACCTGAATAGAGACACCAACATTTCGAAAGGCAACCTGCCACACCTTTGGCATTTAAGAAATGGAAGTCTTAAGCCTCAGAATCATGAGCTGGGCCCAGATTAATGACCTTTCAGACTATAGGCTCAAGGAATTAGAAATAGGTCAGCCTTGCAAAGAATTTTAAGAAGTCATCGAACCACAGCAAATTAGACTTCTCATTGGTTCCACCCACCCTTAAGCAAGTGGCCCTCCCCATATCCCCATATCCTGGGAGCCTTCATTTCACCTGCTCCCTCCATTTGGAGGTTGGGAGAACAAATACAGATTTCCTGCAAAGCCATTACCTTTGGTGCAAAACAAAGGACATACATAAATAGAAGCATGTTAATTCCTCATTGGGTTCCTCATTTCCAGGCCACTAGTTCGTGGAGGAGGGCCAATTTTCATAACTCATGTGAGTGTCCTTTGCATATTTGCTTTTTTTTGTGTGTGAGATGTGTTTTGTAATAAATGAATCATGCAATATAGTGATTTGACAGATAAACTTCCCAGGTCATGGTTTGTTTTTATCTTTATCTTGGTAAAAAATTTATTCTGCAATTATGAGTTTGGAAATAGAAACTGTTTTATCACAGGCTGGCACTAATAACCACTGGCAGGTTCCCCAAAATCCTAAAACAAACAAGAGCGTGATCCACTGGTTTAGTCTATATATCTTTCAAAGGACAGGAGGGTCCTACTGATTTTACCTTTTGCTGGATTTCCAGATCTTGTAAGATATCAACATCAGCATTTACCGGATACTGTTTCTTATTAAATAACAGCTTTTCTCAAACTACATCCCACCTCCTTGCCCTCACTATGCTAAACGTTTGCCAACATTTAGATTCACATTTCTGCAAAGGACAATTCTGGGGGAGCTATGGCTGTGCTAAAAGGGTTCAACCAAGGACAGCTACCCCTTCTTGGGGTCAATGGCTCCTCTCCTACTCCTCCATCTTGTTCCGGTGATGGAGGCTGGTCACAGCACCTTGTTGCCCTGCCTGAATATGTGGGTGAACACAGTCTGGACCAGTAATCCCATCATATCCCTGGGCCACAGTGGTTGGTCCAAGGATGGCATAAGTCCAAAGCCAAGGCCAGTCATAGAAGTAGGGATAAGACTCTGGTGGTGAGACTTCAGACTGAGTCAAAGCCCTCAATCCAAGTACATCTGAAACCAACTGCCCCATCCTTTCCATGGTTTGATTAAGTAAGATAATAAATGTCCCATTTTCTCTTAAGACAGTTTGATTTTTCTATAACCTGTAAGTGAATGAGTCCTGATGAATAGATCATGCTTGTCATGCTTTTCAGAAAACAAAATGATCAATTTTCTCTCTATACTCAATTTCTGTACCCACAAAATGCTAACAGGTCCCTGGGATAGCTGTGGAGATGAATGTCACCTCACCCTCCCACCCCTCTTTAACAATTCATAACCACAGATATGTGGGGCTTTGATTTGGAGGCTGGAAGGAGAAAAAGGAGAGAAAACTTGAGGGAACACCATGACATCGGTGCCTTCTAATCCTAGGGACTAGACTTGATCATCTCTGGCAAGAGGGATTAAGCCCAGAAGCTCCAGGACTTAGTCCCAAGAGAAAATAGCCGAAAGCATGGGCGGCTGACTTCTGCCTTCTTCATGTCCAATGGGCATAAAGTAAGACTGATGCACGGTGGCAGTGATACTTCCCCTCTCTGCATAGAACCTGGGGCTGGTTCCATGGGCATGTGACCTATGCAGTCATGGGGGGAGGGGGGCGCCCCACTTGTTCCAGGCCCTGCTATGGCAGTCTTGACATTTTAATCATGTTTGAAGAAAAAGCCCCACATTCTAACTTTATACTGGGACCCTCAAGTTATGTAGCTGGTCCAGAGAGAACCCAACCCTTGCTGACGCCACAAAGGTTAAACGGTAGGGGATGGAACACAAAGGGCACCCTCCATCAGAGTGGGGGTGCCATGAGGAGACACTAATGAGTCAGAGGAAGAGAGAAGACCAAGGAGGACAGCTGCTGATGGAATTGGTTGTGGCCTCCAGAAAGGCCCTTTGGGGGGTGCGTGTAACACCCACCACCTTGTCGGTGTTACACACAAACAACGAATCGTGGAACACTGCATCAAAAACTAATGATGTACTATATGGTCACGGGGGAGAGACTCCCTCAGGCTGGGTGTGAAGGGTGAGCTCTGATCATACATTCAAGTTGGTGGGGGATGTTCTATATGAAAGAATACTATAAACACACCTCCGGAGGAAAAAAGTCATTAGGGGCAGGATCTCTGGAACCAGATTGCCTGGGTCTCCTTTCTGCTACTGCACAGCTGTGTGACCGTAGCCAAATTACCTAACCACGTTGCAGCTCATTTTCCTCACCTGTACCATCAAGCTAACAACTGTACGTATCTCATCATATTTTGTCAAAAATCATATTAGATGGCAGATGCAAAGGAGACAGGACAGTGTCTGGCACAAATCTTCACTAAGACATTTATTATTATTATTATTATGCATAATTTGGGAATAAACAGTATGGTTCTGCGAATAACTAGATAATAAAAGAGCTAGGGAGAAGTTATCGTGTACTCTGTGCTAAGCAGTGTTCTCAACCAGCAATTCTCAAAATTTAGGTCTCAAGAAGGCTTTATACTTTTACCAATCATTTCACTTCCCGAGGAGCTTCTGTTTGTATGGCTTATAGTGATCAATATTTACCACAAGAGGAGTTAAAACCAGGAAAGACTATGGACTCCAGGAATCAGACTGAGGGTTTTAGAGGGGAGGGGGGGCATGGCCGAGCCCAGCGATGGGTATTCGGAAGGGCACGGATATGCATGGAGCACTGGGTGTTACACGCAAACAACAAATCATGGAACACTGCATCAAAAACTAATGATGTACTGTATGGTCACTAAAATAACATACTAAAAACATTTAAAAAAAAAAACAGAAAGCTTACAAATACCTATTTCTCAGCTTATGTTAAAAGTCACGCTAAATCAATAAAGGTAAATAATAGAAATAAATAATAGTAAGCCCATAGCGTGTTCACATAAACACCCTAGGCTTATAAAAATGTAACTCTAGTTCCAAAAGCATTTTTTGCAGTGAGAGGCACATTTTTAAAGTGTGGATGCCAACGATAGCTATGGTCTCACATCTCCTGAGCTCAGTCTGTTGGGCCATGCAGTTCTGGTTGAAGTAAGTACAGTGGGAAAATCCAGGCGAGTATGTGGATTGGAGAAGAGGTGAGTACAGTAGCTCTCCTCTTACGCCACACCAATCCTCCACCCGTAATTAAGTTGATAGCAATGCGAAATCTGAAAGCAAATCAGTTTACCATCAAACAAATCCGTTTGGTCTATCCTGCAATTTGAATTGATCTCTTGCACATGCCTGATCTTGTAATATCATAGATCGGTCCCCTGGAAACCACAGACTTACCGACATACAAAGTTACTCTAGATATTGGTGCATTTCACACCCCACCATCCTCATCAGAGAAACACTGAAGTATGAGAAAGCTGTCCTGATCAGAGTGATGGCTTCACATTATCCAAAATTCTAATTTTTGCTCGAAAATAAGGATCTTATCATTGCAAACAAATACCATTAGCTGTGATCCTTGCATTGACGGTGTATTTTGTTCATTTTCAAAACAAAACAAGAAATACATCTGCCCAATCCGGAGGTCTGAACAGCTGTCAGTTGTCATTCATTCTTTAAGTGAAAGTGGTGTTTCATGAAAACAATGGTGACTTCATCTCCCAACTCCATCAAACAAGTGTTTTTCCTTAAAGCCACTGTCCTAATTCATTGTATAGCAGAAGTGTTTTATATATACCTCCCATTTCATCAGACAGAATATTTAAAAAGGCAGGATTTAATAAAATCGGGGTGCCTGGTTGGCTCAGTGGGTTAAAGCCTCTGCCTTTGGCTCAGGTCATGATCTCAGGGTCCTGGGATGGAGCCCCGCATCGGGCTCTCTGCTCAGCGGGGAGCCTGCTTCCCCCTCTCTCTCTCTCTGTCTGCCTCTCTGGTACTTGTGATCTCTCTCTCTCTCTCTCTCTCTGTTAAATAAATAAATAAAATCTTTAAAAAAAAAAGATTTAATAAAATGAAGACCCGTTCCTCCTTCAAGGGTGCTCTTAAGTGAAACTGACATCTGTTTTGCTCCCTGCAAGATGGCCATGACCGCTGGTCCAGCTGCAGGATTCACACTGAGGCTCTGGTCTACCCACTACACTCTTCTACCATCAGAACAGAAGCCCACTCAGTGAGAAAGGCAGAGAGCCACTCCATATTGTTTTGAAAATACTTTGGCCTTGGCGAATCCTAGGTCTCTGGGATCAAACCGCAGTTCGAGAACTGCTCTTCCAAACTACCCCCACACACTCAATTCCTCACAAGAACTCTGTGGCATGGGTGTTATTATTATCCTCGTTTTTTTAAAAAAGAAAAAGATTTGATTTTATTCTAGAGACAGAGAGAGCATGAGTGGGGAGAGGGGCAGAGGGGGAGGAAGAGGGACAAGCAGACTCCCTAGTGAGCACGGAGCCCCATGCGGGCTTGATCTCATGACCCCCAGAGCTGAAGCTAAAAGTCAGATGCTTAAGGGACTGCCCCACCCCAGCATCCCTTTCCCCAATTTATAAAGAAAAGAATGGGCAAAGTGAGCTTGCTTCCAATCACCAGCCACTAAGAGGAAGAGGCAAAATTTGGCCGAAGCATGGTCTCTTCACCATTAGCATAAAAGGAGGCAGTGCATTTATCTGCATATTATTTCCAGCTTTTTAAGGCATATGCTACTGTGATGAGGGAACAAGGGAAAAGAGCCTAAAGTGAGACAGACCAAAGAATAAAAAGAAAGCTCAAACAGAGGAAATTAGCTCTGATGAAAGATTACCATTTACCTACGAGAGTAAGAGCTCTTCCCCCGACACCGCCGGAGCACAGCACATGTAAAATGGCACTGATGTAAAATGCAATTTAGGTTTTTTAAAAAGCAGGTAATACAATAATGACAAGTGTAAACCGAAAGTCTGGGAAGATACACTTGGGTCAACATCAGAGTTCAAGGAGAAGATGCTTCAGGCTGAGCCAGGTTCTCAGCGAGCTGTACATGCCTTTTTCTTTAAGAGCAATTTACCAGGACTTATCCAAGCCTGTAAGAGCAATCCCTTAAGACCATCCAATTTCCTTTCTTTCTAATTCCGTACTTAGCAGAGCAACCGTCTGATAATTAATTTGGTTTCTCAGGTAAGTCAATACCAGGGAAGAGACCGGTTGAGTTATTGTGCCGGCTGTATCACGGGCTCTAAATGAATAAATTGGTTCGTGGATTTATCAATCCACTTCCCAAGAGTTCAGTTTGCAAATCCCACTTTTCCTAGGGTGCGCTGACATTTAACTTGTGGACCTGAAATGTTACGTGCCCACAGTGAGCAGGGCTGTCTTAAGACTTTCGTAACCCCGGGCACTCATCCCAGGGATCACCACCCCATGTTAGATCAACCACGCTAAACTGCACACGTTCCCAGGTCGACCATATTGTACAACACGAGCTGGGAATGGAACTCCCTGGAATTGTGACGCTCAGTGGCGCTACTTCTCTCCGTAGTAAATATAATTTATTGTGTTAAAAATAAATGGAAAGAATTTTTGTGAGGTTGCTTATTTAGCTGTAAGTCACCTGTTTGATTTGCTTGGGGCCCTAAGTTCCTGGCCACCGTTAAGTATGGCGGGAAATGCTAACTGCCTCCCGGATCCATTCTCCATTTCTTCATTCGCCAACCTCCCAAGTTTTAGATGATGCGGAATCATTTAGCTGACGGCTTTTCTATTCCTGTAAAGGCGGCCATGGTGTTAAGTCTGGGCAAGCAGGTGTGAATAGTAGGATATGTGCGACTTCCAGATCATCTTCCTTAGAACAGAAATGGGTTCATTTCTTTTGATGTGACTTGAAACTGCTTAGTCGAGGTTAACAAGGGCAAGGCTTCAAAGGCTGGTGGAGCAAGGAGATAAAGGAAGCTGGGTCCCTGGTTGGCATCACAGAGCAGAGTTGCCCCTCTCCCTGGACCACCCGCCTACCTTCACACTGTTTTATGGGAGAGAAATAAACTCCTATGTTGTTTTATTTTGGGGGTCTCACTATCACACAGGATTGTCTTAGACCCTGATGAATAGCAGGGATTATAGTGAAGTGAGAGCATCAAATTATACATTTTTAAAAACAACATGAAGATTTCTTACGATTGTTAAACAAGCCTGGCATCCTTTGCACTCTCCACCAGCCTTACGCTGCCTGGCCCCATGCTCCTCTGACTTCATTTCCCATTACCACCCGAAATACACACTCTCAGATCCACTGGGCTCCCTGTTTCTCATCATATTAGGCACCCCCTTTGCCTCAGGACCTTTGCACATGCTGTCCCTTTTGCATGCTTACCCTTCCCCCATGAAACTTTATGACAAATTCCCTCACCTGCTTCAGGCCTTTGTTCAAATGTCACCTTCTCAATGAAGCCTTCCCTGACTACCTGATTTAAAAGTACGCTTACCCTTGCTCTCCCCCGGCCACCACATGTCCAGTTGTTTCTCCCCTGCCTTGCTTTCTCTGTGGGACTTAGGAACATAAGCTACAATATATCATTTCTTTTATTAATTGTCTTTCTTCTTTCATCACAAGGAGAGGTATTTTCCTATTTTGTTCCCTGTAATAACCCCAACACAGAGAACCAAAGGAAACCTAGTATGTGCATAGTAAATATTTGTTGAATCGATAAACTAATCATTTTCAAATTAATTTTTTCTTTATATGTTAAACTTATTTTTTTTTCTTTTAGGTTTCAAATATTTTAGAGGCCTTTAAAAGGTGTCTAGACTGCAGGCACTGTGTGTAAAGTGCCTGATACATGCTGTAGCCCAGAATGTGGGAGTGACAGGGAGGTGCCCAGCCCCTGGCTCCTACCTTGCAGACACAGAACCCTTGGCACCCCTAACCCAGGGCGGCCTATGTCTATGCACATAGACATGTACATAGTCTATGCTCATAGACTGTCTATGTACCTCTCCCATCCCCTGAAGCCCAGTCCCACTCTCTTTGTGTGCCCTGCCCCTGTCCCTCCTTGCCCCCCGAGTTCCTGCCGTGGGCTATTAGGGCTGTTGGGACACATGGAAGAGAAGCACCTCCTAGAACTTTCTGCCCCTTCCAAATGGCTCTCAGCCAGTGACCAACGGGCGAGGGGTGCAAAGACCCAATCCTTTGCCACCCTTTGGGAAGAGCTCTAAGGTGTGATTGGTACTCTAGATCTTCCTTCTCGGTCAGGCTGAGGCTGGGATCTGCCCGAGGTAGGACACACCTTGATTGGCTTCTTTGTCTTCCCTCCCCTCTCTCCCTGCGTCTCCTTACACCATTCTCCTGGGAACACATTCTCTATAAATCCCTTGCACATGAATCCTCATCTCAGGTCCTGCTTCTGAGGAATCTGACCTAAGACACCCTGAACAGCCTCCCCCACGCTCGGCTGCCCGACTTCCCTAATTGATAAAGAGCCAAGCAAGGTGGCTCCGGCGGCCGGTGGCTGCCACCCACCAACCATGACCGAGACATCCCCGCACAACGTTCCGCCACGCTCTTCTCGGCACTAATGGCTGCGCGCACAGCCATCACCCCGCAGGTCCCTGGAAAGAGGAAGACATTGTGGGATGAAGCAGGTAAAGAAGATGAGCACATGATGCTCGGAAGCACTGAGGTTGGAAGACAATGCCGAAATACTGAGAAATGGGTTCAAGCTCAACTCACCTACAGATTCTGTTCCGTGACCCTCTCCCGGCCTCCACATGACCAATTCAAGCTATGCGACCCTCCAATGTCAAGTCTGGGTTTTGAGCTCTCAGTTCTTCCAAAGAAAACGTACCACCATGGAACTCTTCTTTCCAGCCTGCTTGTTTGAATTAGAGCTTTACAGCATTTTAGTTATGGTATCTCTGGGGAGGAGTGAATATGTCAGTGTAATTAACTCATCTGATGAGAGAGGTCTTGTTTATTTCCCCTACAAAATAACAGGTGGTGGCTAAGCTCCGATACATTACAGTGATATGAAATGCATTTAGCATAAATCATATTAAATAAATAGGGAGACAAAATGATTTCAAGGTACATTTTTTATTGTTTTAAATTAAGTTTTGAAAGTGAACAGCTGCATACCGAAAAGCCATAAAGCTGCTATCCCCCCTCTAATGTGCTCTTCTGAGAAAGAGTTAATGACACTCTCAAGTTCAACCCACTAAGACTAATAGAAACTCGAGTATTGTTCTCAAATTAGTATCCAAACAATCACTGGCTTTCTGAGGACCCTCTTTGTGCATGGGAAATAGCAGTCTAATCAATTTGGGTAATCAGTTAAAACCACCTTACGCAATTCATTTTACAAAATCCACAATGACATTCATTTAATAAACATGTGAGAGTAACACCATGTGCTGGGCATTAAGTAAATAAAGACAAATAAGACAGAGTCTTTGCCACTGAGAGCTCACAGTGTAAAGAAGTAAGGTAGACAATGAGGCGTTTTCAGGGATTAAAATGGCAAGGCATAATATTCTTCCTCACTACAAAAACTTCAGAAATCTTAAGAATCGATTTCTTTTTTAGGGTCAAGGGAATCGAGATATGAGAAAGTAGAAGAAACAGTGTCAGTGAACTGGAATGTTGCAGAATTCCTGATGTGCTTTGAGAAGGTTAGGTGGGAGGGAGGAAACCAAGCAGAAGGAGGAGTGGGAGCTCAGGGAAGATGAGGAATAAGGATGAGGAAGAGAAAGGAGAAGTCTTGGGAGATCCGAGGGCTGGCACTGTCCTCAGAGATACTAATCCCTCGTCCCCTGGAACCTGTCACTGGTACCTGATGTAGAAAAAACGCACAGAATGCAGATTGTGTTAAATCTTGAGATAGGGAGATGATCTAGGATTATCCCCTGAACCCTAATGTCATCCAAGTGTCGTTATAAGAAAAAATCTCTCTCTGCCTTTTTCTTACACCCAGAAGAGAAGACAGTGTGACCACAGAGGCAGACTGTGGGGGATGTAGCCCAGACTTTCTGTTATTTCTCAAGAAGAAACTCTAGAAGGAGAAATTATAAAGCAATAATAATAACATAAAAGCCCTCCCCTAGACACATTACGGTCAAATTTCAGGACAAAAGACAAAAACATAGTGAGTTGAAAATATACCAGAGAGCTCAAATAGCTTACCTACATGATTAAAAGTCTGATTCTCATTGGAGTTCATTATCAACACTGTAGACTGGAAGACAGGAGCTGGTGTCCCAGATCTGAGTTCAAATTCTGCTAGCACTGTCAACTACCTGGGGGGCCGGTGGAGTGCATGACCAAGAGCTTAAGGGTTTGTTCCCACTGGGAGTCAATGCTGGGTCCGCTCAGAGGCCAACTGTTCAGAGACAGGTAGGTCAGTCAACCCAAGGAAAGTTCCTCACTGTTAGTTACAGCAAGCCTCAACTCTGCAGAGCCCTGCGTGGCATCATCCCTCAGGGCAAGTTAAGGCAGCATAATAGAGTGTCCTCGTAAACCCTAAGTTGTGAAGCAGAGAGCCTGAATCTGACCCCGTGCAAAGACCTATTCCGTTGCTCAGGAGGTAAAAAGAAATTAAAACTCAAGATGTCCAGAGTCACCCAGATTTCCTAGGTCATTTAAGGAAATCTGTCAATGCTGAGACCACGTTCCAGCAAGACGACAACCAAATTATGTCGGCTTTGGCTGTCACCATCAACTCCAACTTGGCTCCACAAGCTGGGGGTGGGGGTGGGGGGCGCAGTGGGCCACAGTCCTCTCTAGTCTCTTCTTTCTTACCCCTGCCTGCTGCTCCCACTCGCATCAGCTGACAGGCCCAGGGAAGTGTCTGAATTTGCAACCTCTGCCAGAAACGAGAGACTTCCAGTAGCCAATTCCGGGCCTGCAGGAGTAAGGTTTCTCCTCTCCACCCAGTCTGGAACCCCGGGCTCAAGAGACCACGGTCCTCAGTCCATGATAGGCACGCTGCACACACACAATGTAGCACATTATCATTTCATTTCAGAGGAGTGACTGCTGGAATTACACTTCCCGTGTAAAACAATAACACAATTCCCACTTGATCAGCAAATAAATAAGAGAAAACAGCTTTGTAATTATTTCGACAGTGGTCTGATTCAAAAAAAAAAAAAAAACCAAACAACAAACCAACCAATCACCAAACTCCATGTCAGGAGAGACAGAGCAGTAATCGGCACGGAGCAAACATTTTACCTGAGTGGAGTCCAACACGAGCCACCCCGAAGATGACTCCTATAATGAAAAGCTGTCGTTTGCAAATGAGTCATCACGTGAAAATGGCGGAAGATGTTGGAGAGGCGCGTGGTGCATGTGAAAATGAAATTAATCAACATGAAGATGAAGATCAGCAGTCTATCAGAGCCAAGCTGTTTGATAATAATGAAACCGGGGCGGGGGAACACACCGGGCTCCAGAAACTCACGAAAGCGCAGGAAATGTCAATGGTAATCACGAATTAGTAACTATTGCTAGAAATGGAAAGAACAAGAGTATGCAGGCAAAGGAAAAAAAAATATTGTCAGGAAACAACCACGTCTATTCCCACGCCCCAAGTCCAAGCCACCAACACATCTCTCCTGAATTATGACAGTGAACAACCTGCTTACCTGTCCCCTGCAGTACGTTACCCTCACAGCAGCCAAAATGGTCTGGTTATAACACAATTCACATTGAGCGACCTACCCCTCGCATCAGACTCTCCTGCTAGCGTCCATGTCACTTGTTCGTAAAAGACCCTATCCCTGCCTGACCTACGAAACTTGAACGACTGGGTCCCGCATCACCTATGTCCCCTTCACTTCCTCTACGCCCATCAACCAGATGCACTGTTTCCAAACCACCAGCCGTGGTTTCCTCCCCGAGGACTGGCAGGTGCTCTTCTGTCCTTCTGCAATCTGCCTCTTTCAGGCACCTCAGAGCTTGCTCCTCATTTCCTTCCAGTCTCCCCGTAAAGGCCACCTCCCCGCACAGCTCCCCCTAGCCGGCCTCTCTGAAAGAGCCACTTCCCGTTTCCTTCCTTCCTTCACTTTCCTCTTAGCATGTGAGTCTCTCCAATACAAATATTTGAGACAAGCATCTAATATATTGTCTGTCTCCCTGGTTAGACCCCAAGCTCTAGGAGATCAGAAAGTTTTGCTTAAGTTGTTTTCTGTTGTATCCCAAGTTCCAGAAGAGAGTCTGGGATGTAGTAGGTGCTCAATAAATATTTGTTGCATTCATGATAATTCAGAGATAAGAGGGAAAAGAATGATGACAACATGCCAAAAGGACTTTTTTTTTAACTTTTCCATCCACTAAACGGCCCCCTCTGCTTCCAAGAGGACTCGTCAAGGTGGTGACCTGTACACCTGTTTTCTCCCAATAGAATAGATGAAATGGGGGTTCTGGAAACATGAGCCTAAAGATCTGTGCCTGGAAGGGTGACCCTCACTCCTTTCTCCCCTGGAGTAGCTAGATGGTGAATCCCAGCCTAAAGCCACCAGGCTCTCTCTCTCCTCCTCCTTCATTAAGAATGCAAATGGTTTGATTCGTAATTCCACTTAATAAACACTTATTTGCTGAACCGAATTTGCAAGGATGCTCAGGCTTCGATGTGACAGAAAAGGAAAATTGTTAAGTTGGCCTTGGAAGGAGTTTTTATTCCACTCATCTGTGAAGATTAACAATGACTACTAGGCATCAATCCGATCACACTGTATTTGTTCAGATCTGTAAAACCCATCAATGGCCATTTGGCAATAGAGGACACTTTTGTGCAAAACTAGAGCAAGGACAAGTGCGAAGAAACAGAAAATGGTGCATTTGCAGCAGGTCCATTCTCCCCGGGCAAGTCCTCTTCCTCTATCTGGGGGAACTGAGCCTCTTACAGTGTAGATCACAGCTGCAAGACAGGTATGTGGGCCAAAGAGGTGGGGCCACAGCAGCTGACTCCCCTTGGCAAGCCATACTGAATTGGCAAGCATCATTGTCATTATCCTTTCTCATTCTTCGGTTTCGAGGAGATACCTGAAAGGTTCAGGAAGCCCTTCTCCTAAATAATCATGCTTGCGACCAAGCACTTTGCATTCGCTTCGAGAGTACCCTGGAGCAGGGTTTCTCAACCACAGTGCTGTTGAAATTTGGGCCTGGAAAATTCTCTGATGTGTGTATGGGGTGGGGGGTTATTCCTGCTCATTGTAGGATGTTTAGCATCACCCATTACCCCTACCCATTAGATGTCAGTAGCACTACCTCCCACTGAATCAAAAACGTTATCTGACTTGACCAAATATCCCCTGGAGGGAAGAAGCATCCTCAGTCAAGAACCACTGTTGGAGAACGAGCTTTCTGCAAACTGAATTATATTTTCACCACCTACAGTTAAAAATAACACATGATTATGTCCTATAAATGTATTACCATGGTACGTTCTATGGCTGTCCCTTTTTCTGGTTACTTCCACCATATTCCAGGCTCTTAGGAGCTCTGTCTTAATTGGGGAGAAAATCTGATTGCAGGGAACAGAAATCCAACTCCCTTTGACCAAGTAAAAAAGTATTTGTCTTAAGTATGCAGAAAAATTTCTAAAACAAAGAAAAAAAAAAGGGAGGGTTTCCAGGATATACAGCTGGTCAATCTCCTCCTCTCGGTTCTCTTCATCCCTTCCCCTTCCAGATAACAGCAAGAGGAGAGACCTTTAAAATGTCATACCTCATGGCTCCTGCACCTGTCCCTCTGCCTACAGTGTTCTTTCTCCATATGCCCATGTGACTTTTTCCTTCACTTCATTCAAGCTCCTGCTCAAGTAGGACCTTTCGGAGAGGCCTTCCTTGGCTAGTCTATCTAAAAAAGCAGAATTCCCTCCCATTATTCTCTGTGTCCCTATTCTGTTATCCTTTTATCAGAGCTCTTAACTCTACAGCATAATTCCAAGCAGTGTTGTTTATTGTCTCTCTCTCACTTCTATAAAGCAAATTTCAGTAGGCGACGCCATTCCACTCCCATATTCCCAAAGCCTAGTATCTCAGAGGCTGGCCCTTCTGAATCCATACTTGTTCTCAGTCAATATCTGTCAAGTATTCCTTCCTTCTCTGAAGACAGACTCCTATGTTCAATACCCTTACAAGTAGGTCATCGTGAATATTCCAAAATGTCAGCTTAAGACCCCAACTTGATAAGGATCTGCAGTTTGAACTCTATACCAGTTAACAAATCCAGCCTCTGTATCATTCTGAATTGGGGGAGAAAGCTGATTATCTAAGAAAGGGGTGTGAAAGGGTCAAGACGATGTACTGTTAGGTATTCGAGATTTCAACTTCCTCACTGTCCTTCCTCCAAGACCTTATTGACTTTCTTGGGGTTTCAGAGAATGAAGCTCTCTCACAGAGCCTAAAACTCAGTCATGTTGGCAGGGTAGAATGGCTAAAGTGATACATAAGCCCAAGGCCATGGCAAGTGGGTGCTAACCACCCCCTCCACTATCCCTGGATCATTAATAGGAGTTTTAATCTTGAGATCAAAGAAAGCTGCCAAGAATAAAGTCAAAGAAGTCTAATTAAGGAGGAGAATGTAAATCATTCTCAAATACTGAGAAACCAAGCAGAAAGTATGTACAAACTTGAAGTCAGACATAGTCCAGGCTGAAGTGTGGTTGGGCATCCCCCTGGGATGTGTTGCGAGGAGAGGAGGGAATATCAATACTTGGAGAACCAAGACGATAAGAAAGACTTAAGCATATGGCTTGAACATGAGGAAACTGGTAAGAAATGAAATCCTTCCCTATTATTTGATAAGGGAATTTTTCATAAGAGGGTGGGCAGATCAGAGTCCCTTGGCCACAGTTTTTTTAGGAATCTAACTCTGGGCACAAGAGAGGATGTCTGAAGAAGTCTTATATATGAGAAGTCTCATTTCCGAGAAAGTAAGAGAAAGGATATGATGTCTCTTTGAACAAAAGGCTGATCTCAGCAGGAGGTGGTGAATTAGCTGGGCACGGGCCCAGGGGATTTCTCATGGTCCTAATAACCAACTCCCATCATGGGCCAATCCATCATGTACACTATTTCTACATTAATGATACTAAAATGACACTTACAGTATGTCACTCGTTTATTCAGAAGCCATCAATGACTCATTGATGCCTACTGGATGAAGTACAAATGTCTTGACCCTGCACTTACAGTCTTCCATGATTTATACTAAAGAATTTATTGTCCAAGAGCCAGTGAAATGCAAGACTGAGTGTTATGGGTTAAATCGTGTCCCCCCTAAAAAATATGTTGAGATCCTAAACCTCAGTACCTTAGAATTTGACCTTACTTGGAAATAAGGTCTTTGCAGAATTAACCAAGTTAAGATGAGGTCATTTAGAATGGTCTCTAATCCAAGATGACTGGCGTCCTTATGAAAAAAGAAATTTGGACACAATACAAAGGGAAAACTATGTGAGAACACACAGAGATGGCCATGTGGAGACAGAGGTGAAGAAGTTGGACCAATGTATCTACCAAGCCAAGGAACGCCAAGGATTGCCAGCCATCATCAGAAGCTAGAAGAGCCAAGGGAGGATTCTCTCCTGGAGTCACTAGACAGAGCTGGCCTTGCTAACAGCTTCATTTCACACTTTACAGCCTTCAGAGGGATGATAGAATTCATTTCTGTTGTTTTAAGCCACCCAGTTTGGGAAACTTTGGTACAGCGGCCCTAGGCAATGAATTCCCTGGGGAAATGGGGTGCAACAGGATTTTTATTTAATGGCACACAACAGGGGGGTAACCAGTTCTCCCAGTTTACCCAGGATGGAGAGTTTTTCACAGGGACTTTCAATACCAAAACTGGTGAAATCCAAGTTGCTCCAACACTGGAGCAAACTGGTGAAATCAACACTGGAACGAACTGGTGACCTTCTGTGGCAGCTTCCTCCCTTTTCAGCCAGAACTCCAGGGAGGAAGTAGACTAGTTTGCATAAAGAGCCAGGAACTCCTTTTGAGAGTCAAGTTAGGGAAGATGGTCAGGGTACAACTTGGTGGCATCGGTCAAGCACAGTGGCAAAAAGGGGGGGGGGAGGCAAAGAGACACAAAAGGATAAATTTAACAAGAAGGTCCCATAAATTAAGATCAGGAAACTCATTCCCACAGGGGCTGAATTAGGAGAGAGATAAGGGAAATGGTGAGAAACAGAAAATGCCCGTATCTGGCCCCCCTGGGGCAGATTCACCATATCCTTCTGGGCATTGAGTATTTTTTTAATGTTTTTAAATATTTATTTATTTATTTATTTGAGAGAGAGAAAGAACAGAGCGCGTGGGGAGGAGCAGAGGGATAGGGAGAGAGGAAGCAGACTCCCCACCGAGCATGGAGCCTGACTCAGGACTCTATCGGAAGACCCTGAGATCATGACCTGAGCCGAAACCAAGAGCCAGACGCTTAACTGAAAAAGCCACCCAGGTGCCCCAAGAATTTCCTAAAATTTGTACTTGTTTATAAATAGGAGGAAAGAGATCTTGTTTTAATATGAACTTTTTTTCTCATTAGGGTTGAACATTTTCAAATGTTTATTAGCCTTTTGCATTTCTTCTTGGAGGAATGGAAGAGTTGGTCTTTTGCCCACTTTTCTCCATAGCCCTTAGTCTTTAAAAATTGGTTTGCGTGAGCTCTTCAATAGTAAATATATTTACACCTTTGAGCCATGTATGTTGCCCATATATATCCGTCTTTATAATGTGCCTTTTCATAGGGTTTATGTTACTTTTTTAAGAATAGAAATTTTATTTAAATTATTAATGTATCCTGTGTGATTTCAATAATATTTTTTAAGTTTATACAGTCCTTGCCCACACGGAGAACAAATTAAAATTGTTTTTAATTTTTTAATAGAAAATGTTAATATTTTAATCTCTAGAAATAGAGAACCATTGGGTTAAAATACTTATCTTTCCATTTCACTTAAAAAAGTCATGTCATCTTTACTTGTTCTATTAAATGGCTCTTCCTCTTCCTTCCTGGGTCTGGCACAACACAAACCAGGGCCCAGGCTATGGCAGAGAGAGCAAAGGATGGAATGTTGGAGAAAGTAGGGACGGGCGTAAGATAATGAAGCCACTACCAAAAGCCGTGTCAGAAATAAAAGGAGGAGGAATCATCACAAAGCTGGGATTGTGAGGATGAAATGGAAAGCTATCATTTCCTTGTTAATGAAGGTGATACATACTAGAGATCATATGAAATATTGCTTATCATTCTG